>OY754473.1:10000000-10600000 GCA_963575645.1 Xanthostigma xanthostigma | reverse complement strand
TTTATGCTCAGCTCTTCAACTATGGAGACTATTTCTAGTGTGTCGCTGGCTGATGTGCCTGCTTCACTAGTTTCTTTCTCTAGATCAGTGTGGGCTGGTTGTGCCCTCGACTGATCCGAGATGACAGTAATTTCCGAGAGCTCGGGGCTCTCAGGATCCGTCCTGTCTTCGGGGTTTTTTGTTTCTTTATTTATATCTTCCATTTTTGTTCCCACGAGTATTGAGGAAATATATGTCCGCCGCAGTAGAGCCTCTTACTGACAGTAAGGGTTAACTAAATCCATAGAGGGCACCCAGGTACTCTAAGGGCTCCGTTAGTGACCGAAAATTAACGTCCTTCGGCCTTCCAAGTTCATCGGCACGGGTCGCTTAACATCTTCACTGTTGGGACTGTTTTCTGACTCGTAACAACCCATTTGAAATTGACGATATTAATTATTCACACACACACATAAAACTCGAATAAACTATGAAATTATTAAAGAAAAACCACTTTTAAGCATACATTTTAATTTCCCGACATGTCACTCATATTTTGTTATTTACGTAAAGTCAAAAAAAAAATCGGATAGTTCCATTGTGGCAGCATAATTATTAGTATCGACTTCCAAGATTTCTATATTATTTTCTGTAGCTAAGCTAATGGCTTGAATCAGCTGTTCGTCATCTGGCTTTAGTATTATACTGTTGTTCATGACGTGAGAGTAATAAGAATTATTAGTAGTAGTAGTGGTGGCGTTTGAATTGCTGTCTTCATCATTTTGAAGCTCTTTGTTGACCAGCTGTAGTATACGCCGACATCTTGACATCATTCAGATACAATAAATAATTAATACAATGTATTTAAAAGTACGGCTGTAGTATCTAACTAATTAGTGTATTTGCCATAAGGCACTTACACTATTGGCGTCGGTCGGATGGCGGGACCTAGGGGTCGGACCAAAATTTCTCGACGTTTCATAAGTTTCTAAGAAGTTTGGCACCATTTTTGGAAATGTTTATATATATATGTATATATATATATATATTTATATATTTATGTATATATATATATATATATATATATATATATATATATATATATTGTAACCTCACCGAGAGGGAAGCGCCGCGGCTAGCGTAGTTCAGGCGGCGCGAGGGGCGTGGGCGAAGCCAGCAAGAGATGAGATATTTCTTGATGGGAAAAGCCAGAAGGGCTGTAAGTATCCAACCACCGACCACTTACACGAAATTAGATAATTAATGATAAAATAAAATAAATTAAAATTAAATCAAGGACGAAACAAAACAACAACGGATGTTGTCACGTGACTGTGAAAACGAGGTAGTGTGGGCCCACCGACCAAAGTTAAAAGGGGCGCCAGGACACAAGGGCCACACTATAAGAATATCCAGGGAGTCCACCCCTGGATTATCGTGCCACGCTGACAACACAAAAAATAACACGCCCAAAAACCGTTTCCCAAAACGTTTGCAAAACAACAACAACAACAACGACGATCCACTCACATAAGAATGGATCGCCACCAAAACAAAAAACCAATTCCAAATTCGGAACGAAACAACAACCAAATAAACGACTGAACGGCCGTTCGTAACAATTCTTAAACAAATAACTCAACGACACTGACTTAATTCAGTGTCAACTTAATCGACAACACTCGACGCGTACAACAATTCGTCGACAAACACAAATTAAATAAAATGTTGTCGCATCGACTTCAATACAATGAGGCGGAGTGTCGCGCCAACCTCAGAACCAAATTAACAACACGAATTAGGCCTGCAATAATCTTCAAAACATTAAACATTAAATGATTAGCGGCATCGGCTTATAATAAATGCATTGACATGTGACGACGCAATAGTTAATAAAGCGTAGCTGATACGTGGCGGCGTAATTATAACAACTCACGATTTCTGAACAGAATTATTCCAGAAATTCCAGGAATGAATCCTGTTTCGCACAACAACCTCAACGCTAATCCTAAACAACAGCGACAACAGAAACTAACATCCAGAGTGCCAACAGGCTTGTTATTTCACGGTTGATTTATTTCTAAACTGATGACAACAATCCAGGTGGGAAGGACCCTAACATTTGGGACCGCTCTGCGCGGAACCAAATGCTCTGTGTTAAAAAAAAAGGAATCACGGAGGAATGCCCTACTTCGCCAACGAAACTAGAAGTTTTCAACCACTAAACCTAGTCACAAAAATGCCTACGACGATTCGCCACAATAAAAATAATAGTCAAAACGCAATATTCAATACAATAATCCGTCAACCGCAGAGCCGATGTTTAAGCGTTCAATACTCATCCGCTAATGATATCTGAACAAAACGCGGTGCATAATGTATCTCAACTTCGACAAGCCTCGACCCAACCTAGCTGTGCTACTACGTTACTTCGTCTAGCGCACAGCTCCACGCAATCGTTCGCTCTCTCGCACATTCTGACCATAGCACAGTCAAGACGCTGTATCTCCGTGTGAATTGCTGGCCTCGTGTTGTTCTTTATTAACTCACGGCTTTTTGCCTCTCTCGCTCGCACTCATTGTCAACCTTTTTGCAATTTTAAATAACTTCTAATAATTCAAATATTATTTCTATAATATTTGCTCAAGACAAAAAGGCTTAAGGTTGTAAAACGTTACAATATATATATATATATATATATATATATATATATATATATATATATATATATATATATATGTGTGACCACGATAACTCTCGACAGACTTAATCGATTTAAACGAAATTTGGTCCACATGTTGGAATCCATCATCGCAAGAAGCCTATTTAAAATGGGCCTGATCGGGCCATTTTAAGGGGGGTATTTAGGGGTTGAAAAATGTTTTTGGGCCCAAAAATACGGAAAAAATTCTCAGAATCACTTCAAATTTGAAATTTAACCCTTTAGTAATTATTGAAATGTGCTGCTAAAATTTTAATAAAATCGGCCCGACAGTACCGGACTTATAAATTTTATGAAAACGCAAGTTTATTGATATGGATTTACATACTGAAGGGTGTATATAATTTGGTACAGATGTTAAATTGGTATATGGTATTGAAATTAAGTAAAAAAATGTTGTTTAAGGGGTGTATTAAGGGGTAATTTTTTCCATTTTGTCCAAAAACACAGTTAAGTTCATACAATAGAGCCACGCACTGCTTATAAAAGCAAATACACTATATTGTCGGCAGGGTTTCGCACTGCGACCCGAGTTTTTTTTTTATTGGAAACGCCGCTAAATTTTATATAACATTACAATTTTATATAGAAATTTATCAACCAATAGTCACAATCGGTTAAAGTCCCGACGGTGACAATTGGTCGATAAATACATTTTTCTATATAAAATTGTAATGTTATATAATTTGGCTGCGTTTTCAAATAAAAACATTAATAAATAATTATTGTTTTATTAGGTTAAAATATAAAAATTAACTATTGGAATATTCTCGTCATCAATTTTCAACAAGCAATCAAGTCATGTAGAATGAAATTAAAAAAATTATTTCATATAAAAACTTAAAAATGATATTTTTTTTTTCCTAAACGATCTGCTAATGATATAACTCCATTCGATCGACGGATTGAAATCCGTGCTCGAGAAAGCACTGATTCCGAGGAGCCGCTGTTCGCCAAATGGATACTCATACCCAATGCGCCTCCAACCATAGAAAGCACCGAGTATACTCTCAGACTCCAAAATCGAAACTGGAGAGCAGCCCTTGATGGTCATCAAAGGGTTCCCTATATCATTGCGGAACCTAGGATCCAAAATATCCAGTCGCGAAACTGACAAGGTCACGTTTCCCTCGCTTTTCCAGTCCGGAGTCGCGAATTCCATACCGAATCTAGCTGGTCTAGAAGTGGCGTTGTTCCACTGCATAATCCATTGCACGTCTATCATCCAATAATTATGGGAGACAGCTCGGCCGGCACGTTGAAGAATATCGGTTGGCGATACATTCCGTAGTTCAGGGTTAAACCACTGAACTCTAGTGCCTGCCCAAGGTACAATTGTCCCAATCGGGTCTGGTATTGACCAAGAGCTTCAATATACCGGACAAGAACACCTGGCAATTGGATTCCCTGAATGGCGTTTTTTAAGCACACCTAAGTCGCGTGGGTTATTGTGATAAAACAATTTTGTGCCAACAAACAATACCTTATAGATGTAACTAAGGCATGTTACATATTCTAGCAGCTCTGGCGACACGTTGTCAGCCATACGGTAGTCGCGTCCACGAATGGCATCGTAGACTTCGTGAGTTAGGAAAGTGATCTGTTCATTGGAACAGACAACTGGGTAGCGTGCTTGAGAGGCATATTATGTCATCAAGCCTGTGCGGGACGGACCTGCTCGATCAAACGCTACGGATGGAGTGATAGATGGTTTTGCAATGGGATTGAATCGGCGGGTGCCCCCGCGTCCACGGCCGCCACGGCTTCCTCGCCCTCGACCTCGGTTCGAACCAAAGGTTTGGGCCTTGGCCTGTGTAGCCTCAGTGCTTTCAACATGGGCTTTTTTGGTGGTCCTAAAGGTACCTGAATTTCACGTGAGTCTTCGATGCTCCGTAACACGGACATCGTGAGTGTATTGGAATGGAGTTTTAACATGTCAAGTGTTATAGCTTACTATCATAAGTGTAAGTGCGCATTTCGCAATATCGTGTTAACCAACACATTTAAGATATTTAAGTTTAAGAGACTTATTACAGTAGATTATTGTGTTATTATACAAAATTCACTCATGATAAGTTAATATTTTTAAACATTTTAAGGCTTAAAAGTTTTCCAAATAATGAAATAACAGAAACAAATAAAAATAACATCAAAAAAGTAGGTGGTGTTAATAATTAATATTAATAATATTCGTACTTACTTGTTGTATATTTTAATAGACGTCTATTATGGCGAAAAAATCACTGTTTCTTTTCATAACAAAAGAACTATTGACAACTCTGGCAATTTATTATATTTTAATTTTTTATAACTAAAATTTACTGGCACGTTGCAAAAAATACGCTGAGTAAAATCTGACAGCGTTTTGCAATAAGATGTTATGAGTATTAAGTTTTTTTCGCAAAACACTAGATGTCGCAACATGTCTTCATTTCCATGTTAAAGCACTTGAATAACTTATGCGAAACAGCTAAGGGCATAGTCGCAATCAGTTGTGATGACCACTATTTCCGGTCTCACAAACAAATCCTACGAGGCCCGCCGTAGCTCGTCGGCGCTGTGGGGGGGGGGGGGTCGATAAAATAATACCGACACAAAGTTAACCTTAATGACTACGTAGTTACCGATGTTGGTGGTGTCAAATATCACAGAGGAAAAAGCTACCCAAGAGGGAGTGTAAAGCTTTAATTTGTGATTTTATAGGGCGCCAAGCCAAAATTCCTCTGTTTTCTGTTTTTAAACAATCCAACAGATGTTGGCTTCACCTGTAGACTGTATTCGTGAATTTGACCAAATAAAACACAAACTTTACCAAAATGAATTTAATAGTAATAAGAAAATAAAGGAACATCAACCTAGTGAAAGATTCTCTTAACAATTAACAATTTGATAATATGATAGTCAAAAGATTAGTATTGAATAAAACGGTGGATATAATATTAATAGATCAATAAAATTTAGTGAACGTAAGTGAAATATCACTTTTAAGGTAAGATATGATACACGATTAGATATTGTGCATTCTTAAAATTAATTCGTACGTGGCCACTAACGAAATCTTCAAATATCAAATGAATTACCTACCAAATAAAAAAATTTATATATATAGTACAAAATTCAGATAAAATCTAAAGCCAATTTTACAGTCGGGCACTAGTTCCTAAATTCTGAAAGCTGTACGAAACGTTAAGGAACTGGACCACTTATAAGATGGGCCTCAGATAACTTAAAAAAATTACTAACACAATAGTTTAGTAACTATGGAAACGTACATATCTGTTGAAAATAATAATTAATATTGTTTTTGTTCCACGTAATATAATATATTACGTGGAACAAAAACAATATTAATTATTATTTTAATATTGAATATTATTCAATATTAAGTCACTAAAATTCGCGAATTATTAATCCATACTTTCACTGTTAAAAAAAAAGAAAATTGTACCTTATTTATTTACGAATACCTGGGTGGTCAAATTCACTCGTAATATCTTCCAAGTAACATCTACCCACGACTCGATATCTTCAAAGGGAATAATTAGCGTCTCCGGAAAATGTCACATAAATTTATAATGTACAGCCAAAACAACGTTTCTCACAAAACCATTAAACCATCAGAACCAGTAATTCACCAAAACATTTATCCACAAAACCATTCATTAACAAAAAACCATTAATCCATCAGAACCATTAAATTACCAAAACATTAATCCACAAAACCATTTATTCGCAAAAACCATTCAACTACTAAAACCATTTATTCGCAAAAACCATTCAACTACTAAAACCAATAATTCACAACAACCAACAACCAAACTTTTCCAACGCGTCTCCTGTAACACTTCCCTATTCAAAAATTCAACCACCACTGACCCACTTTTTTCCGCGTCCCTCCCAACCATAATTAAAACAAAACTCATTCATCAACAAATCGACAATTAACCAAGTGATATATGATCGTCGTTCCATGACTAGTTTCGATTTATCAATCTATCACAGCACACTCAAAACCATAGCTTGTAAAATTATGTCAATTGCGACGTAACACAGTTTTAACCATTTTCTTGTTTTTTTAGGTATAAAATAATGTCAAATCACTTAAAACGTTTTTGCACAACGTTTAGTATTGCCTACTGAACAAAACTGCATTCATAGTTCATTTTTGGCATTTTTGTGGGTTGACACTGTATTGAATATCAGTGTCCAGTTATGCTTAAATTTTCTAACAGTTGACTTAACGTGTCAGATTGTGTTAAGTTTTCAACCATGTGTATAGAGATATTTTTGAATAATAATTATTTAGTGAATTTATTGAATAATCAGGTTGTTTTCTTTAGCGGAACGATAAAGGAGTTTTGTCGGAGTTACTTTGAAAAAGAAAATGTACTCACAGTATGGATACAATCTCCTGTTTCATTTGTAGAGAATTTTCGTTTCTCTCCCCCGCAAAAATATACTGCTGGATCCTCGGTGAAATGTTATAATTTTCTGGGACTGCACTGTTCTGCTGTTAGTTATTTTCGAACCACTACAGATGTTTTGCTGATTTTCGTTTGTTAAAACACTTAGCTTATTGTACTTGTATTCACTTTTTATTTTAATATTTAATTTGTAGGTTTATTTGTTTTATTTGTCTTTTGGATTCGTAGATTCGTTTTTTAGGGATTCACAAGATTTGCACTCAAGTGATACGGTTCAAGATATTCGTTCCCTTTCCGCCCTTAAACTTTCGACTGCGCCAGTTATAATGTTGGATACCCAATTTTATTTTTTTTAAATGCATTTAAGTATTTTAAAATGTATTGTTAGTTACATTAATTTAATTTATTTATTAAACATGGATTTCAAATAAAATAGTTGTCTTTATTAATAATTCAAAGTTATTATATAATAGTAATAATAATATTATATTGTATTTCGTAATGACCATTTGCATTGGTCCTGACTGTCTCAATTATACAGTAACAATGATTCTATTTCATTATACATATTTTAATCTGGAAGGAAAAGATTATTTAATTATCAGTGAAAACATTACTAAGTATATCGGTGTCCAGCTATACTTGATAAGTTTGTCGTTTATTGATTCGTTTATTTGTTTAAAGTTTGAACTTTTTATAACATTATGAATGTATTTTAAGTTTACTTCTTCTAAGTTTATCTTAAACTTTGATTCGTGATTTGTATTATGTAGTATTAAATTTGGAAGTATAATTTCTTTTTTTATTTTAGAATCGTCTTTATTCATGTAGTTTTCATGCGCGATTGTAAAATCACATTGTTTAGGTAGTTCTATTAGATTAACTTTGTTAATTATACGAGGTGTGATAATTAAGTAATGAGACTGATTCCATAAAAACCGTATATTTAAAAATTATTCTACAGCTCTGCCATCCCCTTCAAAGTAGTCCCCTTGGGCAGCTATACAACGATTCCAGCGCTTTTTCCACGCTTCGTAACATTTCTGGAACGCTTCGACTGGGATGTCCGCGAGTATCCTCGTCACGGCCGCTTGGATGTCCGTAATCGACTCAAAATGGGTTCCTTTGACCACCGATTTTGTTCTAGGGAACAGAAAAAAGTCACAGGGTGACATATCGGGCGAATAAGGCGGGTGTTGCAACAGGGCGATCCCTTTAGAGGCCAAATACTGGGACACGCTGAGGGCGGTGTGACACGGCGCGTTATCGTGATGACGGATCCAGTTACGAGCGATGTCTAGGCGCACTCTGTTGACTCGTTTTCGCAATCTTTCGAGTGCTTGGCGATAGTAGACTTGATTTACGGTTTGCCCCGTTGGAACAAATTCTTTGTGGACGATTCCACGGCTATCAAAAAAGGTAATGATCATCGTCTTCACCTTCGACTTGCTCATGCGAGCTTTTTTCGGGCGGGGGGCGTGCGGAGACAACCATTGTGAGCTTTGGCGTTTGGTTTCCGGGTTTTATTTGAAAAACCAGCTCTCATTGCCTGTAATAACTCGATCAAGCAGCGTGGTATCCTTTTCCACTTGTTCCACTGTGCAAAATTTTATCGCGACGCGTTGCTCTAGATTTCGTTTCTTCATTTTCGTGACGAGCACCAACACACGTCTACTCAACACGACACAGCAGGCGAACTAGAGATGACACAAACGCGTCTTTTTAGTGATCTGCATCTTTGCATCTGGATCCCGTATGTGAGCCGGCTCCCTGAACCGGTTTAAAAAGAGCCGAGTTCTGAATATGTTATTCGAGTCAACTGAGCCAACTGAGTTAGTTGAGTCAAGTCAATCATATCACCTAATATCATGCCCACAGAACAGTATGTTCTGTGATCATGCCAGTGACTGACTCACATATTATAAGGCGGGGTTTTATAGATTCCCACGCATTTGCTCAACCAATCACATGCGAATAGCTAAATATATTATTGAATTTGAATTCAAGTTCAACCATATACTTACACACAAATTTAAAGTATTGTTTGAGTATCATATGCGTTCATAATAATTTTTGTGATCCGTGGTTGTTAATAATACATTAAAAAATGAGCAGCCGGAAATATAGTGAAGTGTGGAACCATTTTGAAGATTTAGGCGAAAGTACTGCAAAATGTAAATATTGTTCCATTGTGTGCAAAATTTCAAAAGGATCAACAGGAAATTTAGCTCGACACATGAAAAATAAGCATCCCTTAATTATATTACGATATGCAATAAAATGCCTTAAATAGTTGGTGAGACACTGTAAAATTGGACCGCCAAGTGCATAGTGAGTACACTGTATAGTTGTATAATGTATACCTATATCACAGCCTATATAGAATGCATAACCAAACATAGGTATGCATGAGTCATTTGAGCTGACAGATACTTCTGGTTCTGTGTGTTAACTGTTTCTCTGAGTTATGCGGATCCGTTGAGCCGTCGGCTCATAAAAACGTAAGCCGGCTCACACGGATCTTCTGTCGGAGTCGACTCTTTGAACCGGTTCAGATCTGAGTTACCCAAGCCTAAGGCGAACTAAACAAGCTAGAGCGATGGTAAATATATCACTGGAGTGGGGAAGGATGCCGGGGAAGGGAATTTTAAGGTCGCAGGTTTACCACAAGCGCGGCAATAAAATCACTCTCATTACTTAATTGTCACACCTCGTATTTTGGTTTAATTTTACACGAACTTAATACTTATGTGGGTTCAGGTGTAATGACTAATATAATATACAGAGTCGATCTGTTTAATTATCGGTCTTATTATTTTCTCTGCTTTAGTTAAATTGCATTCGGATTTTTCTTGATTTCTTATTAATTTGTAAACGCAATATGTGCATCTGCAACAAATAAATATCTACATTTTATTTATCTATAAGAGAGCTCTCCTTACCTCTACCCTCCATAGTGATAAGTTCTATCTGATAACCATATCAAGGAGGTTGCGAAGGAAAAAAATTATCTTATATCATGTCGTTGCCGGTCCGTTACGTGTCGTTTCATGCCTGATAATGTGAATCAACCTGTAATGTACACTATATAATATATATAATTACAAAATAAAGATCATTGTCAATAATAATTAATTGCTCGTCGCCACAAGTCCAAAACTTTATAGTTTGTCCGAATGTCGATTTTTGATATGCATTCTCAGCAAGGTCATTGAGATATGTTTGAAAAACAAGTATGTGGCTTGTTAGCGGTAATTCCACTGTCTTTTCCTATTATCTCTCTTTAAGATTTTTCAATGCTAGACTCTATATTTCATTACACCAGTGTGCTTGATTAGTTTCCTTAAATCCTCTATTTCACTTTTCCTCTAGTCTCTGTGATTCCAGCTTATATTATAGAATGTATCTATTTTCAATTACAATTCTGAATGCAACATTGCTAATGAGGGAGCTTTGAAACGTTTTGTATTTTTTTCATAGCCGCTAATAATTTTAGCTGCTGACACAAGAGTCCTGAAGCCTTGGTTGAATACATCGAACAATCCACGAATATTATTATTCATTGACCATTAACATTCTTGCCATTTCTCTAATCTTTTCGATACAGCAGCAAAAAACATGAGTGTTCCATTCAAAAGCCAGAATACAACAACATAATATATAGGTAGATAGATAGATAGATAAAATACTGTATTTTATAAAAGATATTACAGGTGATTTGTACATATTGCACTAAATTATATTTTACACATTATATACGCATCGATTTCCCTATTTTAAAAACTCATATGCAGAACAAAAAACAAAAAAGATACCAAATATGAAAGCTACTGGCAAAGGTGAAATCCCCAAAGTCTGTATAATAAAAAATATCATGTATTTTTTCTTCGTTGTTAATAATTAGGCGTTGTAGAATATTAGAATCAGGTTGATTGTTATTATTAACGACGTATTTATAGAAAAAGTGCTTTCTGTACCCTCTATAGAGAGGACATTCTAGCATAAAATGATATAGGTTTTCATTACCGTTTAGATTACAATTTAAACATATCTTGTTGCAATCGATTATATGTTTAACTTAATTTAAGTAAAATTTGAGAAAATCTGTACTGGCTAGTCGCGCTTGACATATAATTCTAGACTTTTTGAATTTGTTTGAATATAACAAGTATTTTTCGGTGTCAAGGTCTATTTTAAAACGTTTGTAATGATAGCTAATTAGAGTTTTCTATTCTTTGCACATCTATTTATCTATTTTATTTATTGGAGTCGAATTTTATTCTTTATAGTTGTCGTAAAGTTTGTTTAAGAGCTGGGTCAATATTAATATTTAATTCTTCCGGAGAACTATCACGGGCTAACGTTCTAATGTCATTTATTGCGATTAGTGTTTCGTTGTGTTCAGTATTAATGTGAGATTTACTGCTATGTTCGTATACCGGTCCTAAATTTACTGATACTTTGCTAATTTTTTGTTTGTATGTTTCTGTGTCTCTTTGTTGACTTACTGTAATGGGATTGCTTATTCTACGTTTCCTGGGTGTATTAGAATAGGTTTTCCTGTTGAGTGAAGTATAAATTGGAGTTATAAATTGATAAAACACCGGCTGCATGTACGAAAAAGTGTAACGCATAACGCGTAACGTTCCGCCTGACCCTGTGCGTGCTTTTCTCGAAAACGGCCCTAACGATTTGGATGAAATTTACTGAAAAGGGATTTTGGGGGGCAAAAAATCGTTTTAGCTAGGTCTCATCTCTCGAAAAAATCGTTTTCTTACAAATTTTATCATTATAAAAATCAATTTTTTTGACGTATGAAAATACTTAAATATTGTAAGTAGGTTTTGGAATTTTTTATTATAAACAGCGAAACAATTGTTTTATAAATATTATGACAGCTAATCTTTGAGACTTAAAATAAATACGGAAGAATATATTATTTATTATTTATTAAGAAATATTATATGGTGAGTATTTTAAATAAATAAAATTAACCTAAATTTGAAGCGAAAGATGCAATATCATAGATTCGAATTATTATAATTATTATATAAATTTAGGTTATGTATTACGGATTACGTTATCACGTAAAACTATCGTCCGTAAACCGACTTTACAGACAACCAATTTTTTTTGTACAGAGTACTCTATAGGGATTTTTTCTGCTGCTTCAAAATAAGACAGATTATTAGATGCCATAAGTTGTTTTATTTGGATTTGTCGAGATCTTTCTGGACAGCTAATATGTGTTGCGAGGTGAGGTTCTCTACAAACAGCACAAGTAAATTCTCTGACGATGCATGTATCTGACGGGTGTTCTTGTGTACATTTAATACATCTAGCCTTGCTTTTGCAATTTTTGGAATTGTGTCCATATCTTAGACAATTGAAGTATTGTCTTACTGGATAAATGTGGTAGCTAACTGGATATCGTACATAGAATTTATTGTTACTGAAGCAGGTAGTATTTGTCCAGAGAATGTTAGGGAAATTGTTTGTGATGGGAGAAATATAGTTTCTCCATTGTCATTGGTTTGTCGTCTATTAACTGGTCTCCTTGCATCTATAACTTTGCTTGTCGACTTGATGTTTTCACTGATAGTGTCTATTGAAACTGAGGTTGGTAGTAGACCTCTTATAATACCAGTTCGAGTAGCTCTGAATGATGGAATAAAAGCATTCATTTTTGATTTTTTAACTATTTCATTATCTATTAAGTTGTTAGCGGTATTAAATTGTACACTGACACGATTTCTCCCCGATTCTTTAACTTCATTTACATGTTATTTAAAGCTAATAATTCTCCTACCTTAAATGGATGTAGATTAATTATGTCTTTATCTGGTGCGGTAGATTCAACATGTACAATGTAGGGGCCTAGGTCATGATCTGCATATTTATATATTTTTTTTAATACTATTACTATTGTCTTTAATATTTATAGATGTTTGATTATTTTTGTCTGAATTGTTTTGATTTTGAGAGTCTAATTCCATATAATCATTTGTTTTATCATATTTGGATCCTGTTCCACCAGGGTCCGGGGGTTTGGGATGGACACCGCTAGCCATAACTAGTTATGCTGCATGTGTCCAGCCCACAAATTGTGTTAATACTAAATTATTATTGTAGAAAGCGATCCGATACATAATTATCTTAAAGATATTATATATTTATTTATCTGCTTAATTTAATTAAAAATAAAAATGTTCTTTACCTTGTGTTGCAGGACATCACAATACAAAGACAAATCACAAAAAAAGAAAAACGTCACAAATAAGAAGGATTTTAGGATACTCCCTAAAGCCCTATTAGCTATTTTATTTATCAAAATTATAAGAATTTTGCACGATTTCCTTGATTTATAACTTTAATAAGCACTCTAACAAAACACGTCCACTCAGCAAGACTCTTTCTTGCTCGAATCCATGATAATTAATTAATTTATACACAACTGTCACTGGCCACTGCAAATTAATTAAGTGCTGCCAACTTCTATCTAGTAAAAACTCAGCTTCTCGTCGCCAATGTAATATCTTTCACTATGGTTTGGTTTGTTTTACGTCATGGGTGATGCCGGGTATTACAAATGAATGTATTTAAATGTTTATTTTTAGATATATTTATTATAATAAATTCCTCACCAAAGTTCCAAAAGAATGCTTATTCGATTATATCGTACACTAAAACTGAAAAATATCTCTAAACGCAGAAAAGGGTGCTAACACTTTTAGCTGACCTATTGCGTACAAGGGCGGATCCAGCTTTGGCGCCAGGAGGGGGTCACATAGTCGTGGTCAAGTCAAGAACTTATAATTTAATTTTGATAACAATAGATACAAGTAAAAAGTAGGTATTTTATTAATGTACGTAAGTACTGTACTTAAAAATATTTATTCTTTATTGTACACTTGAAAAACTTAACACATAATTACTTGTACATATACACGTACATATTGCCATCTTCTCTTAAAGACATCCAGAGAAGCACTATCACGCACGCAATGAGGCAGCCTATTTATATCCCATAACCGTGGTGAATGATTTGTCATAACAGCTAGAGGTATGTCGAGGGGTATGACGCAAAACTCCGCAAAAGTGAAAAGGTGGTACGACAAGGGTTTCCAAGAAACAAAATAGAAACAGGCAAAATACATATATTTAAACAACAAAATAAATTTTTCTTTTACGTCTTCTCCCGAAACGCGTTATTACGTCATTTACGTCAATGGGTACGTTTTTATGAACGTGGAGAAGTGCCAGTCCGGTTAGGCGATCTTCAACCATTGAAGATCTTAGCCACGATTTAATTCTGCGCAACGTAGAAAATATAACCAACTCATTAATTTACAATATAATATCCACATTGATATTAATCATGGATATTATATTGGAAATTAATGAGTTAGTTATATTTTCATGACTTTTGTACTTGTAAAATAATATTTATCTATTGTTTTTTGTATTCTTGTTACAGTACCTGAAGAAGTCTCGAGAGAGACGAAACGTCGTATGATGATATTAAAGAATTGTTTAAATAACAACTGTTTTGTCAATCTAAATACCCATGAACATTTACAGTCATTTCAAAAATATTTCTAATTGGAGCTAATCGATCAGACTTCATTCTCTCGCTTCGTATAAATGCACTATCAAATCGCAAATTGTTCAATAAAAAAGCAAATCTGTTTCTACTCATTGTGTCTCGAAAAATTTCCATCCCTGTCCCATCAGTGGCCCATAAATCGATTGTACTTTGGCGACCAAAACGCGCCAAACCTGATATAAAGAGTAAACCAAAAAGTGCTTTGATTTCCTCCTTTGTAGTTTGAGATTTTTGAGATTCACTGATTGGTTGGCGACCAGAATGCGCCAAACCTGATATAAAGAGTAAACCAAAAAGTGCTTTGATTTCCTCCTTTGTAGTTTGAGATTTTTGAGGATCACTGATTGGTTGCAAGAGTATTTTCTCATTAGTGCAATTCACAATTTCGTCAATCATATCATCAGAAATAAAAAGTTCAAAACATTGAAGAGGTAACATCTTATCTCTCGCAATCGTTTTCACACCAGGCAAATGAACAATTATATTTTCAGCCCTACAGCGGACATTACTCCTGTATGGGTCTTTTTGCCATTTTGTTACTCCATCTTTGCCTATATAGTATCTTGCTTTAGATTGGCGTAGCTCCGAAAGTGGTACGTCGTCTTCACTGTCCGACTCAAAATAAGATAAGTCAGCATCAATTTCGCTATTTGTATCACTCTGGATACTCAAATGATCAGAATCATTATCAGATTCCCGTTCTACACCTTCATATTCTGAATCAAAGTCGTCTTCTTCGTACAAAAGTGCTCTTATTACATCGGATTCCTTTAATTGAGACATGCTTTTATAGAAATTAATATCTGTAAAGAAATGTTTTTACATAAAATACATAAACAAACATAAAACAAAACAAAAATCTTCAATTATGAAACGTACCCTTTTACCTACGCGCTGTACGAGGTGGGGTTTGTGATACCCAAATGCACTTAACACACGTGTAACTTGCTTAGCGGTAGCAGCCGGACTGACTTAACAGCACTAATCGGAGCGGAAAAGTCGCATCTCCAGCTACTGAGAAGACGAACTCCCGCACTTTTAAAGTTTTGAATTTGTTGCGATTTTTTTAGTACTGGGGTGTGTCATACCCCACCTGGTGCACGGAGGGTTAAGCAATTTGCGTAAGCTTTATTACGCTTTATTACAGATTCTATAAGGGTTCTTTTTTTTCTTTTGAACACGCGATAGTAAAAAATATATTTTCATTTTTTTATGTGAAACTTTTTTAGCGACGAAATTTTCTGTAAAGTTAAAGGGAAAATGATTCATCGGCGGAGAAATATGTGAGAAACCTTGGTAACGCAAAAATTAAAAAAAAATAATCATATGATTATTTTTTTTTATTTTCTACTTTAACGTATTTTTAATGCACGTTACAATACGCGACTGTGACGGTACCTCACTGATCACCGGAGCGACTGCAAGACATACACAGTACGTATGATTCTCTTTTAATTTTCCAACACTTCCTTACAGACGACATTTGCAGTATAAACGTAGCGCTTATCTCGATGAGTTTTCTTTGTTTCGTTGCTTTTAAAATTTGAACGCGTACATCGCGCGCGCTCTCGAACATGCGGCGTATAGTTGACCGTGCGCGAATACCGGCTTCGGAAGTACACTTTTTTGAGGGTCGATCCTTGGGCTTTATTTATTGTCATCGCGTAGACAGGGCGAATAGGAAACTGCCCCCTTTTTAATTTAAAAGGCAAGTCGCTATCGGCCGACGTCAGATCCAACCTCGAAATAAAAATTCTGTTTCCTCAAAATCTTCCCGGTATGATTTCTGCATCCATGCAGTTTTCCATGAGGTGTTTAACAATCAGTCTGGTACCGTTACACAGACCTTGTTTCCCTTGCAAAGTTCTCAGCAGCGTTATTATTGTGTCGGTTTTCAACGTCAGTTTATGTGGCGGCAGTCCGGACGGCGTTACTAAAATGAGAAATTCCACGTTGAAAAAAAATCTATCTCATCGCGATCGGGAGCTTCAGGCAATAGCAGCTGAGTCACGAGGCGATCATAATCGGCCACAGGTCGGCCGAAGGTGACATGCGGTACCCTGGAAATGGTACATAAGCACCGATCTCTGTCTTTTCCTCAATCATCATAAACCCAAATACCTGTTCGGCCCGCTTAGCCAGAACATGTAGATCAACGTTATCGTACAAGAGGATGAGGGCATCATCTCCCGTGAACCAACAGTTGATCTTAGAGTAGCCCACTCCCTCACTCAACAGTAGATAGTGGCAGACTATGCTGTTCTTCCTCATCGACGATCACTATCCAATCCACGCTGTTGTAGGATTTAGCCTGACCGTCGAGTAAATCTATTATTCTGTCGTTCAATAACGTACACTCGTCATTTCGCGGACACAATATGACACTCTTTGGACCGATCCATCCGTCGCCAATACATTTTCGCCGAATATCTCCGATACTATGCACGCGAGTTAAGTTTCGTTATCGATTAACAGTTTAACTTCAGTTAAGGTTGTGGGTCGAATGGTACGTAATAATGTACCGATCGGTTCAAATGAGAATTTTAATAAATTTTTCAATGCAGGAGTATGTGCTATATCATTTTTAACTTCGTTCCTATCTGTTTCGTTTGGAGGTAATTTCGAAGCATATAAACTAACATATTTATATGTGTCGTTGTAATACTGAATGAATGAATAAGAGGGTTTCGGTCTCAGGCTTATTAATTCGTATAGGATTTCGTTTTCGTCACGGGGATCAGAAAAGGTCCTAGGTAGAATGTCTTTGATTGATTTCCAATATTTACAAAGGTTTGCAGTTACTACCTGTTTCGCTTTACTTTTAATTTTAGATAATATCCCGTTTAGGATCTGAAAATTTTGGTACTGACCATCAGCGTTAACTGGATGAGTTGCAATTGCGAAACGTGCAACAATTAAATCAATGCCTTGAATGAAGTTATTAGGTATGTCTGAGTTTTTACCGTCAAAATCTGGTATAAAATCAAAAGCATGGCGATCTAATACTGGTGGTGTATCCGAAGAGGTTTCAAGTATCGAATTTGTAGAATCAATTATTAAATCTGCTAAAGCTAATCTTAAATCGCTTAGATCCAATGGATCTGACATAGATTAAAAATTAAAAATTCGCTTGAAAAATCTTAAGAGTTTAAATACAAAAAAAGACTTACATTAAAATTATTGAACTAATCTTCATTGTAGGATATAGTTGAAATGAAGTATTGTTACGTCGAGCTGCAAACTGCACTGCTGGTTTCGAATGGAGGCGATTTTGTTTTCTTCTTTTCTTGAATACAGTTGCGAAGGTCTTACCCGCCTTCTGAGCTAGAAGGCTCAAAGAAATTAACTTGTTTATTTAAAATTAAGTTTTGGTTTTAATTTTCTACGTAGTTTTATTTGTTTGTTTGTGATTTGTGTTCACTTTTATTGTTAATTATTTGTTTAGTTATTTATTTATTTGCTTGTGATTTTCGTTCACTTTTATTTTTAATTTTGTTTTAGTTCGAATATTGCATAAGGAATTTAAAATTCGCCGTAGATTTCGATAATTAGCCCCGATTTTGGGTACGTTGCAATATCCTACCGACTGCGCCAGTTAAGGTTCGTGTTTTGAAACTTGAGTTTTTAAAAAAAATATATTATTTAATTTTTTTAATTGTTAAAACTTTATATATTTTCAATTGAAATACATATTTTAATTGTAATGTGCTTATTTATTATTGTTTTCTTATTCTAACTACGATGTACGTAGGACCGATTATTAGGATGTCATGTCCGTTGGCTGTCTCAATAATAAGTGAAATCTGAAAAGACTTATTTTAATAATGAAGTATTCGTTTTGGGGCATTTAAGCTTAGGTGTTAAATTTATATGAGATAAAATTAACATGTCCATATTTCCTGTGGAGAAAATGATAACAATTGATATAACTTATGCATTTTATGTATCTTATAGATATAGAATAGGTACCTATATAACTCGCGTCCGGTATAGCAATGGTATAGTTCGGTAAATCGACGTAGTTTTCAAGTTGTCCTTCTCCAAATTCTCGAAGCCAATTCATAAATTCCGTTTCGTTCGCTCGCATATTCATCGTGAGTGAGACGTTCTAAATTGTCCATAAGTGACAGTTCTTGACGCAATTTTCCACCACTTTTGTCCTGTTTGCGTTGTGGACGACAGACAGGCATTGGCGAAAATCACCATCGAGAAGGACGACTTTTCCGCCGAATGGTCTTTCTAAGCGCGTTGTCTCTTAGCACGCTGTCGACGGCTATGAGAGACGTGGCCGGTGCCATGGTAATTTCGTCCCAGATACCTTTGCCGCGTTAATTGCCTGTGCCGGGCTTTGAACCGGATGTCGACGTGTTAAATAATGGTACCGGTAGTTTGAACTGTGAATGGACTATTCGGCCTCCCTTCAACAGTAGCGACGCAATTCCTGTCCACGCAACCGCGATTACGGAAATGTCAATTCCTCTCAAGGTGCCGATGTGTGCGTTGTACAAAAACGTTTTTCCAGCACCGCCTACACCGTCTAAATAAAAGTATCGCGCGCGTATTTCTGGGTTTTCGACGGTTCTCATTTCCAGCTGATCTGTGTTCAGCATTTCTCTCATGCGATCGCCTTCCTTACGCTCGATCTCCGAATAAAAATGGTCTTCGGGACGTTGTACGACGTTCACCCGCGGTTGTTTAAACCCGAAATTTGTTAACATAATATATCCGTGCAAGGCGGGATTGTTCTGAATATCGCTCAGAGCTAGATCTTCCGCGATCCGTCTTTCGCGAAATCGTCGATTAAATCGTCCTTGAACTGCTTCCACAGCCTTCGAGTTCGCAAAAAAATCATGATGGTTGTGAACAGAGATCTTAACTGTCGAGGCATTTTGAACGTCGTCGCTTCTCGCATACACAGTCCATTCGCTATCATCGGCCAACAGATTTCTTTGCCTCACAGCATCTTTAAACGTTGGACACACCTCGCCGTTTGCACGTCCTCAAATGATGTGGCTCCTTTTACGTGTAACAATAAAATTCTAAGATAATACCTTTCCTCGTCTCGAGGGTTGGCTGTATACATACGCGCAATTGTGTCGACGAACCGTCTTCGACGCGTCCATGCTTTTTTGGTGAATACAAAATGCGTTGGAATCTTAAAAAGATATTCTCTGGCAGCAGAATTTTGCAGATTTAGTCTGAACCAAGTCATTAGCGTCGTCTCTCCTGCGGCTGCCCTTTCTACGGCGTGCTGTTCGTTTCCCTCCCGAAAGTAAACGGCTTTTTGAAACAGTAGATTTACCAAATCGTATGACTCGTGTCATGCATCTTAAATTCGTTAATTCTCCACAACGCTTCCGGTGCGCTGACGTAGCGCCGTCTACAAACGTTTCTAGTTCGTTCCAATTTAAAACGGCGTCTTCGTTACCGATCTGTACGCAAGAGCAATTGTGTCCTTTGTGCACATACTTACATATGATACTCTTTATCAATGAGCAAATTTCCACATTTATGTGCGCGTTATATTTCCTCAACGTTCATTTGTTATCCGGCACGACGTACCTGTTGTCGACTTCGTGTCATCTGACATTAAAAGTGCATCCTCTGTCTTGTCGTTTATATTTCGGGTATCCGTTTTCGTTAACCACGGTTTCATGCCTAAATTCTTTGGGGAATTCATTGGTACATTTACCATCACTCATAAACGGAGAGTTGGGAGTAAGTGTGCCGCGAGGTCCGTATATCATCGCGTTGCTGACGATCGCGTAAAGTTCAGGTTCGGTGACCTGATCAGGAATCTCGACGCAAACGATTCTTTCGACTTGTTCCGGTTCTCGCGGTTGTCTTCGGCGCGTAGAATTATTAAAATATGGCCACCATTGTAATGACTTGCGTAGTGGGATCATCGTTTCAACGGGGCCATCATCATGGGCACTTGCATCCACTGAGTCATCCCCAGTTGAGTCATCAAGAGGATCATCAGACGAGCTTCTTACACAATTTATGCATCCAATGAGAGTCACGTAGTGGATGGTGACCTCAAACCTCCGCATCATGTCTCGACCGTTCCGAAAGAGATCCTGACCTGCTACCTCCACATAGGTCATTACAGTATCAAGATCCACCGACCGTTTACTCATCCATGTCAAGAGTTTACTCACAATAGGGTTGTCAAACTCCACGAATGACTCATCTTCCCAGTCCATGCGGACCTCTTCAATATCGAGATCGGCGTCAATCCAGAGAGGCAGGGTCTTTGACTCAGCTAGCATGACTCTCTGACATATGATGTTTAGGTTCTCTTTTACCCTCTTATAATATACACATAGAAGTATAGTTCTGACTAACAGTTCGTAAGTAGCCTCACTTACGTCCGGGGAAGTTTTGGAAATGTTGATGCGACGTAGTGGGATGACACACATTTGGTGCATCTGGCGCCAATAGCAAGCCCGGGTGAAGTGCTGGAGATGAGACATAATCGTCCCCTCTTTGTAATATGACAATATCACTAGGATAGGTTCGACCGGGATATTGTCTTGCATTTTCCAAACGGCTGTACCGAGGTATTTAGATGCTGATGCTGGGCTGTTGTGGCATGCCGGTGCTGTGGATGGTCACTCATTTGCATAATACGTCGAATCACTTGATAAAGTTGTCCAGACAAGTATAAGTACTTAATGATGCCATACCATGGGAGCTCCTCTCCTGGGGTTAGGCCGATCCAGGTGTTAACTTCGTCAGTGGTCGCAACTGGGCAGGTTTCCAGTGTTGTTGAGAATATGAAGGATTCCAGGTAAGCGCAGACGTCTGGTAGCGAGCATCGCTTGTACTCTGTTAGTCCAATATCACGGTGCTTTGATCGGAGGAGAAGCCGTGCGAAGAGTGATATTCCCGAGTCGGAAATATGTGTGTCTCCATATCTGTCATAAATCTGTGCTCTGGTATGCCAGGTGAGATCCGCTAACTCTTGTAGGATTCCGAATGTCGCGACCCCGCGGGTTAACTCCCCTTGCATGTCAGGTGGTAACCCGTGCTTCTGAAATTCGAAGACGTGTAGATACGCGACCGGTACACTTAAAACGTGTCTGACTCGAATGTCATGCAAAAATTCACCGAGTTTCAGGTGAAATACTTCTGGCTGTCCAATCCGGTCTATGTTCATTGTTCAACCTTTTGTCGCGGTTCTAAATTGTCTATAATCTCCCGATATTTTGGATTACACGTAAACGTAATAAATAGATCACGATTGTATTTGCATCTTTAACATTTTAATACATATTTCTAGGGCTTCCTTCGAACGTCGGCGGTAATATCACCATTCCACAGCGATATCGTGCAAGTAGTTCATCAGTCCTTGATACATTTCGACGCGAAATTTCTGCTGATTTTCTCTAAAGAATTTAAGTCGCGAACCCTCGATTTTAACGTACCAGTCTCTACCCGCCGTTCTCTGCCTGTACGTAATATTCGGTTGCCATCCGGGTTCTCTCGAAAATAGCAACGGATAGCTTATCGAGTCGCAGTTCGGACTTAGTATCGATATTTTCCGAAACATTCCTCTTCGTGAGTATATCCTTATGACGCGTTCCAAAGGCGGAGCTCCGTCGTCGCTTCGTTTGCCGTCGGTCATGTCGACGATTATCTCGAATGCTCATGAATATTTCGAACGAATCTCTTCCTTCGACCTCGGCTCGTCGATTTTCTTCGATCTCGACCTCTCTCAAGTATTTATAGCCCTCGGCGAACTGGTTTATTTCCCGAAAGAGTGTCGCGAGCCACGGGTGTCCGTGGACTCAGAACCGATTTGGCGTGGCCGAAACCGCGCCAAAAAGGGGTAGAGTGCCACCACCACGTTTAATAGGGTCGTGGGCTCTTGCTGTAATGGCTGGTGAGGGTATACATTCAATAAAATAATTGACTACTTTAGTTAATGTAAATAAAAATGAAAAATTTGCTTTATTTGAAAATACTAATCACAGACCCATTTTTACAATAATATATAATAAAATATCTCGGTTTCCCCGAGGACTCACCGGTACCGCTTCAACTGCCTGCTTGTGCCGCGTCAACAGATCTTCGACTTAATTACGTCACAACCACTGAATCTACATTTGATTTGATAATAAAATATAAAAGAAAAGAAAACTAACTTCTCCTGGGCAGTTTAAATTTACTTAATCATAATTTAGAATATTATTTCCGAAAGATAATTTAGAACAAAGAAACACTACGTTTTCAGGACTGTACTCAACATCTGCCGCGTGTCTCCTTGAAAATTGCCCGCTAAAAAGTCACCTCTGTGACTACCACGCGCGGTTCATTTCGCATCCTGTATCACTTTCTGTTAATGCGACACATTCCTTCAGGTTAATCTATTCTATACCAGTGGTATTACACTTTACCAGTGGCTCGTAACAAGAGTCCATCTAGGACTTCTACTAATTCCGGAATGCATTCTTGATTTTCTTGGCGTTCCATCCTATGGTTTTTTGCATCCGTTGAATCTAGAAAATAAAGCTGACCCTAACTTACATTACTCACGGATCGTTCAACGTGAGCTATTGCAATATTGGAATGGGAGACATCTTGCCAAAGTGGCGCCAACTAGTAGCAAAAACTTTCGTGAAACCCTTGATTGGTTGGAAAATATTTGTGTCGATGGATCATTTTGCAATTGTGCTCGCATGTTGATCGAATTGTTTCGACACTTCGCCATAAAAACGATTGTTAAAATATGCGCTATTCTCATCGGAAAAAGTAGTGTTACGGAGTCAGTGGTTTATACCACCAATGTTAAGGGCCGCAAGTGTTCTGTCACCATTTGTTAATGTTTTCTCCTGTGACTTATCACTGACACCGTTAAGGTTCTTTTAATCTGATTGACTAGGTGATGATAGGCAAAGGTTTTGGTGATAAGTCAGAAATAAGTTAACTAATAATTTTCTGGTTTCGCGTCCATTATAACGATGTTGGTAAAAGATAGCGGGAAAGAGTACAGGTGCACAAATCAAACACCTTTTTAACCGACGAAAACCAAAAACGGAGGAGGTTCTCAAGTCGACGCGTATATTTTTTTTTTTTTTTTTATGTATGACCACGCATAACTTTTTACAGAGTAGTCCGATTTTGATAAATATTTTTTTGTTTGAAAGGGTATACCCCGAAGTTGGTCCCATATAAATTTGGTAAAAAAATTCCAACCCTAAGGGTAGGAAAACAGGGGATGATTGATTGTTCACTCACTGATTGTAATGTATGACCACACATAACTTTTTACAGAGTTGTCCGATTTTGATAATTATTTTTTTATTGAATAGGGCATACCTCGAGGTTGGTCTCATATAAATTTGGAAAAAAAATTCTTACCCTAAGGGTGGGAAAATAGGGGTGATTTATTGTTCACTCATAGATTTTCATGCTGAGTTGTGTATTACAATTATAAATTATATAGCCATAAAAAATTATAAAATAAAAACTTTTTAACAAAAAAATTAAACCGCCGAAAAACTGAAAAGCAAAAAATAATAAATCTTTTTATTTAACTAAGTAGTTGAACGTACGTGACAGTCTAGTATATCTAAGTAATTTTGAGTCGGCGTCAAACAATCAATGAACAAAGATCACTAAAAGAAATAACCAAATCAAATTAGAGAACTCTCGTGAACTCTCAGAGATTTCCGGCGAAGGATTGTTGACGCCGATTCAAAATTACTTAGATATACTAGACAGTCACGTACGTTCAACTACTTAGTTAAATAAAAAGATTTATTATTTTTTGCTTTTCAGTTTTTCGGCGGTTTAATTTTTTTGTTAAAAAGTTTTTTAGCTGTCTATAACGTTTCGCTGGTGATCCCAGCTTCTTCAGATACTGAAAATATATTTATAAAAAATGTTTAGTTTAACGATAATGTACAATTAGTTTCTAGGTGATTTACCTTAGCTGAAAGATGTTATTGTTGTAAAAACTATTCATTATATTAAAACAGTTGACCAAACACACACTGTTAGAAATTTCTATGATACTTTTACAACAAATGTGTTGGAAGTTTATTTTCAACACAATTTGTATTTATAAAACAAGGATTTGCAATTTTGTTGTTTTTGTTTTGGAAAATTACAAAACAAAAGTACTAATATTACTAACAGATAATAAAATAAGATTAGCAATTTTATATGACGAACATTGTAATTTTACAATTCATTTTATTTTTGAAAAGTTTTGTATTATCAAAGTTACATATTCTAATTTTACAAACAATTTTTAATTAAGCCGATTAGTAAAATTCCAGGACGCATCATGTGAAATTCCTAAACCTACTTTTATTTATTGTTTAGTTATATTGGTACCGAGATTTGTAATTTTCAACAAAAAAATAAATAAAAATGATTTGTAAAATCACTAAACTTGTTTATGAAATTACAAAATTGTTTTACTAAACGTTTTGTAATTTCAATATTATGTATAATAATTTTACAAAACTGCCTATCCGGTTGGTTTCGTAAATTTACAAAAAAATCAGGTAATAGTATAATAATAATAATAATTTATTGAAACCATTAGATTACATTTTCTACAGGATAAGAACATTTTAAAAATCAATTTAATTATGATAAGAAAAAATAATTCGTTCACTACACATAAGGATCTATTAAAAATATGTTATAGTTTTTAAATAATAAAAATAAGATAGAAGTGACAAAATCACTTCAAACCAAGAAATATATAAAAAAAAAATATATAAAGAGAAGGAAAACTTATCCAGATATTCAATTATAGATCGCTGATATCGTCACTTTTGAATGCATCGATTTCTGCAATGAAAAACGTATATTTTGTGTGTTGAACATGCCTTCATTTTTCCACCCCGCTCGAGAAGGGTTAATTTTTAAAATTAACCTGAAAAATGATAAAGAGCATTGAAATAAAAAAAAGTTCTCTCCTCAAATAAAAGTTGAAAGACAAAAAAATAAAAATTAAATACAACGAAAAAAATTAATTAGAAGTACTGTATTCTTCGGACTATAAGACGCACCTTTTTACATAGAAAAATGGACTAAAATTTTGACATCAATCAAAATGTTTTTCTCAATCACAACATCATACTTGCTGGAAGAGTCATGTATGTCCTTTTATGAAAACGATAATTAAAGATTTTTTTATTAATTATTTAATTTATTTTACGTGCGGTATAACTAATCATCATTGCAAACCTGTAGTTATGAGTACTTTCAGGACTTTGACCAATCCCAATAATTCTTCATCGACTGCGTCTTCCTAAAAAAAATAAGATTGCAAAATTTATAAATAAGTTCTCATCAAAGACTGTGTAACGAAATTAGTAACTTACCTACTTTTATTATCACAATATAACGAAATTCCAGTTTCACTTTGGCTCCCATATATTTAGTCAAACAATATATTTTGATAAGGAACAAATACCTAGAACAAAAATTACAAATATCTAAATTCAACCCTGTTTCCATGAAACTGTTTGCCCTGCAGAAAGCGAGAAAGAAATAAAGAAATAAAAAATCTATTTGTCTATAAAAATTATAGAGAAAATATTTATGTTAATATCATTGTTTAATTACTTACCAACAAACTATTTTTTTTCTTTGATACATGACTCTCAGTATTGTCTTACGTCTTTGCATTTATTATTAACTTCTACTAATTTTAATAGGTTAATTTATAACAACTAATACAAGCTACAGTGAATATTTAATTTTTAGTTTTAAGGTGTAAACTTTTAGTCGATGTCATTGTAATTTGCCAAGAAACTGCCAATAGACGAGATACTATCCAACTAAACACAACGGGCAAACTTTTAACTTGTAGTCTAGTGGTCCCTTCTTCAGATTTTAACCTTACGAATGACAACGCTGTTAACTGTAATTTGTCTGGTTGCGAACTATAGCCAGCCCAATGCACGGAATAAGATATTTGTCACCACACACAAAAAAAAACACCATATTGGAGGTTGTCACTTTACACAGAATAGGGTTGTATCATTAAAAAAAAACGTAATTTAAAAAATGTGCAAAATTTAGTCCACAGGTTGAAGTACACACCTATTTGCTTACACATGTTGTTGTAACAAATAGTTAATACGATTAAATTCCTATACCAAATTTTTTCACTAAAATAGTGAATGTACAATAATATTAAACGAGTATTCATTGTTATAAACAATATACTGTACGCAAAAATTTCTCATTGCCTATAAATTAAGGATAATAGACTTGTTATATTTTCACCAACAAATAGAGACCGTCGATCAGGCTTTGAGTACTTGCGAGAAAGACGTTTGTTCTCGGTGGCTCATAATCCTCTAAAACTTGGGGACCCAGGACTCATAGTAGAAATCAGTATTGAAAATTGTAATGTGGCAGTAAGTAATTTATATGTAGTAATAATTTTTAAATCAATTTCCTTTTTGGACTATATTTTCACATGAATAATTAATGGCCCGCCGGAAATATAACGGATATACTGTAATTGATAATTCACCTGATAGTGATATACACCTAAACAAAATTTTCCGTATATTGAGCAAATCACTGAGTTATATGCACCTAAATACAATTTTCCGTACATTGGGCTAAGCATAGTCTGTAATCAGACAGTTCAGCAGGAGTAAGGCGTGGCCGGTGACCTGACATGGGAAACCCCCGAAAAAACCCGAATAAACTTGTCTTTGTTATGCATCACAGCGTATAGACTCAAAAGTCGCAGAGTATGAGGCTTTCTTTTTTTTACATATATTATTTTACTTCTTCCACTAAATATATTAATAATATTAATCAATTACGCGTATTATAATCATTATTTGAATGATAAATATCCTTCATCCGTTCGCGACTTGTTGTGTCACACTTGCGCTCGCGTGACGGCAAATAGCCGCCCATCAAATTTTTTCTCATTTCGTTAATTTTTTTATTTATTTAAACCTCAATAACGTCGGGGGTTTGCATTGATAGTCTTTTTAGTGAGTTTATACGCTTTATTTAATATGAAAGACTTTTATTAGGTTATTTAATTTTTATTAGGTTTATTTAATAGGTAACGGAGACTAGACTAGGTAACATAGAAAATATATAGGTAACAATCACAACACTGCATCTTACTGATCACAATTAATAATTACAATGAAATAAGAAAAAAGGAACATTAGAATAAAAAATAAATTCTTTTGAAAATGGCTTGTAAAATCATTCATCACTCTCTTCGTCCCCTGTGTCTTCTCCATTCCGATTACGAGTACAATTATGACATATCATTTGGCAGTGGTTTTTGCAAATGTATTTTTGGCAATTATCGCAAGTCATTTTTGTTCTGTGATTTTTTTTGGACCCACAAATGTAACAAATGGCTCGCTGGTTGAGGTCCGCATCTCTAGGTCGGTGTTCAGCCAAGTTGTTATTTTCTTGTGCTCCTCGGTAGGGATTCAAAAAAAGTTTCAAATCTTTGGGAAGAGTCACTACTTTCGCACGATCTTTCAAGTTTCCTTCCATCAGTTCCATGGCCAGTTCGTTGAGATATGTTCTCCTGATATGCTTGTGTAGGGGGTTATTCATGCCGTAGATTTTGAATGAATTTATTCCACATATGTCAAGCAAACGGAAAAAAATAGTCATTGGCCATCTTTGTGTCCGTCTTGATGTGGAAATTCTAGAGCACATCAAGTCGACAATGTCTATACCTCCCTTGGTAGCGTTGTAGTCCATGATGTGCTCCGGTTTCCCAGTTTCATCATCAACTCGGTCGTAATCGTGCATGGTTGAAAGAACCAATACTACTTTTCGTTTTTTTGTCACAAAAGAGACTAATGATTTATCGTCCTGACATCCAAACATGTGATTCCCAGGAATCAAATTCCTGTTTTCTGTGACGAATTCTGGTGGAATTTCTGTTTTATTTTTGCGCAGAGTCCCCAACAAAGTTAGACCGACGCTGAGCAAGTACTCTGCCAACGGGTAACTGCTAAAGTAATTGTCAGTAGTCACATTTCGGTTCGTTCCTTTTATTGGTTCCGTCAGCCTTTTTACAACATCAAAAGGCTTATTAGAGCACACGAAAGGCCCGGGTTTTTGTGTACCACAATATATTTCTATATTATAGGTATAAAAGGTTTTCGAATCACAAAGGCCGTACACTTTCAACCCATATTTTGCAGGCTTGTTGGCCATGTATTGAATCCAGGAACACCGCCCTCGGAAAGCAATTAGCATTTCATCGATGGTCGTAAACTCACCGAGGCTGTATGAGTCTTGGCAGTTAGCGACAAAGGGTCTAGCCGACTTGCCATATGGAAATTGCACTGACGTCTATGAACATAGTTTCACCTTTGAAATATTACTTTTTTGCCTAAAGTACTGATACTGTGATTTTAGATCTCTGCTTTCACTCATAAGGGAGATATGAGGGTAACAACCCCTAACGACATCTTTTTTTTTCTCAGAAACTATGACAGATATTTGAATGAATCCAACGCGAAAATATAGGTATCAATTAGTTCTATATTTGGTATTTTTTTATATTTTTAGTTTAATTTTCAGAAGTGCAAAACGCAAAATTTATTTTTTGAGGGTGGTTTTTTTATGTGAACTACTGGAGATACACCAACCAAATAAATATCATGTAATCATCTAAGAGTCTACTGTAATATATCATAAATACAAAACTTTGCGTTTGGTGGAACATAGTTAAAAAAAAAAAACGATAGCGCATGAACTACATATTATATAGATATACCAGTGCACTGTATAGCATTTCGCTATTTTACAAGTACCTAGTAAGTTACATCGAAATCTGTTTCCTTGCTTGCGTCATGGTCACGCTCTACGCAGAAGTAGCTACTGTCTTTTATTATTTATTAATTATTATTATTATTATTTATTATTATTATTATTTAAAAATAGCTATTGTGCGTTAGTTTTTATTTAATTCGTTTAAGAACTGTTATTTAATGAAGGATGGAGTCCAATGAAGATAGGGGAAATGCAAAGGAAGTGTGTTAATTGTAACTTAAGTATAAAAAAAATCAAACAAAGTTACTACAGAGGAAGAAATACGTAAATATTAGACATACTGTAAAAATACCGTATGTTTGTATATTACTATTAATTTATTAAGCTGCGTTTATTACAGAATATTGAACCAGTCTTTACTGTATTTTTACAGTATGCCTGATATTTACGTATTTCTTCGTCTGTAAAGTAACTTTATTTGATTTTTTTATACTTAAGTTACAATTAACCAAGGGCGTAGATGTGGGGGGGTACAGGGTGTAATTACCCCCCCAGGATCCCAGCCACAACAAACGAAAAAATACTTTTTTGTTGCGGAAATGAAAGGACCTTTATTTTTGCTCTTCTATTGTGCCGACACACGATAAAATTTTAGTTAGGTTGCTAAAAAAGGTTTTCGATTTTAATTTCGAGGTTAGGAATCTTTAAAAAATATTGATTTTGTCGCTTTAGCCCCCCCCACCTCAGAAAAAAAATATCTACGCCCTTGCAATTAACACACTTCCTTTACATTACCACTATCTTCATTGGACTCATCCTTCGATAAATACTCCATTCTTCATTAAATAACAGTTCTTAAACGAATTAAATAAAAACTAACGCACAATAGCTATATTTTTCAGTAAAAATATGTATTTAGAATATAAACGTTTAATATCTACTCAAACTCCACGTGAATAAAAGACAGTAGCTGCTTTTGCGTAGAGCGTGACCATGACGCAAGCAAGGAAACAGATTTCGATGTAACTTACTAGGTACTTGTAAAATAGCAAAATGCTATACAGTGCACTGGTATATCTATAATATGTAGTTCATGCGCTATCGTTTTTTTTTTTTTTTTTTACTATGTTCCACCAAACGCAAAGTTTTGTATTTATGATATATTACAGTAGACTCTTAGATGATTACATGATATTTATTTGGTTGGTGTATCTCCAGTAGTTCACATAAAAAACCACCCTCAAAAAATAAATTTTGCGTTTTGCACTTCTGAAAATTAAACTAAAAATATAAAAAAAATACCAAATATAGAACTAATTGATACCTATATTTTCGCGTTGGATTCATTCAAATATCTGTCATAGTTTCTGAGAAAAAAAAAGATGTCGTTAGGGGTTGTTACCCTCATATCTCCCTTATGAGTGAAAGCAGTGATCTAAAATCACAGTATCAGTACTTTAGGCAAAAAAGTAATATTTCAAAGGTGAAACTATGTTCATAAGACGTCAGTGCAATTTCCATATGGCAAGTCGGCTAGACCCTTTGTTGAGAAATTCGCGGATTGGGGCTAACTTGTCATGTTCACGACGTTTTATCCGAGTTGTTACATCGTCAAGTCTGAAGGATCTCAACAAAAAGCGGAAACGGTTTTCACTGAAATTGGCCCTTAGTATTGTTAGTCCCGTTCCATCTTTTCGAAAATATTCTGAGATATCAGCACGATTACCCCTTTTTGTAGCCATAAGAAACAATGCACCGAATACAGCTAAAATTTCGTTCCTTGAAGTAGGCCTGTAGTCCCTCTCTCGAACAGTGTCAGAAAGTGATTGTCGTTCTGTTTTTTTGTTAGCAATAAAAATGTTGGTGTATTTGACTAAATCGTCTACCATTTCAGTAGAGATTATTTGAAGAAAGCATTCAAGAGGTTTTTTGCAATGACGAGCGTCTCCTCTTGGGCCAGGGAGGATTTTTATTATATTTTTAGATTTTGTTTTGGAACTCAACGCTTCTGTCTTATTTGCCCAAATTGTCTGACCGTCCTTACCAATGAAGAATCTCATTGATTCGTAATCGAAATTTGTGTCACCTTCACTTTCGTCCATTTCAATCTCGGAGTCACTGTCATGTACGTCCACGTCAATATTCTCAGGTTCAAAATCCAGATCTTCTTCATCGTCGAATGGTTCCTCCCTTCCATCTTCCTCTTCTAGTTCTGCAAGGATGCGGGCAATGTCTTCAGGATTGCTGTATCTAGCCCTAAAAAATTTTAAACAAATACAAAATAATAACAATAATAAATTAAATGAATATATAATTTTTAAAAAAATTTTATGCACTACTTTTATGCAAAACGGCACTAAAATTGCGTTTCAAAGAGTGTACAAACTAAAATGTATTTCAAAATACACATTTTCTTACGAAAATCATAACTAAAACACAAGTTTTTATCGAAAATTCTTCTTATACATACATAGCTACTCATTATCTGCTAATAATGAGGCTGAAAGTAGTCAAAAGTGCACTTACATTTTCCGTGGAAGCACAAAAAAAAGTCACACTTCCGCTCGCGGGGCGGCAGATAGCCGCTGAACTGGAGGTAACAAATTTAAACACGTACTGAGGCGCAAACATGTGACGTACGAGTAAGTAACCAATAACATCTTGCGGAGAAGGGTCTAACTAGAGATTACAGCCGTAATATGTGGCTCTCCAACCCGTCAGTTACTTTTTGAGATGAAATATTCATCCTGGGCGGCAATCTGCCGCCTACGCGATCGGATGAAGTATATATTAAAAATATTTAGACTTAGATACTTATTTTTATAATTTCGATCAAAATAATTTAAAAAATAACTACCTACAATTATTTTTATAAAAATTAAAATTTTTTTTCATTGGCAACTAACAAACTGTTTTGTAAAATTACAACACGTGTATGGTTTATACATAAAATTTGTATAATTACAACTCACTTTTGTGATTTTCTTTAAATGTCTTGAAAAATTACTTGAATTGTATTATAATTTTGCATTTTTATACATTGGCTTGTAATTTTACTTAACCATTGTTTTGTAAAAATATTGTAATTTCACAAACATTTTTAACAGTGCATATAAAAATTTAATTTTGATGTTAGTGCTGCTGGTATTTGTATGTTGAAATAATTAAAGTTGGATTGGGCAGCCAAAATATATAAATACCATTTCTTTATATTTGCATGTTAAAAATGTTTTATTATAGCAATGAGTATCGTCAAAAATTATGAATAGTGAAAATAGACGTTTCGCTATAATAGCATCATCAGTATAATATAAAATTATAGATGAGAATTTTTTTCCTTTGTTTCATTTGCAGGTTTAAAAATAAGAAACACCGGCAGACCTAGTTTTACCCAAAAACAATCGGCTAATACTAGATTTAACCAAGAGTAAGTGGCTACACCTAGTTCTAACCGGCTAAAACTAGGTGTAGCCGCACTTCGGGATTTAGCCGTAACATATAAATATAATAATGAAAAGAACTCTGAATATTTTTTTACTAAGGATAAGGTAAAGGCACCAGTAGTTGACAGTTTAAGAGACACATTTAAGAATATTGATCTGTAAATTCTTTATTTAAATTAATACATTGTTCTGAATTTTTCTTGACAATAAGTAATGTTTTTAGATGCATTCTGAGCTTTTAAATTAAAACAAAATCACAAAACGTACTCACAAAAAAAAATGTCATTAAGTAATATGAGTCAATAGTTGACACTTTCAATTTTCAAAATATTCAGTAGTTGACATATTGATGCTTGAGTAGTTGACAGGGTGTATTATGATTAAAAATTACAAACCACTTTTTATGCAGTGTCCTGTTAAAAGTTTTACATAATTCAATCAACCATCCACATTAACCGGACTTTCAAATTCATATTTCAGTGTATCACCTGAGCCATATAATTGTGGTAATTGTGGTGGTGGAGTTAACACTTTTATGATTTGTGAAGCCATTATAACACTAACATCTTGTTTATTCACTTGAAATTTCTTTTTTATCTTTTGATTTCTTTCGATTTCTCCGTCTTCGAATACTGTCTGAATGATACAAACATATTTAAAATACTTTTTCTTTCCAGGAAAATTAACCAAAATAAAATCATTCTTCTTATAATTTTCGTCTCTACTATTCATGTTCGCTAGAAGATCGTTTTCACTTCCCAAATCTATCTCCTCTTCTTCTGATCTTAAAGATTCTTCATGAGGAAAACTAATGTCATCTAGACTGTCACCTGACTCTACCCATCTTCTTCATTTTCGCTGCTACTTGATTCCCAGATTTTCTTTTCAGTTTTTTGTGATTTTTGGGCTTTCTTTTTCTCTTTTTCCTCCATTTTTTTATTTTTTGGCACTCGCTTCCAATTCCATCTTTATTTTTCGTTCTTCTGCTCTTTTTATTTTTTCCGTTTCCTTAATTTTCTTCGTTTCTTCTTTCTTTTCATAATATACTTGCCATTGCTTTGAACTTACCCCAAGCGGTGAGTAGATAAACAAATCATAAAAAGCTATATTTGTCACATACATTTGTATTTGAATTTGGGTGTAAATAGAATGAGTACGATTCAATTGCACTCCATTCTCATCTACTTTTAAATATTTTTTTTTATATTTAATTAAAGTTTTAATTTTGTACAAAAAAGAATAAGAATAAAAAATAAATTAAAACTTACTATTATTTTAACATTATATGCTTTTGACACACTGGTCTGGGCAACGACATTCGCGGTTATAACCACGGGACTATTTGACAGTTTTTTGACGTGATAACGTCTTATAAATTGATGAATCACCAATATTATAAATTAATAAAACACCGGCTGCATGTACGAAAAAGTGTAACGTAACGTTCCTAACGCGTAACGCATAACGCGTAACGTTCCGCCTGACCCTGTGCGTGCTTTTTGCTAATTTCTCGCTCAATTTAAATCAGATCGGTTTGAAACCAGTCTTAAACGAAAGAGGAGAACATTTTACATAGATTTCGTATAACAGAATTTGCCTAAACAGTTTTTTTATACAAATTTATATAGAAAAATATTTTATACAAATTTATATAGAAAAATAGCTGTATAAATGCAATGTTGTGTAATGCATGGCTAGACGCGGTCGGTTGTCTTTGTTTGCCGTACATGGAAATTAGAAGCAAACGTATGTCTTGTCTTAACATGAAAACAGCTGCATTTCTAATGTTTATTTTTTGACATTAGTATTTTGTGAAAGCAAAGCCTTCTAAGTTAACTATTGGAATAACTAATTATTATTAGAACATAATACTTTGTAAGTTGCAAACGTCACTTTTGACATTTCTTATCATTCCGACACCAAGGATAAGCGGATTGAAACCAAATTTTGGGAGGTTTAGGTTATGTATTACGGAATACGTTATCACGTAAAACTATCGTCCGTAAACCGACTTTACAGACAACCAATTTTTTTCTAACACATTCAAAACGTGACCCGATTTAAATAATTTTTCACCTTTAATATTATTTTGACCACGAATATTATTAATTATCGGCTGAAATCCGTATTTAATTATTTTTTCCATTATTTATTATGACGTTGCCCATTTAATTCCTAATTTCCACACTAGGGCGCGCGGCCTTCAGTCAAAGTGCTGCCTCTACAGTTCGAGCTCGGTCCCAATTATAAATAAGATATAACGATAACACGTAATTATATTACCAATAAGTATATTATATTATTACCAATAGATACTTACCTCTGTATGACACAAATTTTGTAACATACTGTATAGTCTGGTGTTAGTGACATTCAGTTGAAACACCCTTTTTTTCTCTTCCTCCTAAATAAAAAAAAAAAAACATACATTTAAATATACAAATAAGTGCCAGGACATAAATCTTGAAAGCGCGTGGAAACTAAGTTATTTACGCCCATCGTTGAAGCATTAGGGGAATTGAAATAAAAAGGAGTGTTTTATTTTATAATTCTTTAGTTTTCTTATTCACGTGCTGTCTTGTGAATGAGTGAATTAATAAATTGAACTTGTAACAGGTTTGGGCTCGTCACGGTACCGACAATCTTGTAACTAAGCGAAAAAAAGGGGGTTGGACGGCGGGCACTCTAGCTGCTCACCAAAGACTCTTAAACAAAAGAATGAAGAATATTTTTACTCAGGGTGTACTTGCCGTATGAGGATCTCAAGATTTTTTTGTGAAATGGTGTTTCGAGAAATTTTTTTTTTGTAAGGAAATAAGTCGAAAACTCTATTTTTTGCGTCTCCCTTGAAGTTTGACTTACGAAGGTTCTAGTATATAAATTAATTAGGTCCGGAAAAGCAATACAATTTTCAGAACCAAGGTCACGAATCCGTTTCTGAATTCTCGTTATAGAGTATTACTTATTCTTGTGATTTCGTTTGACTGTTTAAGAATTTAGACCAAATTATTTACTGACCTGCAGGTTGTTCATTCTCATCAGCCATATTTTAAAAGATAAAAATTGATTAAAATTGTAGATAATATCAGCACTTTGGTCTTTGACAAACTAACCGGCTTGAATCTTTATAAACAAAAATTCAAAAGTTTGACACAGTCATGGAACGAGTTATAACTAGACGGGTGTATAGTCCAAACTCCCATGACACAAAAAGTTACCCCAAAATTATAAAGTGAAAATGGCTGAAAAACATGTAAGAAACATGTTACGCCTGTTAGCCATTTTCAGTCAAATACTAATATAATATGTTCATAATTTTTTTAAAGTGTATCAGTTAATGCAAACCTCTTGTAAGCAGACAGTCTTATCCACGAAGTCATATTGTTTTAAGCACGGTCTATGTTTATAATTTGTAATAGAGATAATATAAACAACGCATAGATAAGAATATGGATGGTATATGAAATACCAGGCAGAGATGCGAGGGCACGTTTTTTTCTTTAATAAACAAAATGAAGTTTATTTTTGATTTATATGAATGATGACATGTAAAATATGATGATACAAAATTAAGTGCATTGAGTATTACAGCAAATTTATTGAAATTAGTAATTCTGGTGGCGAGATTCGGACGCCGTGTGCACACAACCGAGGCAACGCAAAGTACTGTTGCAACTGTCTGTGTCAGCTTTCCCTTCCGTGTTGGTTGACGTTACTTGCCAGCCATAGTCGACTCGTTACACTCCCCCTCTGGTTCACATCAACGTCCTCGGATGGGAATCGGTATGTGGTTTTGGTGGGCGGCTCAACTTGCAGAGTGGCCGAACAGGTGGAGCTGTCGTTTTCCCTATAACAAAAGGAGTTAAATCTCTTACATATTTCCCAATGGGAATTGTAGGTTTCGCAATCGTTGCCACATCGTAACTGGTTGGTGCCGTGGCTCGGAAAATGACGTATGGTTCATCCCTCTTTAGTTCGAACTTTTCAGGAGACCCTTTGGTGGATTGGCTTAATATGTGCGTTTTCACCAAGACCTTGTCTCCCTTTTTATAAATAGGGGCGATCGTCGATTTGCATCGATGTACTGCTTCTGTTTGTCCTGTTCCTGTTCATTGCGTTCTCTGGCAGCTTGCAAATGATTGCTTAGTTTCTTCAAGTAAGGATTGATTAAAGGAACGAAGTTATCCTTTTCCACAATTTCATTTTAACTTCGTGAGGCGATCTGAGGTTTCTTCCAAAGGTAAGGAAAGCGAGAGTAGTCCCTAGATTTTGACTGAAACCAGTGTTGAATGTAAATCGAACAGCCGGTATCTGTTCATCCTGTGATCAATGGTCTTCTCCAACAAGAATGGATAACCGTACCTAGGTTGCGATTCTTCCGTTCAACCGGATTGGCTTCTGCATAGTAGACCGGGGCGAGGCTCTGTTTTACTCCAAGGCAGAAACATACCTAATAAACCGAGAGAAAGATTCATTACTGTATTATTCTTACAATGGCTAATGATAATCATTACGATTAAATTCCAAATACAGTATATTTTTATCACTGAATTAGTGAAAGCATTAGTGACATTTAAATTTTTCTTATATATAAGCCTTCTAAAATATTATGACGATAATTTCGTTTAATATAATGCTTTCACTAATTCAGTGATAAAAATATACTGTATTTGGAATTTAATCGTAAAGATTATCATTAGCCATTGTAGAAACATACCTGTTGGACTACGTCGCTTACAAATTGGACGTCGTTGTCACTAATCAATTTTTTTGGAATTCCGTAGCGCAAGAATCTTTCTTCCACTAATGTTTTAGCAGTCTGAACCGCGGTGGCAGATTGCATCGGGAAAAGCAACATCCACCACGACCAGAATCCAACGATTTCCCCGTTCCGTTTCGGGTAAAAGTTCAAAAAAATCGACGGACAGTATCTTAAATCGTGCATCGTACGTAGGTGTTTGTAGAAGTCCTGCAAGTTTTAAGTTACTCGGCTTATAACGCTGACATTTCACACATTGCTTTACGTAACTGGCAATACTACGCCTCATGCCTATCCAGTAGTGGTTGCGTTTAATGCGATGCAGGGTATGTTCCACTCCATCATGACACATGCTGCTGGCACATCGTGGTATTTCTTGATCGTCTCCTCGATCGTGAGCCTCCTCTTATTCAGGATGATAACGGTACAATACTCCCTTCTCTGTCAAGTATTCGCGTTCTGTCCAACGGGACGATATTTCAGGAGATGCAGCCTCTAAGTCATTGATGATTTTCGAGAGTTTTTGATTCAAAAGTTGTTGCGATCTTAGATCTTCAGCAGTTTTCCTGAGCAGCTCGGCGAACACCGGCACCTACTGCGCGATTTCCCTCTTCGTCGATAATAGGACGAGATAGCGTGTCGGCAACGACGTTCAGTCTCTCTGGTATATAATTAATCAATAGAGAGGTCAAAGGACTGCAACTGAAGGGCCCACCTGGCAAGCCGTCCACTGGGTGATTTCAATGCCATCAGCCAACGCAGCGGTTGCTGGTCCGTCGCAATAGTGACGTGTGATCCTTCAATGTAACCTCTGAATTTGTTGATAGCAAATATTACGGCTAATGGCTCGCGCTCTGTTGTATGATAATTGCGTTCGGCGTCCGTAAGTAAGCGACTGGCATATTCTACCGGTCATTCCTCGTGTCCTTCGCCCTGTAGCAGCACGGCTCCTATCGCGTAATCACTAGCGTCTGTACGGATAGTAAAGGGTAAAGTTTCGTTCGCCTGTCGAAGTACTATGGCAGTCGTCAGCAGAACGTTCAGTCTGTCAAACTCGTCTTGCTGTTGGTCGTCCCACTTCCATGGCACTGTCTTCTTGGTTAACTCACTTTGGTTTTGCAACTTACGAAATTTTGTTTATAAATTTTTGATACCTACCACGAAGCAGTCAGTAACAATGTTTTTAGTTGTTTCACACACTTGGGTGGTGGTAGGTTGACAATGGTCCAAATTTTCTCCGGATTCGGTTTTATACCATCACGACAGATTATATGTCCGAGATACTTAACCGAGTCGCGCCCGAACACACATTAGCGATTTGCGCGTAGCCCGAAGCATTTTAAGCGGTCAAATATAGTCTGTAAATCTATTAAATGTTTTTCAAAAGATTTGGATAACACTATCAAATCGTCCAGATACGCGAGAACTGTTACAGGCAAGCCAGTTCGGAATCGGTCAATTAAACGTTGAAAGGTTGCCGGAGCGTTCTTTAGTCCGAAAGGCATTCGTTTGAACCTGTACATTCCTTGCGGGGTAACAAAAGCGGTTTTGTCCTGTCACTTTCCCGTACACTCACTTGGTGATAACTCGAACGCAGATCTATAGTAGAAATAATGTTCGTTTGTTGATTTTTGTCTGTCTTGCTATTATAACACGCTTTTATTTGAAAATTAGGACTGCACGTATAAAACGGATTATTTCTAATCGAAATAAAATTATTTTTATCTGTTTAGTTCTTTTTTATTAACAACTAATAAAAGCTTGTTTTATAGGTTTTTTTCGTTTATTTATTTTTGTGTTTTTAGTGTGCTTTATTAAAAGTGCGAATTGCAACCGGGCGAAAGCCAGACCGGTCAGTTATTATTATAATATTGTCATACGTATCCAAAATTTAAGTTCAATCGAAAATCGGGAAGTGGGATAAATTAACTTGCAAGATTTGATTTTAGACAGACAGACGACATTGGTTTTTGCGATAGTATAAAGTTGGTTCCAGTATGCTGTTACGTGCAGTTCGCCAATTGTCCGGAGAGTAAGCGATGAAAAAATCATAAAAAGAGGTTGTTACGAAAAAGAAAAGGATTATTGATAAAAAAAGGGAGGGTATTTTTTATTCGCGGAGAACGGATGTTAAAAAGTGCCGTATTATCGATTTGATTAGAATATTATATGTACTAAGTGTATTCGCGCGAACGCACCTGGGAAGTGGTTAACTAATAATATCGAATTAAAAATTAAGCGGTTGCCATTCAGAATTTGAGACTTATTAACAATTTTCAAGGGTAAATGATAGTGACTGGTAACCCTGGATCATATTTTATATTAATTGATAAATCTGGTGGCATGTACGATTCATCGAGTAGTCACGGAAACGTTAAGAAAACATTGTTTTGATAAAATAAAATTTATTTTTTTGAACTATTTAGTCCAGTCAATAAAGAAGTTGTAGAGTGCGTGAGCAGGGACCTAAGCGATTCCTTCACAAACTTGTTCAAGGAAATTAATTATATCCAAGACTTCTACCAAGGTTGTAAATATTACACTAGGCCTAATTCTGTAACTTTTGATGAACAAATTGTAACTATTGCGGATGAAGTTTTAATTCAAGCACCGAAAAGACTGATCGAGAAAATAAGAGAAGGAGTTTCCCCCGAAAAGTATTCAAGATTTTGGAAAAATTGTGATTTTAATGTTTTAATGGATATGCAAAGCCCTTGTCCGACTAAAGTTGTTAATTGTTTAATAACCGATAAAGACTTAACAAATGATGGAAGTGATGTTTTACATTATTTCACTATGTATAATAATTGCTTGGACAAAGAAAAGTTGCGGAAGTTATTATTTTTAATTATTGGCTCTTTTTTAATGCCGAATTCAATTACTGTAAAGTTTAACGATTCAGTTGGACTCAAAGTCCTCTGTTTAGCACATGTACTGATACTATAACTTTACCAAAAACGTATGCTACTTACAGTGAGTTAAAGAGTAACTTAAATTGTTGTCTCAAGAGTGACGAAGTTAGAGAGTATACTTCTTATTAAAAAAATAAATGTTTAATATAATGAGCAGAAAAGTTACGTAGAGCCTACGAAACGAACTAGATAAGTTTGTGAAAATTGGTCGTGTTTTTCAACACATGTTAGTCTTAACAAATACGATTCCTTCAAAACTATCTAAAGTTACATTAATGTTAATTGCTAATCCAAGTGCTGTAATAACATACTTAGCTCATCATCAGTATCCTCTTCGCCACTAACTTCCACAGGATGGTCTTGCATTCTTAAAACTCGAGGATGCAAAACTACAGCAGATCTTGAAATAGAAGCTTGTGGTGAATTTGAATCGTTATAATTTTGACTGATTCTGTTTACGTGGGATGCTGACGGACTCGAATTACCAACAAACTGATTAGTGGATAAATTCCGTTCAAGGATCGGCAAATCATCTGAGGTCTCTTTTAGGCAACAGAACAATTTTGCCCTGTCCTATTTCAGTCTCCAGCATGCTTTCATCGCTAATATTGTTTAGAATGGTTATTTTTTTAGATTTTCCTGCTTTTCCAATCTTAAATCTACACATTCTGAGCAGAGTTTGGATAGAAGATGGAAACAGTGAAATTATATTGTCTAAAAGGGTATAGCAGGTTAAGCATTAAGAATGTGCCCCCAGAGCGAAATGTAATGAATGTGATATTGCTATGTATGTTACTCATTTACATTACTATTTATGTAGTTTTTGACTCCCGATCTCTTACTGTCATTGCGTGACCCTGAAAAAGGACCTGATAACAGCAACTTTTTTACACTTTTCGTTCTCTAAAACTAATAGATTTAGGACTGTGATTCCAAAGCCAAACTATAGACAACATTATGACAAATATTACATATATTTTTCTTAATTATTTTGCTAATAATAAATACATTTTTTAATAGTAATATTTTTTTCTGGGCTATAATTAGTAAGGTTCTAACAGAGTGACCACTTTCAAAAATTTCTGAAAAATAGCACTTAATGTGTAGATTTTATTGTTATAAGTTTCATCAAAATCGGATGCCTGCAACAACTTCAAAATATTTTTTTTTATTACTCAAGTCCCTATTTGTGACTCTACATATTAAACTTTTGAATGGTATGTTTAATAATAATAATACAAAATAGGAAAAAGTTACGCTCCATCCACTCTGCTAACCCCGTAAGAGTCTGGAATGTTTTGTAATCAAATAATTCATTGCTTTGAAAAAGATACTTTACCATCTTATTTTGGATTTGATGCAATGTCACGAGAAGATCTTATTGATAATCACACCACTTACATAGCTAAAATATTATATAACATCACACATGAGTTGATGTTGATTTTCAATTTTAAGGATTTAGGTGAATCTTTTATACATTGTATTTGAAGACTTTCTTGATCTCCAGTTAACTCTGCCAGATATGAAACCGCCTGAGATAGTTGGTATGACCCCGTGAATAATATTTTTAATTCAGGTTCACCGAGTTTCGGGAAATCCATCACTTCAGATGCCATTAAAGTTTTAAATGTTTTTTTTCTTCTATTCCAATTTTGAGTTTCAACTTCCACGCTCAGGGTCTTTAACGTATTCATTTTTGCATTCATATATATTCTATGATTTCGTCAGCCAATTCATTGTCCCATTCTAAACGCTTTTCAAATCGGTTGTGCAAAAATCCTACAATCCTACAGAGTGATTTTACTTTTGGCAGCATTTTATAATCCATAGTATGGTGCAAAAGTTTATATTTTTGGCCAACTGATCCGTGGACAGCTTCAACGACCCATCTAAGTTTTGTGATTTTACGGGAGCTATTAGATTCTTCTGTCGTTAATTGTTTTCATTTTTCTTTGAAAGCTGGCACGAGAGGGACATACCCTTCATCTTTTATTTGTTCTTCAACGTCACGAAATCCACGGTTAATGAGAAATAAGTCTCCTGGTCGCAATAACCTTGTTAAACCTTGTGGATCTTCTAGCACAGTTTTCATAATGGTGGCATCATTCTGTGTGCCATAAAATGGTCCTAAAATATCGACAATATAACCATCAGTACAACAAATTGTAAATGGCTTGCACAAAGGCATCTTTTTCTGTCACGAATACGATTTTCTCTGGTACTCGTTGTTAAAACTCTTTTGGTGACGAACATATGTACAATCGAAAATCAACATCAACTCATGTGTGATGTTATATAATATTTTAGCTATGTAAGTGGTGTGATTATCAATAAGATCTTCTCGTGACATTGCATCAAAGCCAAAATAAGAAGTTAAAGTATCTTTTTCAAAGCAATGAATTATTTGATTACAAAACATGCCAGACTCTTACGGGGTTAGCAGAGTGGATGGAGCGTAACTTTTTCCTATTTTGTATTATTATTATTAAACATACCATTCAAAAGTTTAATATGTAGAGTCACAAATAGGGACTTGAGTAGTAAAAAAAATTTTTTTGAAGATGTTGCAGGCATCCGATTTTGATGAAACTTATAACAATAAAATCTACACATTAAGTGCTATTTTTCAGAATTTTTTGAAAGTGGTCACTCTATTAGAACTTACTAATTATAGCCCAGAAAAAAATATTACTATTAAAAAGTGTAGTTATTATTAGCAAAATAATTAAGAAAAATATATGTAATATTTGTCATAATGTTGTCTATAGTTTGGCTTTGGAATCACATTCCTAGATCTATTAGTTTTAGAGAACGAAAAGTTTAAAAAAGTTGCTGTTATCAGGTCCTTTTTCAGGGTCACGCAATGAGTAAGAGATCGGGAGTCAAAAACTACATAAATAGTAATGTAAATGAGTAACGTACATAACAACATCATATTCATTACATTTGGCTCTTGGGGCTGCTATACCCTTTCATCCAATGATTGCTCTCTATGAACTTCTAAGGCTTTGTCAGGTTCACCTGGTCACAAAAAAAAGGAAATAGAATAAATAGTAAATTATTCATGGATATTACTTTTTTTTAATTAAGGAGGTTCGAGACCGATTATGTAAGTAGAGAAACTTATAAAAAATCCATTGTCTCTTTGCAAGGTGACAACTCCTACCCACGAAATTTTCACATAATAAAAATGTTGATAAACTGTTCAATTTTTAATAATTATTTTTTTCTGAAATTAAAATTGTTAAATATATTTGAAAAAAAAAATTACTATTAAATAGTAAAACGGCGTGCCATACTCATGTCGTCTAAACTATTCATCTGAGAAAAAAGTTGAGAGGGAATTCAAGTAGGTACCTTTGTACTGTATGTACACTGTACAGCACACCTTTAACCTACATAGTGTATGTAAAGTACACCTTCAAGAATATATATACTGTAATATATTCAGTTGGTTGCGTCGTAGCTGGGACCTACTTGTTCCAAAACCTGTATTTGGGAAGAAAGACAAACAAACAAATATCAATATTGACAGAGCTCAATGGGTGAATATTTATTGTTGATTGATGGTTCCATTTAACGAATATAGAGGGAATATCCACCCAAATAGTCTAGCAACGTGGATATGTTAGAAAAGAAATGAAAACAACCACTACATAGTATAAAACAAAGTCGCTGTCTGCCTCTGCCTGTTTCCCTGCTTATAATTTGTAAATATTTTTTACAAAATTGCTGAACTACGACGGTGTTTTGTCAAAGACTACATAGTTAAAAACAGTCGCTGTCCGCCTTTGTCTTTTTCTCTCCTTACTTCTTTTTAACAAATGTGTAAAGCTTGTGATGGATGGTCAGGAAACGAAAAAACTTATGAATATTTGGAGTGGTATGACGGTCATAAGGATAATTGTACAGCAAACCACGAGGGAACTTCGGGGAAAATGGAAGTAGATGGAATAATTGAAATGTTCAAACGATCTGTGGAATGGTTTGGTGTAAAATATATGCGATACATCGGCGATGGTGATTCAAAAACATTTACAAATTTATTGGAAGCTGATCCTTACGACGGCAATCCTGTAGTTGAAAAAAAAGAATGTGTATTGCACGTCAAAAAACGTATGTACAGACGTGGAAAAGAAGCCAAAAAATCACTTACGCAGTTTGTGAAAACCAGAAAACAACTCGAAGAAGTTAAAAATAAAGAGACTGCAAAATAAGAACAGTTAAAGAAAAAAAGATGAAGTTGTAGTGAAAAAAACAAACTAAAAAGCGATTCATCGGCCAATAAAGTTGCTGTAAAAATTAAGACACTCGTTTTAACTAACAAGTTAATGATCTAAGCACTTATTACGGATTAGCAATTTTGAGAAACTGTGATTCTGTTGACGAAATGAAGAAAGCTGTATGGGCAACGTTAGACCACCTGACCTCCACAGACAAAAATCCACAACACTATTACTGCCCAGTGGTCCCTACTTCGTGGTGCAAATATCAAAATCTTAAAACCCAAAATCAAGAAAGTACTTTTACACATCCACCCGCATTTGATGACGATACTGCAAACATTTTAAAGCCAATTTACGAAAAATTATCGTCGGATCTATTGAAGAGATGCTTAGGAAAGAATACGCAAAATAACAACGAAAGCTTCAACCAACCACTGTGTATGGAATACGGCTCCGAAGCATGTTTTTGTTGAAAAAAAGACATTAGAAATTGCTACACTAACGTCTGCGTGCGTATTCAATGAAGGATTTACCCCTATCTTGAAAATTATGGAAGTCATGGGTGTGCAAATTGGCCCAAAACCTATGACTTATGCTCAGACATACAACAACCATCAAATTATGAGGACCCAGAAGGACACGTCTGACGCTTCAAAACTGGTCAGGTCATCTCACAGAGCAGAAAAATTAGCAAAAATCGATGCTTTTGAAGAAACGGAAGGTTTACTTTATGCACCAGGCATAGCTGATTAATGTAAGCATAATTTTTTTGTAAGAAATCTGAAATCAAATCTTTAAACGCGTTTTTCTCAAAACTACATTTTTGTAAGCGGCGCGGGTGATTGAAACAATTGTATACAACCGATTGCTTTCATTTTTGCACAGGGTATTCTACACAAAAATAGCTCCGTCCGGTAATAGAATTACTTAATTATAAAGATTATTTCTATTTTTTTTACCGACTTTCAACGACAAAATCACGATTTTTTCATTGTTTTTTTTTTTTTAAGTCCGCCATGTTATATATTAATAAAAATGTTTAATTCTAGTACGAGACACAGCCACAAAGCTACGAAACAATAAGTGACGTTATCACCCGCGCTACCCACCTACCTCCATTAAAATGTTTTTTATTAGTTTAAAATGTCAGTAAAAAACATTTAACAACATTGAAATGATTGTACATTATTTTGTTATTAAAAAAATTCTGAAATAAGGATTGAAAACGCGCCTGAACATAGGACTACGTCCTTAAATATAACTTAGATCCTTTTCTCAAAACGCGATCAAAATAACGTCAACACATATGCACTGTGTTAATTACCGTTAGTAATGAATCTTGATAATAATGCATCTATTGATTTAATACTATTATTTGAAAAATGTTCAAGTTGAAAAACTTATTAATTTTATTATTCTCGAATAGCCAAATGTCTATTGTTAGGCCAGTCATAACGTACACAAAAAATCGCTTAAATTGCAATAATTGCGGTAAACTTGCTTTTTTGATATGTTGTTTGGATCCACCTAGATAGTATTTATCCACATTTGCAGCATTCTGAAATGTGAGCGCGCTCAGTTATTGCTGAAAAACCGCAATTTTTTCGGACTTTTTTAGTTTTGTACAAAAAAAAAAAACACATACGAAGGCTCTGACGAGGAAGGTCATTATTACTTTTTTTTAAAGTAGACAAAATTCCCGACAGTTCGAACCCTAATTCAATTTTCTAGGTCTAATAGTACTCAAGATATAGGGTTCCCAATATTCGTTATTATTTTCTAAAAAGTTGAAAAAGGGAAAGTGGCCAATTTTCGCCCAAAATATCAGGTATTATGAGGTATCTACGTAAAAATTCATGAGAAATGAAGTTGTAGCAAATTTAATTATCTTAATTATTAGACTATAGGTGTGTCCGTAGACGTGATAGTTCGTTCGATGACGACCATAAACCAAACAAACCTAAAATTGAGTGTTAAGGGGAAGTTTTAAAAAAAGTAATGGTGACCTTCCTCGTCAGAGACTTCGTATGTGTTTTTTTTTGCACAAAACTAAAAAAAGTCCGAAAAAATTGCGGTTTTTCAGCAATAACTGAGCGCGCTCACATTTCAAATGCTGCAATTGTGGATAAATACTATCTAGGTGGATCCAAACAACATAATATCAAAAAAGCAAGTTTACCGCAATTATTGCAATTTCGAATGTAAGATATGACTGGTCTATGTATATAATGGCAGATTACTTTCTTTTATTAACGACCTAAATATTTTTAAATAATAAAAACTGGTCACATGCCCTTCGTCGTTCCGGTATTGGGACTTTTAACCTTATATAAAAAATATTAATATGTGCCTCTGTAGCGGAGGTTCTTACTTGCGACCTTGACAAGGCCACAAACAATATAAGCGTAACATCAGGGATGTTAACATTGTAAAAACTTACTATTGCAAATTTGTAACTGGAGCCAAAGATGTTTTTTTTTTTGTAAGTTTTTCATCTTCGAAATATTTTATAACTGTACCAACGCCTGATAATCGAGACTTTCCAGTAGCACGCAACATCAGTAGGCGTTAGATCTTCACTTCTACGATGGGTCCACATAAGTAATGCTAATGCATGTTTACAACCTCATGTCCATCAAATATATTCAAAAAATGATTATCTATAGCATTCCATAAGTTGTTTTTATTAAAGCATTAATTACCTGCTGAAGCTCTGGAATTATGACATTGAACGTCTTGAACTTTTTTTAATTTTTCATTAATAATTAAGGTAACGGGGTAAGATTTACTCCGAACTTTATGCTCTAGACGTACCATTCGCCATGCAAATACCATTTCTTATTTTATTTTCAAAATAGTTAATATCAAAGAACAGTGTCTACGGTAGGTCATATGTACGATAACACTCGTTTGGAATAAGATATAATAGAGTGCCCGTCGGCAAAAATTTTACTGACACATACTCTTCCCAAACTTTGTATATGGCTTCATTAGGCCTAGTCTGACACCTATTTCCTCTATGACTTTTCTTGATTTTGGGGCGTTTTCCTTCTAAATTTTCCGATAGATGTCGTTTTTTATAGATACTGTTTGTTTTTTTTTAAATTGGTTTTTAATTGGATAGCTTAAAAACTTCAACCAAAACGCTAAAATAATGTTCTCTGACAACAATTTAAAATGTCTGACACCTCGAATATGTTCGACATATTCGAGGTGTCAGACATTTTAAATGGTTCATGTTATTTGTTATTTTTGCCGACGGGCACTCTGACTATAACGGGTGGCTTATATACAACACCGATACCAAATTCTACTTTATTAAATGAGCAGCGGATTCATAGTTGTTCAATAAAATTATCAACATCACAAACTTCATCGATATTAATCACAGTATGAGGTATGCTATTTTTGATATAAAACGCAACTCCACCACCTCGCTTAGATTGCCTATCAGATCGTACAAAATTATAGTTGTTAAGAGAGAAGTCATTACTATTTTGGTTATCAGAACGCCAAGTTTCAGATAAAGCCAATATATCAAAATTATGTTCATATACAAATTCTTTAAAACTAAGAAAACAACTATTCAAGGACCGGATATTTAAATGCGCTATTAGTAAAATGTTATCATGACAATTTAAAAATGAGCCACTTACACCTGCGATAAGTTTTTTGATTTGCGAATGATTTTAGGTACACCATTAAAATATTTTATAGTCAGTTCAGATTCACCATTCTGAATGCGGTTGTTTAATTCAGATTTTAATTCTTTGAAGTAATTACGTTGTTGCGGAGTACGATCAGATGATATAGTAACACCATTGTGTAGTTTAATTGTTTATTTTTAAGAATATTGATAACTTCTTGCTCACTAATTAAAATAATCTTTAAAGGACGTATTTTACAATAATTATTCAATACGCACATAAATTTGGAAATTTAGATGAAAATGAGAAAGAAATCCTTTCCAAAAATGTTTATTTTTAATTAATTAATTAAGCGCTTTCGGACAATTATTAGTCCATCTTCAGATTTTTTTTTATAAAAATCATTAAAATTATCACAATAACTATCACTAAAAAGGAATTAAAGACTGGCTGCCCATAACGAATTGATTGATAAAATAGATGTTAAATATAACCTCTGTGTGTCCTTGAAGAATTGATTTTTTAAAATTTGTAAAATAATGCTATTATAATAAAATTTATTAATATCTAAATCGTCCATAACGTATTTTACCTTCAACCTTTTTTCCTGAACGGAAAACTTTTATATTGTTAAAGTCAATATCAGAGGCAATAGGTCTCCACGATAGCTTTGGATTGATTCATATCATGGGCTATCCTACTGTCAGTAGACTGTGACTTGCTTTCATCTAAATTGTACAAAACTATGTTTTTAGCACGTCTTTGCCGATCAGCTATTTCACTAATATCTTCCATTTGTACCACTGAGGAACTTGAAGACGGCTTACTTGCAAGTTGTTCTTTTAAACTCTTCAACTCATTCTGAATGTCTTTCATAGCATTGCTTAAATCAAGAAAATTGAGTTGGATTTCAGTGAAGTTGTTACAAAAGTATTTGATACTGCGTGGCTTTTTCTGCAGACATTGTATTTCTGTACGAGATAAAGAAGTACAGGTGGACTGTACGCCTTGCGCGCATCGATCACATAAAAGTTCTTTATCAACAGAAAGTAGTATTTTGCAGTCTACGCAGAGTACTAAGTTAGACATTTTGATCGCCTGTATATCACAAAACTTTACGTACCGATTACACAATACGGAGCCGGTCAATACCAAATTTATTTTACCAAATAATTATGCAATTATACAAGAATTTATTATAAAAAATTGCAGATAAAGAAGTTTAAAACCACAAATTTTAATAACAGAGTGCGATAGAGACCATGTTAATGAATATCTCCAATTTTTTTCTTTTTTTTACAAATATAAACCACAAATAAAACAGTATAAAACACGGAGCAAATTTTATGTGTACCGACCTTGTACGATTTTTTATTTTCTCTATATTATAAATAATTGCCCCTAAATCATGAAGGTATTTTCAATTATCCTCTGTATATAGACTCTCCGTCTCCTCATCTTCATCAGAGAATTCTATGATGTTTTCCTCCGCAGCCCAAGTTACTTCTTCAACCCTCATTCTCTTTGGTTCAGGCTCCAAGGGAACTGTTTATGTTTTCCCTAGTTTACTCTGTCTCTTAAGCGTACGGGTAACTACTGATGAAATTTCCCTTCTCGACTCTACTGTCCTGACTTGTCTACCAATAGTAAGTTTGACTTCGTTTTCTAATGTTCTATCATGTTCCTTGTTTTCCTCCATTCTACCGTGAATATGATAACTTTCTCTTAAGGTTGAATATTTTTAAGTATGTGACCTTTTCTAATTTTATGTGTTTTTTTCGTGATATAATAGATGTACTCTAATATTGTTGTCATACCAGTTGTATGTTGGTTTCTATGAATTAGGTTCAATAGAAATAAACAAAAGTTCATATAATATAGTAAAAATATATTTATATTTCCAATTCATATATGTTACATAAATGTTACGTAGCCGCTGTTTTATACCACCAATGTTAACGGGCCGCCAGTGTTCTGTCACCATTCGTTAACGTTTTCTTCTGTCGTTAGGGCTCTTTTGACCTGGTTGACTAGGCAAAGGTTTTGATGATAATAAGTCAGAAATAAATTTAAAATAAATTAATACATTGACAAAAATGCAATCAAAGAAACAACCAATAACAATAGTGTAAGATACCGAGTTTGTGGGCGTTGGAGGGTTGAGAGTGAGTGGTTTAGGCCTTTCTTTTGAGCAAAATTAACAACACAGTATTCACACTCACACATATATTTCACTTTCATTATACTCACTCATTCCATACCAACATACAAATATAAAATTACACAAGTATATACACATCATTGCCAACTTAAATGTATTCTATAAAAAGGTCCCAAAAATTAATTATTTACAGATTTACAGTCGGCCCTTTCTGACAATTATTCATCGGCCTCGATGGTGGTTTCGTCCTCTTCCGATTCATCGTCTGGGTCATCGTCTTCTCCGCCGATGGTAATCCATGGCTTCATTCGTTCCGGGGGCAACACCCCACTATATGGCTTCTGGGTTATTTGATGCCTCGGTATGTCCTTGATGACATAACGATCTTGATCCAAAACCTTTTTCACGACGTAGGGGCCCACATACTTCGCTGCTATCTTCGGGCTTCAATCGGTCGGTGGAGTGACTTTCCGAATCATGCCGTAGTCACCCTCGTTGTATATCGTAGCCTTCGTATGTGATTTATTGTACAATCTCTCATTCCTTTCTTGACTTTCTCTTATCTTCTTCTCTTGACTTGTCTCTGACCTTTTCAAAATTCTCAATGTCCAGTTCTTCCTGGATCAATTCGCTTATTCGACTGTCAGTTTTGTATTTTAGTTGATATCCGAAGAGCAATTCGCCAGGTCTTTTCTTGGTTGAACTTTGGACTGTTCTATTTATGGCAATTTGCATCTTCGGTAATCCCTTGTGCCATTCATCGGGTGTTGTTGATTTCAGAAGAGCAGGCATTATTGTTCGGTTATCCCTTTCTATTTGCCCGTTTTCGCGTGGTGTCTGCACCGCAATGTGCTTCATCTCGACTCCGAATTCGTTGCAGAACTCTACGAAGTCGTTGCTTGTAAACGCAGTTCCCCGGTCACAAATTATTCGTCTCGGTGTTCCGAAGATCGTGAAAAGTCTTGATAATGTTTTCACAACCTCGTCGGTCCTAACCGTCTTTGTTGGTTCTAAAAATATAAATTTACTAAAGCTGTCTATTATTGCAAACACATGTTTGTAGCCTCTAGAGGTTTTCTGCAAAGGCCCCAAATGATCGATATGTAGGGTATCCCAGGGGATGGATCCCTTGTCGATAGAATGAAGTAATCCCATCTTCTTCTTGGCTATCTGGTTATGTTCGACGCATGCCAAACAATTACTCAGACATTTCTTTACAAATTTTCGCATGTTTCTGAAATAATAACTCTTCCAGGGTCTTCTCCGGTCCCAGGTGGGCAATATCCTCATGTGTCTTCACGACTAACGCCCTCCTCGACACCGCCGGCACCACCAAAAGCATTTTTCCCTTGTGTTCCTTTATCAGTCGCCCATTCAGTAGGCGAAACCCGTTCTCCAGATCAGCACCTTCCCGCGCCCTTTGCTTTAGATTCACGATGTATGGATCTCGATCTTGCATCAGGCTTAGTTGGTCGGTGTAGCCGTCTACAATATACCTATCATTGAACATTCGACTCAGGCAGTCGACATGCTTCATGTACCTTAATGATGACATCTGGTATGTCATACAATAAACGAAGGTCATCGACCCTTTTAACCCAGGTCTCGACTTCTATGTTGTTGTCACTATTTCCATTGAACGTTGGAATTTGAGACGCAATTTCGCTATACGGAATCTTCGGAGTTGACTCTGTACCGTTTCGGAGCCTTTCTAATTCAGCATCCTTTTTCACCAATAGGTGCAGCATTGTGTCTAACACAAAATAGTTTTTTAAAGGTCCTTTTAAATTGAAGTGGAGTTGGATTTACACAATTAGCATTTTGTTGTCTTACGGCACCGAAAAAATTTTCCAGACACTCTTGATTTAACCGTCTAGTAAATAGAAAATTAATGTTTTTTTATTTGAAAAAGTTGAACAAGTTGAAAAGCGCGTTTATTGATATCATAAAACCATTAATAAACTTATGTGTTGGTAACATTTATTCCTAAATTATTCACAATCTTTAAATTTTCTAGTAATTTTAAAAAGTCGATTTGATAGTCGAGCCCACTGAAGGCTAAATTAAATTGTTTTACCCCAGATGTTTTTGACGAATTCAAAATGTCGAATAATCTATTGACTTTGTCAATGAAGTCGGCAGTAGCTTCCGCTTCTTGAGGAATAGCTCCAAATCTAATATAATAAACATATATAGCCGCTGAAACTGTTGCACTAAACACCTGACTCGCTTATTTCACTTTCATTTTTTCAAAATTGCTTGAAAAAATATGCGAGTCAGTAAGTTTAGGTGCCGCTCTAATAGAATATGCTTTGTCGTGATTATAAAATTGCTTAATATATTTCCAAGAAACTGTTTTGCCATTTACAAGAAAATAGGGATGTCAAACATAAAAAATATGTGTGATAGGTGTGATTTTCAGTACATTCTTAAACTGAATGTTATAGTATAAGAGCCAGTGATCGGCTACCAGTATGTATTTGACCAGACCTGAATTTTTACTCAGTGAGTCTCCTATACCTACCATACATGGAGTGGGGACTCACTAAGCCCGGAGTGGCCGCCGCGGCCCGTACTCAGGTGCGACAGGTACAAAATTTGACTAATTTTCAAAGTATTTGACCACGTCTGCCATTTGGAAATTTAATAATATATTATTATTGCTATTGAAAAATAACAATGGCAGACCATTATCGCGCGACAATCATCGTGGCAGACAATTTTTTAAGTACTAAAAAATATGAAATTTTGAAAGGTATATTTTTCATCACGGATTATTATTCTATTTATTATTTCAAGCAAGTTTCGTGAATAAAATTTTTTTTTAAACTTTATAGTTCCGGAAATATTTAGAAAATTTAAAAAAAATCAGCTGCTCTTTTGTCTTGTAGATCTGTCAGACATAAACTATAGTTAAGCATGCTTTGATTAATTTTTACATGACGTGGAACATATTATGTAGGTGACCAAGACGACGAATAGCAAATATCATATTGAATACTAGCCATTACCCGCGTCACCTCACGCGATATCAGAAATGTTATTTTCTTTATTTTACTATATCAAATGTCAATATTTTGGAAGTTGGAATGGTCCGTCGCCCAATTTGTTGAAATTTTTTATTTGTATCATAACAAAATTAAAAAGTGTCAAGTGAGAATAAAAATATTGTTTATAGGTATAGGCATAAATAATTTTTTATATTCTCTTGACATTTTTTATTTTTGTTTTGGAACCAATAAAAAATTCCAACCAATTGGGCGACGGGACCATTCCAACTTCAAAAATATTGACATTGGATACAGTAAAATAAAGAAACATTTCTGATATCGCGTGAGGTGACGCGGGTAATGGCTAGTATTCAATATGATATTTGCTATTCGTCATCTTGGACACCTACATAATATGTTCCACGTCATGTAAAAATTAATCAAAGCATGCTTAACTATAGTTTATTTCTGACAGGTATAGGAGACTCACTGTGTAAAAATTCAGGTCTGGTCAAATACATACTGGTAGCCGATCACTGGCTCTTATACTATTATTAGAACCCATATCACTAATAATAACAATAACCTTTAATCCAATATTTTTTTATTTTTGAATAGCATCCAAAACTTTTTCTTTTAAGTGAGTGCCAGGACATGTAGAGTGGTAAAAAAATTCCTCTAATCATTAAAACTGTTGCAACTTTTGCTGGTTTGAATGTCTTTTCTCCACTGCCATGATCTTCTACACCGATAACAATATCTGAATTACTATTATAGAGAAGATTACATTTTATACTGATTTCATCAACACAAAGTACACAAAATTTTTCTAATTCACATAATTTATCGGCCCTTAACTTCAAGATTTTAAAAATATTAGGATTCTCAAAACCTGGTGAAATGTCGATACCTCGTAATAATGACTGTAGAGTTTGGGGACTTGGCAAGCAAAACAGCTTAACTTATACTGTTTGATAAAGTTTTGGCCCAGAGAAATACATTGACAAACATTTGTTTTTAAATTCTTCAGAATACCTTCTACCCCTAGGTGACTTTTGAATTTGAGAAGGTTGGACAATAATAAAATCTGCAACTTTCCGTTGAAGGGCAAAATTTGTAAGTCAGTTTCTTGTACTGATCTAAAGTCGTTTCTTCTTCTATTTATTATAGTTTGGTTTCCAAGTTTTCACATTTCTTTCGTAAATTTTGATTCTGCGTTTTTAAAAGTTTGTTTTGTAAATGTAAATCTCTATTAATTTTTCTTAACTTTCGTTTTCTTGGAGTACGCGCACTCGTTGGAGAAAGAATGGGCGGTGTTTGGGCCCGCACAGCATCGTAGACAGGTTCGTCTTGTATTTCTTTTTCTAAACTTAAAACGGATGCACTTGATTCACCATTTTCTAATAATTGTTGTAGGATTCTAGGTGTATTCAGCATTTCAGGGGGGTTGAGCGAAATGTCATCTTCTCTAATTAGATTTAAGCCCGGTGTACTAGGTGAAGAAGTTTCATAAGAAGTTGATGTTTCTACTAAAGTTGAAACTATAGGAACTGCATCTTGTCGTAAAAGTTGCCTTTTTCCTTTCAGGAACATACGCGGGTAAAAATGAGCACCACAAATTCTATAACCTTTATGAAGCTCGTTCACTTTGTGAAATAAATCAGGTCTGTTGCATGCATTAAGCCAAACTGTAGCTCTAAAAAAAATTAAATAACGTAAATGTACTATTCTAGAGTTTAATGTTTAAAATTAATTTATACAGGTGTTCAAGATTGCGTTTAAGGTCGATATAATTATTTTTAAAGCAATATACAAACTTTATTCGCGGAAACTCCCAATAAACAAATATACGAGATACTAAAGTTCTAATAAATGTTTTAGGTGCTTCACTTACCTTTCAATCTCACGAGGAAATTAATAAAATTTTTCACTACAACTATAACTTTTGTAAGGAGAAAATTAACGGGTGAAATAGCCAATTTAGAGTTATAGAATTTTTATAGTATCGTCGACGTTTCGCTAACGTTTGTTAGCATCCTCAGGACCTAAGGATTATAGAAATATGCACAATATAAGTACAATAATTAGCAGAATACATGAACCGAAATAACAAAAGTACAAAAAACCAATTCTTACCAACTAAGATATAAAAATTTAACTTTTAGTATTATATTACATTTATACATGTGTTTTATGAATTCTTCATTACTACAATAATAATAATAATAATTTTATTCAGCTAAACGTAATAAAAAATTACAGTTGCAATCACTCATAAAAGTTACAATCACAATTGGTTTAAAATTAATTATGAACTCCATTCAACAGTCTTGTCTAATGAGTAGAGACATTTTAATAATAACGTTTTTTTAATTTTTTTCGAGAAAGCAGCTAGGTCCAGTTTCTTAGTCTCTTGTGGAAGTTTGTTGTATGCATGAATTGCGTTTAAATATTGTTCAGATTTTTTTTAGTCTATGGCGAGGAGCCTTGATGTTATTCTTAAATCGCGTTTCATAACTGTGAAGTTCTTCATGATTTACAAATCTGTCTAAGTGACTATGAACATATATCAAATGTTGGTACAGAACGAATGAGTAGAAGGACATTATTTTTAAATTGATAAAGTGGGGTTTGCAGTGTTCTTTATTTGTAGCGTTTACTATAATTCTAATGGCCTTTTTCTGTAATATAAAAACTTTATTAGCATATTTAACATTGCCCCATATAATTAGACCATAACTATGAAATAGTCCGTAGTACGCAGTTGTAGTTGTACTTAAATTGATCGTAGATGATTTGATCTTTCTTAGTGCAAACAGCGTTTTACTCAGTTTTTGACATATGTAATCAACGTGTTTTGTCCAACATAGACTAGTGTCTAGATATATTCCTAATATTTTAGCACTTGTGAGATCGTTTCCGCGGACGTTTGAAAAAAAGAGATGTACTGTTTTATTTTCATTGAGCTGTAGTTCATTTGCTGAGAACCCTTGTTGAGCGATATTTAAAATTTCGCTTTTTTTAGTGCTCTCTTCATTTACATGATTGATACTGTATATAAAGGACGTATCGTCAGCATATATTATCGATTTACAAGGCATATTTGTTGGCAGGTCATTTACATAAAATATTAAGAACAGTAGCGGTCCCAGTATACTGCCCTGTGGCACACCTCTCGTTATGGTTTGACTTTGACTATATTTGCCATTTAAAAATACTTTCTGGCATCTGTTTGAGAGGTAGGAGCAGATAAGTTCAGATGCGATGCCTCGTAGTCCATAATGATAAATTTTTTGACTTAATAGTTCATATGAAACGCAATCAAATGCTTTACTTAAATCTACACTAATGTTGCACGCCATTTTGTGATTTTCGAGGTGTTCGAGGATAGAATTGACTATCTCTAGTACTGCACTTATAGTTGAACTATTTTTCCGGAATCCATATTGAGACTTCGTAAGAAAGTCATATTTATTTAAAAAGCAAGTAATTTATTGGAACATTATTTTTTCTAATATCTTTGAGAAGCAAGCAGATAGTTGGAATAATCGGTTATGTCTCCACTTTTAAATATCGGAATAATTTTTCCAAGTTTAAAATTATCCGGAAACGTTCCCGTGGTTAATGCACTGTTGACTATCTCACAAAGGGGTGCAGCTAGCCATTTGGCATTATATTTAACTAATTTTGAGGAAATTCCGTAGATATCTTTGGTGTTGCTTATAGTGTTTATTATGTCTTGGGGTATGACTGGGATAAAGTACATAGATTTTGATGCCTTTTTTTCTTTATAATTTACCAATAATTCTTCTGAAGTTGAGCTACTAGGAGGCAAAGTTTTCACTATATTTTCCGCTATATTCGTGAAAAATACGTTGAACTCGTCTGGTTCCAAACTACTGTTCATTTGAATAGGTGTTTTGGTAATGTAATGTAAGAGTGTCCTGTAAAAGCTTTGTGAAAATTGTATAGGAATTTTTTGTCAATTTTTTTACATAAAAATCGCTTATTGTTGTGGCAATTTGGCACCTTTGGCAAGTTTTTTGCTTGGTACCTAAAATACATCGAATTATTATAAATACATACAAACGTAGTGCGACTGTAAACGTAGTAGAATGCTTACAAGTTCTATTAACTTACTGTTGTTTTTAAATAATTTTCCGTTTCCACTGCGATTCATTCAGCGCTACACTCCCTAACTTTTTCATTTGTTTCCATTTTTTTCTGTTCGCAAATTCTCTCGAAAATCAGCAATAAATACGCACGCGACACAACTCTGGGCTTCTGCTACCATAGTGAATCACGGGGAATACCTACTGCGTTTCTATCTCTGATTGGCTGAAATAAGCTATGGCATGTTTTGTTACAAAATTGCTGTGCTTGACGGCATGTTTTGAAACAAAGTGTATTTTTAAAATATAAATTTCACATGCATCACAGATGATTTTGCAACTATTCTGATTTTCAAGGTATAATATTTAACAAGATGATTTGATTGGTGTATATGTCACCGAGATATTGTCAAATCCGTGATATTGTAATTTCACTAGTGAAATTACAATATCACGATTGACAAAGAGTCGTGATATTATAATTTCACTAAGTGAAATTATAATATCATTATAATTTCACTAAGTGAAATTATAATATCACGGGTTTGACAATATCCCGGTGACATATATAACTCCATTACGTCAAAATTTTAAGATGGCAGGTTTTGAAACTCAGCGATTCATATAGTAATTTGTAACTGTTTATTTCACACCATGTGATGTAACAATGTTTCTTAACAATGTAGCGAACAGTGGCTACACTTGTAAGTTTTTAATTTAAGTAATACGCACTATATCGTAAGAAAAAATCACATATTTTATTTTACAATATCTTATTATATTAACTACAGTGAGTGTAAAAAATATTTGTACACCTTGTAATAAAAAAAAATACAATTAAATAGTTCAAGGTTACAGTACTTAATTCGTAATAAAAAAAATCAAAATAAAAACTAAAAAAAAATAATAATATTTTAACGTCAACTGTAAAAAAAGACAAACAAAAAGTACTTATTCGTACATTTATTTATTTTTTTCAAATTATATTTTGTATATTATTTATTCAATGAAATTTTTAGTTAGTTTAAAATTTCAAGTCATTTCTAATATGTATTGATCTGTTTTAATTGCGTTCGTGACACATCGCTAAGGATTACAAGACAGGAATATCTTGGTTTTAATAGTTTTGAGTTATAATGGATTTAAAAAAATGTGTACAAATAAAATTAGCATTTTTTTATATAAAAATAAAATTAGCATATACTATAAGACCTAAGCTTGATGTAATTACATAAAATTATGTACATGACATCATTTTTTAATGTTTTTCAGAAAATTTGTAAACTAGTATTGTAGGGTAACTTGATGATAGATGGCTCGCATTTTTTTAAATGTGTGTAAGTTCACTTTGAATAAGTTTCAAAAATCTTTATATTTTTTTATGAAACACTAGACTTACTAGAAGTATTACAAAATAGATCAGATAAGTTGAAAACAAAAATTAAACACTGTTATATAAAAAAATAAAAAACAATTCAAAAACCATCTCTCCTCTTATGTTGAGGTGAGACGGCTCAACCTATAAGGAAATGTAACTTTTGTTTTTGTGCAAAAATGTCCTTAAATAATTCAAACATTATTTCCTTTTACACATAACAATACCACAGGAATGACAAAAATTAACAAATTTTGAGCATGAATCGTGAAACCAATGTAAACAATGCATACATTTTACCCAGTCATCAGTCTGAGTTGTTTGTGAATAAACTTCGCCACAACCTGTACAATTTTCTTCAAGATCTTCCAAGTCATCTGAGGAGTCACGCAAAGAAATTTGTCCGTCACCGTCTTCGTCCGACGACGACCAATTTTTTGTCCGCTTAGACCAGAGGTTCCCAAACTTTTTTGTGTCGTAGACCCCTTGCCATGTTTTTCGGTTTTTGGTAGACCCCCTACTTACCTGATATTAATTTTTTGTAAGTTTCTAACTGTAGTGAAGTTAGTGTTAAAACCTTAAAGTAAAAACACATGTTAAGTTTTATACATTTATTAATTGAATTTAAATTAAAACTACTCAAAATAAAATTTTGTATCTGTTATATAAAATAAACGTAACATAAAATAAACTAAGCAATAAGTAAATGTTTTTAGTAGGAAGGATGAACCTGACGCTTTAATAATAAATTATCAACATTTGGTGTCAATTTTGTAAGGTTTAATCTTAAATCTCCTCGGTTAATGATGTCCAGTCTGTTTCTTTTTTTCATTAGGAGATTGGTAACAGCGCTGAACCTCCTTTCTACTAGGTATGACGATGGAAAGGAAATTAAAAATTTCCTCGCTATATTCTATAATACGGGATAAGTAGCAGGTATGTTTTTTGCAACCAGAAGTGCTGATATCCGTGCTTAAACTGAACCTTAAGTTCTTCGTTTGTACTTATTTCAGTCAGTTCCTCTTGTATTATGACATTCGTTTCTTCTATGTCACCATATGGGTTAATTATCCACGGTGGTATTACCATAGTCAAAACATCCTCAAACCTAGTTTCAAAATCTGAATAGAGGGCATTTAAATGTTGAACGTATAAGGTCGAAACGTCGTCTTCCTGGCAGTTTGTCTGTGACAAATTGGGGAACTGGTATAACCCGCCCCGTCCAATATTTTGCTTCATTAGTTTAACTCTGGCAAGAAACGCTGATAAGATGGACTTTGTTTTAATCAAATTTAGACTGTCGCCTTGTAACTGCAAATTAACCATATTAAATTTTGTAAACAAATCTGTTAAATACGCGATGTCTGTTTTCCTTTTCATTAAATTGTCTTTTAAAATTTTATCTTTAGTATCCAGAAATTCTAAAATACTATCAAAAAGTGCAAAAAATCTTGTCAAACATAAGCCTTTCGACAGCCAGCGTACTTCAGTGTGAAGGAGTAATTGATGAAAGTGTTCATCATTATCTTCACACTTATATACTTATACTTTTATAAATAATGTATATGCCTTTATAGCCCAAGAGCCCGCGGCAGCCAGACCTTCGTCTTTTTATAAAAGCTGAAAGTTTTTCTATGGATGTCTCCAATAGAGGTAAGAATGATCCCCACCCATGAAACCTGAGTAGTGGTGGCTTTGGCAGGTAACAGGTATTAAAGGTGTACAAAATTCCATCTCAAATTCGTCATAGTATAAAACTCAATTTTTTAATATTTCATTCGTAACAATATTAAAACTCGCGTCGCTCATTGCCAGACACTTAGTATGGTTCCAACCCCCTGCCAGACACCCTTAAACTATTATAATTTGTATAATTATATTTACGTTATTTTATAAAAGCTGAATTTTATATATATTGTTTGGAGTACTATTAAATAATGTTTCATTAGTAGCCAGACAGTTTCGAGGGTTCTATCATCCTGCCAGACGCATTAAAGTGTACAATTTTCAAATCGTTTTTGCTTTATAACTTTGAAACGGCTCATGAGATTTTACTCAAATTTGGTACGTTGGCATAGCTTTATTGGGCAATAAAGCCCATATCATAATAATGATGAATATCATTCCATGGGCGTAGAACTTGATTTTTTCGATAAATAAACATCTAAAACTTCTACGCCAATGGAAAAAAAATCAGTTTGAGTATGAAATCTGGATCACGAGACTCATTTACTACAAAAAAAGTACTCTTGATAAAATTCGATTACTCTCATAGTTTCGACAAAATTTTAATTCTAGTAATTTAAGGCATATATGCTCTAAATTACTAAAATTAAAATTTTTCTTTTTTCCCTTTAACGTATTTATAAAATTCTATGCACATTATTTTGGTAGCAACGGTTGATGGCGACAGCGGCGACTCGCGAAATCGGGACAAAATTGGGTCTTGTCGGGATGTCGGGACGAGAAGGTCCATAACGGTGACAGTCCCGATATATCGGGACGGATGGCAACCCTAGATATGCACCACACTCTTTGCAAATCGCTTTGCAATAACAGTGTCCATTGCCACTATTAAAAATCCAAGTGCACGGTAGTTGTTTTTGTTCATATATCGCGTTATTTAATATATGTGTCCAAGTACCCATTGGTAAAAGGTATTTGGTTCGAAAAATTGATTTCGATAGTTTTTCCGATCTTAAAACAAACCGCCGGCGTGGCTTAAGTTTTTTTCTGACCCCGATTCACTGGAAATGTCTAGAATGTTTAAATCATAATAATGTACATACGTAAAATGTTGCTGAACTATTTTTGTAGTTCCTAAATTAAATGGCAAAAACCAGGATTTTCATCTAAGTAATTTTTATTTTATCTGTGGCCAGAAGGAGCTGGTAGTGGATCGTCAACAGCGATACGATTCTGTAATAAAAGTGGTCTTTTAATTTCTTGTTTGTGTCTTTCGTTTGGTACGTTAGTCACTGGGTCCACTACAATTAATTTTTGAGGTAATTGTTAAATAATACGTTTAGGTTTACTGAATTTAGCTGCTAGCTTGTTTCTAGCAGGAATTTTCAAATAAATAGGTGCGTCTGAAGGAAATTCAGGAGGTACTTTGCGGGATTCATTTTGCTTAGCAATATATCTTTCCTTTTTGTTAACCATTTCCTGTTGTATTTTAGGATATAAAGATTTTAGTTTACTTTTCATTTCATTAATATAATTATTAAAGAAGGCAGTTTCAATGTCCGTATTATGTAAAACATTATCTTGGAACGGATGTATCAAAGATAACGGAGTGTGTTTTGTGGAGGAGTGAATACTGTTATTGTATTCAAACACGGCTAGTTTAGTTCTGTGAATTAGATTACGATTATCTTTTTCGCATAGAATTTTGATATGTTCTAACAAAGTACTATGATATCTCTCTACAGTTCCATTTGATTCATGATGACACTTTGTTGTTAAATGGGGTTGAATTTTATAAAGTGCCAAAAATTCAGAAAAACTTGTGTTTCTAAATTCTAAAGCATTATCGAATTTTAGTATTTTTGGGGTTCCGTGATGCGAAAAGAAATCTAGTAAAGCATCACATACAAAAATTGTTGTATTAGTAGGCAAATGATAGGCAGAGCCGAATTTTAAAAAATCGTCTAGTATTGCCAGAAATTTTTGTGGCGCTACTTGAAAAGTATCTATGTGAACTATTTCAAAGGGTTGGCCAGGCGTAGGAGTAATAATTAATGGAGGTCTAATGGGATTTCTGTCGTACTTTAGTCGCGAGCAGATTTGACAATTATTAATTATTTTTTGTATCGTAGTTTTTGCATTAGGCCAGTAATATAATGAAGTTATTTTGAGAAAAGTTTCTTCAATGCCTCTGTGATTTGTTTTTCCGAGATGATATTCTTTAACAATATTTTCTTGTTCGTCTTTGTCTTCGACATCCAGAAGGGATTTTTTTTTGAAATTTTGAATTTAAAAGTATTGGGTTCAAAAAACAACTGGAGTATATTAACACAACGCTCGATTAGAGTTTCGTCTTCAAAAAATAAACAATAAGATTTTTAAATTATCAATGTTTTTGTTCGAACAATTTAAATTTATAAAATTTGGTCTGAGGCAGTGTTCTCTAAAAAAGAATTTTCATCACATGCAGTGTCATCTGTATCTAAATATTGATCGTCGTGTTCGTCAGTTTGATCAGAATTTTCGAGATCCTGACTTTCTACGGTCACTTGTTCAATATTTGTCAAATGTGATTGTCGCCAATGGTTGGGGTCGACATTTGTGTTTGTCTGATAACTATTGTATCTAGGGGGCATATTTGAATTATTGTCCCTAGGGGGTGTCGCGCGTCCGTTTTTTCGTGTCTTTGACCGTGCCTCTTACTTTAATACAGACAAGAAAAACAGACCCACTCTGAGCAGCTCGTAAACTTAGATGCTTAATCAGGTTTATTCCTACTGCACTGAGAAAGCTAGTTCAACTGCCAATAAAAATATCAGAGGGTGCGAACAGATATGGGATGCTTAGAGAGTTTTTTTCCACTTCCAGCTGATGCAGCTCCCACGAACTATAATGATCAGCCAACTCTATTTTGTTTTACTTTATGTGATACTTCAAAAAATTAAATGCTTCTTAACGTGATTTTCTCTTTCGAGTGTAGAGTTACAGAATAGGGGAAAAAGCAGAACTCAAAAATCCCCGTAAAGCTGTAACTCTTGTGCGTGTTATCAGGAGAACAAGTTTGCGCCCTCCGTGATAAATTGTCTGTATATAGAAATCACAGAATAGGGGAAACAGAGCAGAACTCAAATCCCCGTAAAGCTGGAATTCTTGTGCGTTTTATCAGGAGAACAAACTTGCGCCCTCCGTGATTATTGTCTGTATGTAGAAATCACAGAATAGGGGAAACAGAGCAGAACTCAAATCCCCGTAAAGCTGGAATTCTTGTGTGTGTTATCAGGAGAACAAACTTGCGCCCTCCGTGATTATTGTCTGTATGTAGAAATCACAGAATAGGGGAAACAGAGCAGAACTCAAATCCCCGTAAAGCTGCAATTCTTGTGTGTGTTATCAGGAGAACAAACTTGTGCCCTCCGTGATTATTGTCTGTATGTAGAAATCACAGAATAGGGGAAACAGAGCAGAACTCAAATCCCCGTAAAGCTGGAATTCTTGTGTGTGTTATCAGGAGAACAAACTTGTGCCCTCCGTGATTATTGTCTGTATGTAGAATAACCGCGAACCAGGAAAACTTGGATTCTCCGTGATTTTTGGTTTGTAATTAGAAAATCACGTATTCAACTTAAAATAGTTTCTGAAAGAAAAACTATTTGGACTACTGAATGAAAAACCTTGGTATCTTTCAGTATTTATTTTTATTAAAAAAAACAAAAAAAAATCAAAATATCAAACGAAATATCAAAACGTCAAATCTTTTTCCAATGTTTATCCATAAATCAATCAATATAATTCATATTTATATGATTTTTACATTTTATTTGTTTTATTATATTTATAAAAATATGGATTATAATTCCATATCAAATTAAAAAAAAAAATACAAATATTCCTAAGCTTACGATTTCTGCATGCTTATCATCAGTGAAACAATCTATTTATTTTTTAAACAACAATTTATAATTTCCTTTACCTATCACTTCCAAAACACTCGTTCGGTTGACAAACCAGAACTTATTGCACTTTTTTGATATTGTTCGGTTAATGAACCAGAACGGCAATGACTGCAAATGCGCTCTGCAGCTCTATTTATACCCCTTTCCCATTGTTTGAAAAAACCACCTGTGACTATGATTTTAAAATGCATTTTTCCATTGTCGCGGTATCTAGCTTCAGCACTGCACTCAGCCACCTTTTTGTCGTTGTGAATTATTTTGACGTTTGCTTTACTTAGCAACAAATACACAGGTTGTTTTTGTATTTCTTTCACTGATAATCTCTATTTTATATTAATGTATAATATTCTTATATTTTTTTAGATAGAAAAAATATAACAAAAACCTACAAAGGTAAATATACAGCTGTCTTTTTATGTATAAAGGAAAAATCTTCAATTTATGTCTGAAACATGTGGAGATGCAAATTTTAAATGACTGTCAGAATATGTGGAATGAAATCTTTAATTTATTGTATCCTTTACTTCAAAACTATTACCCATGTACGTATTTATTAATTCTAATTCTTATTTCATTTATTTATTACTATTCAAAAAGAGAAAAAAACGTATTGTCAAATTTGCATTCAAAATATGATTCGTCACTCGAATAAACTGTCACAAAATTTGGAGTATCTGTCTGTTTCATTACAGATACCCCCCCTCAAGAAAAGTTTTTTTTTTTTTTTTTTAAAACTTTCTTATTATAATAATAAATTTTTTCTTTTTACGATCAAAATACTCCCTTTTTTTTTCTCTCCTTCTTAAAACACTTTTTTCTTTAAAATTAAAACAAACTAATCAAATAAAAAAAAACTAATTAAGCACACAACACAAAAACAAAAAAAAAATGAAAATTATCCGAAATTATCACCAACTACTCTTTTTCATTCACCTTCCTCACCGGGCTGAGGATCTTAGTGTACATGATCCCTTGGATATATCGGATCCTCACCCGGCGGCCGTCCTTCAATTTCTTGTTTCTCCTACATCTTTTATCACGTCCTCTTTTCTTCTCTTTTTGTTTTTCTCCTTCTCTATTATTTTTTGCTGCCTGGTACATCCTTCCCGTCGGCTTCGCCTCTTCTGTCTTATCGTTTTCTTTTTCTCGGTTTGTGGATTCTCTCTTGTTGATTTCCTTCCCTTGTTGATGGTTTATTAGAAATTCCTTAGGAATTTCTAATACTTTCATAGGGGTCACGTGCTCCGGGAAGAGGGTGGCGAGGCGCTCGAACTCTTCGTCCACCCAGTTATCGTCAAACAGTTCCAACAAATTATATTCCATTCTACTGTTTTGGAAATTATTATTTAGTATGTCTTTTGATAATAGAAATATAATATATATATTTTTCTCTCTTTTATATATAGATTCCGTGATCAGGAATCATGTATCTATAAACACCATTTTTTTAGAATCCGTGATCGGTGTCAAAATGACCAGGATTCCTTTGTCTAACTCCTAGTGGTTTATTGTTCTTTTTTTTTTTTTTTATTTTTTTCCCCTACATTTATCTATATTTCTTCGCCCACCTACTTATTAAAACTAAACTCCCGTGATCATCATCAGGGACATCTTCTTATGAACTTCATTATTCTTATTTTTTGTCTCCCACCTATTTGTTAAACTAAATTCCCGTGATCGTAATCAGGGACATCTTCTTCCGAAACTTCATTATTCTTATTTTTCTTCTCCCACCTATTTATTAAACTAAATTCCCGTGATCGTAATCAGGGACATCTTCTTCCGAAACTTCATTATTCTTATTTTTTGTCTCCCACCTATTATTAAACTAAATTCCCGTGATCGTAATCAGGGACATCTTCTTCCGAAACTTCATTATTCTTATTTTTCGTCTCCCACCTATTATTAAACTAAATTCCCGTGATCGTAATCAGGGACATCTTCTTCCGAAACTTCATTATTCTTATTTTTCGTCTCCCACCTATTTATTAAACTAAATTCCCGTGATCGTAATCAGGGACATCTTCTTACGAAACTTCCTTAATCATCTTCAATTTTCTTATTAAACTAAATTCCCGTGATCGTAATCAGGGACGTCTTATACGAACCTTTTGAAAATTTTCTCTTGGTCCTTTTTGTATAGCCTTTTTTCGTCATTGTTTTGTCCATCAGATATCTATTTATTCTCCTTTATCCGATGATTATTATCTCTACTTGCTAGATTGTATTTTTTCAGATGTATCACATTTCTGGTACTGTAATATTTTTCTGTCTCTGGATGTACTAAGAAATAAGCGTTGACTTTCAAAACTTTACTCACCTTGTAAGGACCTTGATATAATAGAAAAAACTTTTTTATTGTTTTGTCCAGTGTGGATGACTTAAATTTTACCTGTTCCAATACCAGGTCTCCAATTTTAAAATGAGTATTTTTATCTGAATCATGTCGTCGTTTCCGGGCTTTAGCACGTTTGGCTAGCCTCTCTCTTGCGTACGCGATTCTTCTTGCAAATTTGACATTAGCATTTTCTGTAAATTTGATCTCCTTCTTTTGGTGTCGCGATATATTTAGAACCTTTCTTGGTAATTCTTGTTTAATTTCAAATCCCCGTAAAGCTGCAATTCTTGTGTGTGTTATCAGGAGAACAAACTTGTGCCCTCCGTGATTATTGTCTGTATGTAGAAATCACAGAATAGGGGAAACAGAGCAGAACTCAAATCCCCGTAAAGCTGTGTGTTATCAGGAGAACAAACTTGTGCCCTCCGTGATTATTGTCTGTATGTAGAATAACCGCGAACCAGGAAAACTTGGATTCTCCGTGATTTTTGGTTTGTAATTAGAAAATCACGTATTCAACTTAAAATAGTTTCTGAAAGAAAAACTATTTGGACTACTGAATGAAAAACCTTGGTATCTTTCAGTATTTATTTTTATTAAAAAAAACAAAAAAAAAATCAAAATATCAAACGAAATATCAAAACGTCAAATCTTTTTCCAATGTTTATCCATAAATCAATCAATATAATTCATATTTATATGATTTTTACATTTTATTTGTTTTATTATATTTATAAAAATATGGATTATAATTCCATATCAAATTAAAAAAAAAATACAAATATTCCTAAGCTTACGGTTTCTGCATGCTTATCATCAGTGAAACAATCTATTTATTTTTTAAACAACAATAATTTATAATTTCCTTTACCTATCACTTCCAAAACACTCGTTCGGTTGACAAACCAGAACTTATTGCACTTTTTTGATATTGTTCGGTTAATGAACCAGAACGGCAATGACTGCAAATGCGCTCTGCAGCTCTATTTATACCCCTTTCCCATTGTTTGAAAAAACCACCTGTGACTATGATTTTAAAATGCATTTTTCCATTGTCGCGGTATCTAGCTTCAGCACTGCACTCAGCCACCTTTTTGTCGTTGTGAATTATTTTGACGTTTGCTTTACTTAGCAACAAATACACAGGTTGTTTTTGTATTTCTTTCACTGATAATCTCTATTTTATATTAATGTATAATATTCTTATATTTTTTTAGATAGAAAAAATATAACAAAAACCTACAAAGGTAAATATACAGCTGTCTTTTTATGTATAAAGGAAAAATCTTCAATTTATGTCTGAAACATGTGGAGATGCAAATTTTAAATGACTGTCAGAATATGTGGAATGAAATCTTTAATTTATTGTATCCTTTACTTCAAAACTATTACCCATGTACGTATTTATTAATTCTGATTCTTATTTCATTTATTTATTACTATTCAAAAAGAGAAAAAAACGTATTGTCAAATTTGCATTCAAAATATGATTCGTCACTCGAATAAACTGTCACAAAATTTGGAGTATCTGTCTGTTTCATTACAGGGGTTGTAACGTTCCCCGTTGGCCCTTACGCCGTGTTGATAAGGACGAAACGCTACTTCTTCCTGAACAAATACCAACGCTATTGTTGATATCTGTAGAGGGCAAAATCTTTAATTATTTTCCAAAAAATGTATTTCTTTTCTTTTTACATCAAAAACAACATTACTTTTAAATTCAAATTTTATTCAATCAAAATATAATTTAAATCAATCTTATTTATTTCACTTAAAACTAACTTAGCCTAAAATTAACTTTAACTTTTTTAACTTTTATTTTCAAAATGATTTTATAATTTATTATATTTCAAATTTTACTTTAATAATTTCATAAATTCAAATTATTTCTTAACTTTGCTAATTTCAAATTATTTTCCAATTTACATATTATATGTCTTTATAATTCAATTTATCTTATAATTTTTCATTTAATATTTAATTAATCAAAATACGACTTTATTTTTTAAAGTAATTTATATACTTCCCCATTACCTTCGGACTTTGCTAAATTTTTCTATTATATCATTATTTCTATTCGATATGACGCGTTCTCTCTCATTCATTCATTTTAACTTTTATACCATTTTTTATATCATCATAATTTCTGTAGTTGCCCGATCTTTGCGGGTCTACAATAATAATACCTTTTTAAATACTTTATAATATTTCATAATTTCATCATAATAATTTTTTACAATTGCCCGTCTTTGCGGGTCGACAATTATATACTTTTAATACTTTATAAATTTTTATCATTCATTCTTAATTTTTAGATCAAACGCATTGTTTCTTATATTAATACTTCAATTCTATAAATATTGAGCAAAGTTCGATAGCAAAGGAAGAAGTATATGGCAAACTTCTCTAAACATTATCCTATTCTTTTCAATATAAATATTCGCAAAGTATTGAATCTTTTTGAATTTAATATAAACAAAATTTATCATATCAAAAAAAAAATGAAAATTAATATTCTTTAATTATTTGAAATCAAAATTATTTTCATATTCAATTTAATGTGGAGATGTATTTTGAACTCCATTTTTTTATATTTAATGTATTTACAACTTACAACTAATACTTAATATGTATATTTAAATCGTTTATTTTATTATTTACAACCCCTTTTTGGGTATATCTATTTATTTACATTGACACGTTGATATTGGATAGAGAAAAACCATCTATTCAATGTTAACGACCTTACTTCTATTAAATCAACAAAATGGCGTTACTTATTTACCAATAACTCAAATTTCACTCTTTTACTTTAGTTAATACTTTAAAAACCACAGCAGAGAAAAAACCACCTGCTGGGCTTGCGAGAATTAGTTGACTTGATAACTATTCCCATTGACGCGTTAATATTGATAAGAGTAAAACCATCGAACCAATATTAACGGTATTATTTATTATATAAAAAAAAAATATCTTTAAGTGACGTTTTTTAAATAAGTTATTTCGTATTTAAGCACTGAGTTTGATTAAAGATAAACCGTCTAATCCTACTCAGCGAAATTTAAATTTGCATAAGGCATTTTTTGATCAATTGATTTTATTTTTTGTGTTCCCTTTTCCTATTGTATTTTTATTTAATTAAAAATGTTATCCAAAGTTTTATTACCTCATGATGACCAGAAAACTCCGTTCTTGATGAAATCAAGTAGGTAACGAGACAGCGAAGATTTACTGATAAGCAAAAATTTAATTGTAAACTTAACGCGTGTACTTCTTTCTAGAGTTCGCAAGCAAGAGAGAGTCTTATCATATTTTAGATTTCAAAAATGCTATCAATGACGGCGTTATTTCGCCCCACTCTATCTTGATTCACCAATCAGTGCGATCGAAATTTTCAAGTTTACAGCAATATCAATCAGAATCGAACTTAGATAACATCTTTTTAAAAAGTACATTATGTTCATAAATGTAATTAGATTTAATAGCGTTTTGCACTTAGAATACTGAATGTTCAAAAATAAGTTAATTTAATTAATTAATATCATTTTATGTTTCGGTTACTCAAAATAATGATTGGGGACAACGCCTGTAATGTTGTCACATTACAGCTACCCCCCTCCCGAGAAAACAAATTTTGTGAAAATAAATGTGAAGCATTTCATTTTCATCATAAATTTGGTATTCACGCTCTGTTTTCGGAAAAAAAACAACCAATAAAAAAATTACATACGTAATTATATTGAAATGTGACGTTGACATGAGGATAAACCGCTCATGTCAACGCACAGAAATAGAAAAAGAGAAAAAAAAAACCTTATTGACGTGGTGTCGTGACGGGGCTGATGGTAACCGTGCCCTCCGTATCGGTTTTAATGCGGAAATATTGCCCGCCGGTATGTAGCTTCATACGGATACGTTTCCGGGCGTTGGATAGCGCCGCTATATCGATTAGGGGTAGTAGCTCCTCAGTCTGGATCCATCGGGAGACCCGGATGGGACCCCAAGTTTGGGTCTCGGTGGAAGTTCTGGGGTTTGATTCGCCGGTTGTTTGGGTCGCTATTGAGGTGCTGGGGCCTGATTCGACGGTTGTCTGTGTCGCTATTGAAGTGAGGGGGCCTGATTCGGCGGTTGTCTGTGTTGCTTGTGCTCGCCGCTCTATCACCGATAGCACAATTGGCCCGGTGGTGTTCTCGACGGGTAGGTTTGCTGGTACTTCGGGTAAGTGTGAGAACGGCGCCTGGTCTTCGTCAAACGGCACAGGGACTATCATAAAATGATCGGCCTCGGTCCACTCCTCATCACAGTCGGAATTGTCTGGTACGATAATATCGTCGTCACTATAAGATATGACAAAAAAAAATATAATTATTTCATTTTACGTTCTTAAATCGGTGATTATGATCGGCAGTCAAATTTCGGTATTTCTTCAAATGAATTATATTGCGTGTGCTGTGATATTCACCCGTTTCGGGGTGGACTAGTACATACGCATTGCTGTTTTTTATCTCTGTAACACGATATGGTCCTTGGTAGAGTAGAAAGAATTTACTGATTGTTTTGTCTATGGCGGATGATTTGAAGTTGGTTTGTTCTAATACCAGATCACCAATTTCGAATTGTGTTAGCTTCTTGTTTTTTGCATGTTGATTTCTTCGGTGTTCAGCGCGATTTTTCATCCGTTCTCTTGCCTGAACTTATTAGGTCTTCGATGTTTGACTCTTCTCTCTTGGGAAATTCGATAAGTTTCTCGATGATGGTCGTAGGTTTTGTTCCATATGTCAACTCATACGGTGTTGCTCCGGTTGATTCGTGAGTGGTACAGTTAATCCAATTCGTAATATCCTTGATGTATCTTACCCAATTTGTGTGTTTTTCATGACAGTAAGTACGAATTAGTCTTCCAATTTCCCGGTTTACCCTTTCGACTTGGTTGGTTTGCGGATGATATGGAGCGCTGTAAATAACCTTTATTCCCGCTGCTTGAAGTTGGTCTCTCCAATGTTTGCTGGTAAATTGAGGACCTTGATCAGAGAGTACGGTTTTTGGCTTACCGAAGTCGGGTACAAAGTTGTCGATAATTTTGCTCGTTATTGTTCTCGATGTAGCTTTTCGAATAGGATAGAGTTGGACGAATTTAGTAAATGTATCCATGACCACAAAAATGTGTTCCATACCTCCTCTTCCTCGTGGTAGCGGTCCAAGTAAATCGCAGCTTAGTAGTTCAAGCGGTTCTTCCGGTAGGATGTTCTGCATAGGTCCTTGACTGGGTTGGTTATTAATTTTCGCCTTTTGGCACAGATCGCAAGCTGTAACGATTCGTCGAATTCTTCGGAACATATTGTTGAAGTGACAGATTTCTCGGATGGCGTGAAAGCATTTGGCCACTCCGAAATGTCCATTTCTGATGTGAAAGTCGCGAATAATTAGATCAATCAATTGATTGGGTATTACCAATTTCCATGTATCCATATCGGGATGTGGTCGATAGAACAGTATTTCGTTGTGTATTAAGTAGAACATTTGTAGTCTTTCTTCCCCGCTCTTCACTCTCGTCATTATTTTGCTGGTCGTCTCGTCTTCTTGTTGGTAATGGTTGATATTTCGCAATGCTGCTTTCAATTCGGAGTCGGTTTCGAACTGCATGGTCATCATAAAGAACTGGTTATGTACAGGTATTAATGATGACTCACCTGTTGGTGGGTACCTGGATAGACAGTCTGCTACCGGGTTTTCTTTTCCAGATTGATATTTGATAATTAATTGGTATTCTTGCAATGCCAACATCCAACGCATTAGTCGATTGCTCAACGGTTTACTACAATTCATAAACGCGAGTGCTTTATGATCTGTAATTATTGTAGTACGGTTACCCAGAATATAATTTCGAAATTTTTTGCAGGCAAAAACCACTGCAAGCAGTTCTAATTCGGTTATCGTATAGTTCTTCTCGACATCGCTAAGGACTCTGCTGCCAAAAGCAATCGTCTTTGGATTAGAATCTTCGTCCAGTTGATAAAGGTGTGCACCTACCGCATATCCAGAAGCGTCGGTAGCTAAATAGAATTCTAACTCGAAGTTTGGGTGATTGATTGTTCCCGTATTGGCGATATATTGGATCATTTCTCGGAACGTTTCTTCATCCTTGTCGGTCCATTTCCAAACTTGGCTTCCTTTTAACAGGTGTGCAAACGATGCCGTATATTGAGCCATTTTATCGAGGAATCGCCTGTAGAAATTACATAGCCCTAAAAAAGATTGTAGAGCTTTCTTGTTTCGTGGGCTGGGGAAATTCTTCAACACTTCCATCTTTTATGGATCGATTGACAAACCGTCTTTAGTAATTATATGACCCAAGAATTTAATTTGTTGTCGAGAAAATTCACACTTCTTCAGGTTAAGTGTGACGTTGGCCTCCCGAAGTTTGTCGATGATAACTTTTATGTGATTGATATGTTCAGAAAAAGTTCTCGATGTAATTAGGATATCGTCGACATAAATCGTAGCGAATGTATCGACATCGTCACCCAAGATTCGTTGTAAACATTTGTTAAATATTGCGACTGATACATTTAAACCAAATGGCAGTACTCGAAATTGGTAGTTCCGTCCATTATATAGAAAAGCCGTATATTGTCTTGATTCGAGATCGAGTGATATTTGCCAATACCCACTGGTTAGATCCAAGGAGCCATTGGACATTCGCGATCGGGAATGATCACTTGATTGAGATTTCTTGCGTCCAAACACAATCGTACTGAGCCGTCTTTTTTAGTTACGGTTACCAAAGGATTAGTATGTGGGGAATTGGATTGTTCAATAATTCCCCAATCCAACATTTTAGTTAGTTCGGTTTTAACAGCGTCGCGTTTGTTAAACGGGATCGGATAGGATTTTTTACAGATGGTGTCGGTTTGACGGATATTTAAATGTGCGTCGTAATTGGTTATTAGACCAGGTCTAGGGGAAAAAACCGCCCTATATTCAGTCAGGATTTCGTATATTCGGTCTTGAGCCTCTTCATCGAGTTTTATTTCTGATACCTTTTCCTCAATTTCTTCTAAAGATGTTTCTTCCAGTGTATCTTCATTGTTGTCGAAGAATATGTTGCAGCATCGTTCTATAGGGTCGTCAGCAAATTCGGTTATGATAGGTCCCACTTGATGGAGAATTTTCAGCGAGTCGATGGTAAGATCTCTGGTATAATTCGTTGAAAATGGTACGAGTATTTGGTGTTCATTTTCCATGCTTATCTGTTTTTTCGAAAAATCGATGCAAGCTTTGAACTTCTCAAGGAAGTCACTCCCCAATAATATATTCACGTTCAAATCAGACATAATATATGCCATTATTTCAAATGCGCATCCTTGAATTGTGGCGCTGATTATTGTGGCATGTCGTATGGGCTTACATTTTCTTCCATTGGCTGTAATTACCTTCAGTGCCGTAGTGGGTAATATAGGTAGCGGCTGTTTGGTTTCTTCTTTGAGTTTTTGGTACCATGTTTCCGATATGGCAGTGATTTTAGATCCGGAATCTATGATGGCGAATTCGCATTCTTTTCGTATTTGCAATAGAATGGCGGGTATGACGGATACGATTTTACGGAAATTGTTGTTTGTGTACACTTCTTCCATTAAATCCTCACTGATGTTGTTGTGGAAAATACTGTCGCTGATGTGTTCGGATGTACTCTGTTTGATAAGTTTCTTTTCGTCAACCTTTCCCAGAGCTAAGACGGTTGCCGGTTGATGTTTTCCGACCTGGGTTCATTCGGTCGACGTTCATTGTTGGTATTTGGTCTGGATGGTCCGGCGTGGTAGTTCCGGTTGTCGTTATCGTTCCGACGCCAGTTACTGTTTCTGTCGTTGTGATAATTTCGGTTTTGATCCCGTTGTTGAAAATTTGAGTTGTTGTTTGGTCGAGACATATTTGAATTGTTGGTATTCGGGATACCGATACCTCGTGCTTGTCCATTGTTGGAGATGTTATCCATAATGGTTAATGTTTCCAGCATATCGAGCATAGTTGTGGGTCGTGATAAAGCAATTTGTTGTTGCCACGGATGTGGGAAATGCCTCATGACACTTTCTATTAAGTATTCGGTAGATATTGGTGTATCCAAATACTTAGTTCGTTCCACCCAGTACAGGAAATGTTGCGTAAAATTCCCATACCGAGGGTTAAATCTGGCCGGAGATGATAAATTCCACAATATTTTTGATTGAATGTTGTGCGACCAAAATTGTTTCTTGAATTGTTTTTCAAACGTTTCCCAATCCACTAGAATTTCTTCTATGGATCCAAACCAACGGAATGCGGTACCTCTCAAATACTTCTTTAAATTTTCGTGTAGTACTTGAGTATCTCGTTGCTGTTTAGGTCCCATAATTTTCTTTAATTGATTTAGAAATTCCACTGGGTGTATTCTGTCTCTTTCGCCGTAGAATGGTTCGAGGTCAATAGGTCTGGTATTTTCATGACTATGGGCGTGACATGGTTCCCCTACGATGTTGGAGTTTTGCATTTTTTCTTCTACCATCTTTTCTATCGCTTGTGTTTGTTCGCTGATATTTTTTTGTAGTGTTTCGGTTTTTTCGTTTACAGTTTCTTCCAGGGCTCGAGATCGATCTTCAATAGTTTTTTCTAGTATTTGTGTGCGATCATTTATTGTTTATTCAAAAACTTTAGACCGGTCTTCAATTTCTTGTACTTGCTGGGTTATGTGATGTTCCAGTAGATCTTGCCTTCGCTCGACGACCGTTATTTTCTTGTCCAGTTCATTTTGTCTTTCGGATAATTGAACATGGATTTCATTTATCTTGGTGTCTAAAGTTTCGGTGATTTCTTCCCGTACATGATGTATATCTTCTTTTATGTTTTGAGTATTAGCAGCCATTTTGTTTTCAAGACTTGAGGCATTAGCGGTCATTTTGTTTTCAAGACTTGAGGCATTAGCGGTCATTTTGTTTTCCAACTTTTGTAGATTAACAGCGTTCTCTTCTTTCATCTCCTTTAGACTGTCCATTATTACATAAAGTAATTCGTCCCTATGGCTTTGCTCTCGTGCACGTTCTTCAGCTGTCTTTTGCTCAGGTGTTGTTGCCAAATCCGGCATATCGAAACTAATCCGGGTTGATTCTGTATTAGTTCCATCTGACTCGTTCGCTTTCTTAATTTCTATTATTTCTTGTGCATCCGGGTTGTCTGGTTTTGTTTCCGATACTTCATTGCTATCCGGTATTGGTTCCAAACCCGGAGTTAAATCCGAAAAATCAGTCGAAGCGTCATCCATTGTTATATATTTGATTATCTAGTTCGACTTATTACTTTTATTTAATTTGTTTTCAAATTAATTTTTTTTATTGTTACAGTTTATTAATTTGTGACGTTATTTGTTATTTAATTCTATTTATTTAATATTTATTTATTTACGCTTATTATTAGCGAGACAATCACAATCTTATATCAGAGAAAAACCATCCAATATTCAATTGCTAACCCCAAACTATTTTACAATCTTGTATCAAAGAAAAACCGCTCAATACTTAATCATAAAACAGCGTAGGACAATCTCAAATAATAAATGTTATTTTAATTATTATAATAAATTGTTTAGTTTACTTGTTAATAGTCGATACTATTGTTTTTGTCTAATCCGGTAATATTTAATTATTTATTTGTTTAATTATTCGATTCTACAATCTTTGTTGAAGAAAAACCAGTCAACATCAATTGGGTATTTGTCGTTAATTGTTAATAATAATTAATTTATAATTTATCAATCGAAGTTTACTTTTTGAGTATTAGAGAAAAAAACCGTTAGTTTTTTATTATTAATTTTGTCCAAATTTAGCTTATCAATATTCAAGTTTTAATATTAGTACTTTTCTTTATTTATTTATGATTATCGTATTAGAGATAAACCATCTAATAGATAAATTCAATTAGTTTAATTTTATTTATTATGACTCCGTATTAATTTTATTTTGTTATATTAGAGATAAACCATCTAATAAACAATTGTCGTATTATAGTTATGTAGTTTATTTCAGTAATTATATTAAATATCAAAGAAAAACCATCTGATAAATAATATTATAGTTTAATTCCAATTATTAATTTAATTAATTTTTTAATTACTTTTATTATTTTTTGTAATTGTAATATCAGAGAGAAACCATCTAATATTCAATTGTTTTAACTATATTCTAATATAACTTAACAAAAAAAAAATTCAAAAGTATTTTAATTTCAAATAATATTCAAATAATATTTGCAGTTTTATTTCACTGCTGTGATAAAAATTCAATTTATTTAGTGTAAAATAATGTCGTTTTGATGCAATGTTAGAACAACTTTTTAGCTTGCATAATTCCGTCAATGACAAGTTTTTGAATAATAGTCGAATGCACGATGCTATCCCGTTACGTGTTTATCGACTTAGAATAATTTTTATGTTAATTTACAAATTTTTTTAATAATTTTGCAAATTCCCCCTGTGCAAAAAATGACAGTGTCCTGTCACGGTCGCCAATTTGTAACGTTCCCCGTTGGCCCTTACGCCGTGTTGATAAGGACGAAACGCTACTTCTTCCTGAACAAATACCAACGCTATTGTTGATATCTGTAGAGGGCAAAATCTTTAATTATTTTCCAAAAAATGTATTTCTTTTCTTTTTACATCAAAAACAACATTACTTTTAAATTCAAATTTTATTCAATCAAAATATAATTTAAATCAATCTTATTTATTTCACTTAAAACTAACTTAGCCTAAAATTAACTTTAACTTTTTTAACTTTTATTTTCAAAATGATTTTATAATTTATTATATTTCAAATTTTACTTTAATAATTTCATAAATTCAAATTATTTCTTAACTTTGCTAATTTCAAATTATTTTCCAATTTACATATTATATGTCTTTATAATTCAATTTATCTTATAATTTTTCATTTAATATTTAATTAATCAAAATACGACTTTATTTTTTAAAGTAATTTATATACTTCCCCATTACCTTCGGACTTTGCTAAATTTTTCTATTATATCATTATTTCTATTCGATATGACGCGTTCTCTCTCATTCATTCATTTTAACTTTTATACCATTTTTTATATCATCATAATTTCTGTAGTTGCCCGATCTTTGCGGGTCTACAATAATAATACCTTTTTAAATACTTTATAATATTTCATAATTTCATCATAATAATTTTTTACAATTGCCCGTCTTTGCGGGTCGACAATTATATACTTTTAATACTTTATAAATTTTTATCATTCATTCTTAATTTTTAGATCAAACGCATTGTTTCTTATATTAATACTTCAATTCTATAAATATTGAGCAAAGTTCGATAGCAAAGGAAGAAGTATATGGCAAACTTCTCTAAACATTATCCTATTCTTTTCAATATAAATATTCGCAAAGTATTGAATCTTTTTGAATTTAATATAAACAAAATTTATCATATCAAAAAAAAAATGAAAATTAATATTCTTTAATTATTTGAAATCAAAATTATTTTCATATTCAATTTAATGTGGAGATGTATTTTGAACTCCATTTTTTTATATTTAATGTATTTACAACTTACAACTAATACTTAATATGTATATTTAAATCGTTTATTTTATTATTTACAACCCCTTTTTGGGTATATCTATTTATTTACATTGACACGTTGATATTGGATAGAGAAAAACCATCTATTCAATGTTAACGGCCTTACTTCTATTAAATCAACAAAATGGCGTTACTTATTTACCAATAACTCAAATTTCACTCTTTTACTTTAGTTAATACTTTAAAAACCACAGCAGAGAAAAAACCACCTGCTGGGCTTGCGAGAATTAGTTGACTTGATAACTATTCCCATTGACGCGTTAATATTGATAAGAGTAAAACCATCGAACCAATATTAACGGTATTATTTATTATATAAAAAAAAAATATCTTTAAGTGACGTTTTTTAAATAAGTTATTTCGTATTTAAGCACTGAGTTTGATTAAAGATAAACCGTCTAATCCTACTCAGCGAAATTTAAATTTGCATAAGGCATTTTTTGATCAATTGATTTTATTTTTTGTGTTCCCTTTTCCTATTGTATTTTTATTTAATTAAAAATGTTATCCAAAGTTTTATTACCTCATGATGACCAGAAAACTCCGTTCTTGATGAAATCAAGTAGGTAACGAGACAGCGAAGATTTACTGATAAGCAAAAATTTAATTGTAAACTTAACGCGTGTACTTCTTTCTAGAGTTCGCAAGCAAGAGAGAGTCTTATCATATTTTAGATTTCAAAAATGCTATCAATGACGGCGTTATTTCGCCCCACTCTATCTTGATTCACCAATCAGTGCGATCGAAATTTTCAAGTTTACAGCAATATCAATCAGAATCGAACTTAGATAACATCTTTTTAAAAAGTACATTATGTTCATAAATGTAATTAGATTTAATAGCGTTTTGCACTTAGAATACTGAATGTTCAAAAATAAGTGAATTTAATTAATTAATATCATTTTATGTTTCGGTTACTCAAAATAATGATTGGGGACAACGCCTGTAATGTTGTCACATTATAGGGTATAGTAGAGACACCGGACACAGGCGTGGGCTGTTGTATCGGTCGAGTTTGGAAATTCGGACGTGGTACAAAATTTGTTTTAGGCTGTTGAGAGTTAAAACTTTTTCCAAAGGTTTGATTATTAGCTGGGAGTACCTCTGATTTTGGAAACTTCTGATTGGTTCATTAATTGTTCGTGTGAATCTAGGCTGAGGAAAATTAGGCGGTGCTGAAGGCGGTGGTTTTTTATAAAAATTAGTTTTGGTTACAGGCCCTATGTTTTCAATTTCCTGCGATATTAATAAATATACGTCAGTCATAGATTCCAGTTTCAAAGTTCTTAGTAAAGTACCGATTGATTCTCTATTGAATGTTTTAATACGGTTTTCACGGCAAGTTTATGACCGATATTTTGCTTTACTTCTGTATCTACTGTCAATTTTGAAACGTATAGAGTGAAAAGTCTGTTTACATTGTCGTAAAATTCTAAGTACGGGTCTGTAGGCTTTGGTCTACAGTTAATTATCTGTTCTAAAAGGTCGTCTTCTGTTCTGGGGTCGGCAAATGTTCTTTTTAAAATGGTTTTGATTGACGCCCAATCATTGCACAGGTTAGATTTTACGATATCTAGTGCTCTATCAGATAATTTAGACAGGACCGCGCTCACTAAGCGTCTATTTTGAATTTGTGCTTCTGTTGAAGTCCCGTTAGAATAATAAACTGTGAAAACGTCATCTACATTTCGAATAAATATCGTCAAAATGTTAGCATTTTTTCCATTAAAATTCGGAACGTAATTGAAGCACGGCTATCCAGAATAGGAACACCTTGTGTGGATACGTTGTCTAGAGACATGGTTTCGGAGATAAAAGATTCTGGTGTTCAAGGCCGTAGCCAGAAAATAATTTCGGGGGGGGGGGTTGATTTGGCGGAACAGTAGAAAAACATAAAATCGTTTTAAAAGAAATAAAATGATGTTACTTATCACATATATTTATTAGAAAACCATTACAGAAATATTCACAGCATATTACAAAATTAAATTTAGTCTTCTAGCTTTCTTTGCAGCGAACAAATCAATTACCTCCTCGGTGTCGATGTCAATTCTGCGGTGGATTGACATTAACGCCAAACCGTTTAGTCTTTCCTGGCCTGTGGAGTTTCTCAAATAAGTTTCATAGAAGAGAAAGTCCTCTCAGGAGTACATGTAGAAACAGGCAGTGTTGCTAAGATCTTTAAAAGTTTGTGAATGTTTGGAAATAAGGCCTGGTTGCATTCTCCGAGAGCTTCAATAGCACATGTTGGTCGATCTAGTTCAGATTCTTCCACCCATTTTATTCGCCACATGTCTAATTCAGCTTTTACAAAGTCCTATTCCAAATATTTTTTATAGAGCTCAAAGTACTTTTCTTGATAATTTTGATTAATTTGTTCTTTGCAGCACACAGAGGGAATTAAAATGTTGAGAGATGATAATGTGGCTTTATGATTTTGGAATCTCGACTGAAGCTGATCAATGAAATCATCCAAAAGTGGAATCATTATAGTAATCCTAAAATAAGTTTCAGGATATTTTGTGTTGTAGTTTGCCCTATGCTCTTGGCGTGACGTTATTCGTGGAATTTTCATTTCCTCGTTTACAGTACTGAGCAAATTCTGAGCATTCTTGAAAAGTTCAGCAAATTTTGAATCAATATTTTGGCGAATATCTTTAATAGTCGTTATAATTAAATCAACATGTTGTAAAGCTGCTGCCAAGTCGCATAGGGGAGATTGAAGTATTTTGCATAGTGTCAGTGTGTACGGGAATAACATTCCTAAGCAACATAAGCTTATAACAAAATCACTTGAAATGACTGATCTCAGAAAAGAATTAGCCTTTGACGATGTTTCAGAATCCATGTCAGTGCTTAAGTCGTCTAGTGTATCAACAATAGCTTTATAAATTTCTTTAAATCTTAACAACCCATCATGATTTTCTACCCAGCGGGTCTCGCACATTGCCGTAAGGTTTTTCCATTGTGTTTCAGGGAAGTTTTTTTTGATATTATCTTGTAAACACTTGGTTCGTTTTGCTGAGGACTTGATAAAATTTCCAACCGATTTTATAATTCCAATAGTATTTCGAATAGGCTGAACCTGGCAAGAATGACCCAGAGCTAAATTCAATGAATGTGAGCTGCAATGAACGTATAAAGCTTGTGGATGTGACTCACGAATTACTGCCTGCACACCTTTAAAACTTCCTTTCATCGAAGAAGCTCCATCATATCCTTGTCCGACTAAATATTCGCAATCTACTCCCAAAGATTTTAATTCAGATAAAATTGCATTAGCTAAATATGTTCCTTTTGTATTCTCAACTGTTACAAAAGTTAAAAAATCTTCACGCAAGATAAACCCATTATCCTTTGCCTCGGCATATCTTGCACAAATGGACATCTGTTCTTGTCGTGAAACATCAGTAGTTTCGTCAACAAGGATTGAAAAAAATTTCGCAGAATTTAATCCTTGCACGATTTTTTTCTGGATTATTTCACCACAAACTGCAATAAGTTCATTTTGTATGGTCGGGCTTAGGTAGGTAGCGTTCAACGTCATATTTTCTGTGTGCTTTATTACATTTGTGTCTCCACATCTGCTTCTCATCCGTAAGATAGCACGAAAGTTTCCATCATTTGTTTCTGGCTCAGCATCATTAATTTTTATTGGACCTGAGTCGCACGTACCTCTCAGTGCCAATTCTTGACGTCCACATAATTTAATTGTTTCAATAATCGGAATGAGCCGTTTCCGATTTTCAGCTACTTGCGCTAGGTATCCGCTATCAATCTGACTTATTATATTTGGTTGAGATTTATTATACACCTTCATAAAATTATCAGCCAATAATACAGAAAATTTGTGGTACTGGCTTTCACTGTGATGTTTGAAATCATGTACAGCATCTTTCCATTTAGTAAGGGGCTGAGTAACTAAGGATTTCAACTGCTGATGAGAGCCTTTTCCTGCGCAATCTCTGGCAAATAATGCACAATATTTGCATAAAGCACCTTGTTCCCCTTTACTCGTGTAAACCAACCACGAAAACCGTTCAAACCATTGCATTTGAAATTTTAGCTTTCTTTTATCGTCACTTACTGGAAACTTGAATGTCTTTTCTGGCATCCAAGGAGATTGCAACAATCTGTACTTTAAATCATCATCAATTTTGGTGTTTGATCCCGTATAATAGCCCACATCTAAAACATACTGAGAAACATCATCCAGAGTCCTAGGAACGGCAGCAGAAGTACCAGAACTACTTGTAGCAGTATCACTGCCGAAAACACTTGAACACTGATTTTCAGTAGAACCTTCACTATCAGTACCAGGTTTAGATTTTTTAAATAAATATTTGAATAATGTATTTTCTTGTGTCCTTTTTGCCATTTCAAATGTTGAACCGACCTGTAACAATTAAAAAAACAGCCAAGTATTAATTCCATTTGTACACAAATATTTACTTCGATAAAGATTTAAAAGAAAATATAATACGAGTAGGTAGCATACTCTTAGGCATCAAATCCTTTTAATTTTAATTTAAATTACAAAGATTATAAAACATCACTTACTTCAATACTAATTCACAGTACTATTATTTCACACACTGCACTATTACTAGTATTACTTCGCTTATAACTTATATCGCCTTAGTCGCATCGCACTGGATCACTTTCCAAGACAGAACTGCCTCTCCGTGCTCGACGGCTCGCTTATATATTCCGCAGACACGGCACAACGAAACATCGAGAATAACCCGTTTCATTCTATGCTTATTGAGTATTTCCGAAAGTTCGAGCACGTCCCCGAACTTGCGTTGCTTATGTAGTTGGCGTAGCACGTAGTTTCGCCGCTCCCTAATAGATGTCGCTGCGCCGTTATTTACGTATCGTCGTGCGAATACCAAGCGAGTATAAAGTCATACAACATAATAAAAATAACAGTAGGTAGAGAATTTTGTTTGCAGTAGTTAACTACTATGTTGTGTATAACAACAAAATGAGACGGGCGCACTAAAATAAATATTTTTTTTTTATTTCGGGGGGGATCAATCCTCCTTGATCCCCCCCCTGGCTACGGCCTTGCTGGTGTTACGGTTCGAGAAATTTGCGCTATGTCGAAAATGGGACGTCTGAGGATAGGTCTTCGATAATGTGAAGGACTTAAACTATGGACAGGATCGGACATTTGATTTACAATAAGTAGTATAATATGCCGGTACCCGACCCGCTGACCTTGAGATGACCTCTAGAGTCTAGACTATCCGCGCCATCTCTGATCAAAAAACGGAAGCGACTGCTCGCGACATTATCGACGCGATGCAAGCTTATGTGATCGACCACAAGGTGGACTTTTCTGTTGCATTATAATCATTGAAATATGAGATGACCCCTAGACTGTCCGCGCCATCTCTGATCAAAAAATATGAGAGACCACTAGACTGTTCGCGCCATCTCTGATCAAAAAACGGAAGCGACTGCTCGCGACATTATCAGCGCGATGTAAGCTTATGTGTTCGGCCGACAGGTGGACTTTTCTGTTGCATTATAATAATTGAAATATGAGATGACCTCTAGACTGTCCGCGCCATCTCTGATCAAAAAATATGAGATGACCACTAGACTGTTCGCGCCATCTCTGATCAAAAAACGGAAGCGACTGCTCGCGATATTATCAGCGCGATGTAAGCTTAAGTGTTCGGCCGACAGGTGGACTTTTCTGTTGCATTATAAACATTGTAATACAACACTTTTATTACTAAAACAGGTCCGGCCTTAAAAAATCTCATCATGAGAACTTAATGTGACAGGTAGAATCGTGTTCTTTTATTAAATTATTAGTCTAACATTTTTTTTCAATCGGGAGTTTTTAATCAACGGGCCAATTTAGATTTTAAATTTTTTTTTGCGTGTCGCACATAGAGTGACACTTATTAATAATTTACAAAACTTTATTTATAATAAACATTAAAAAAGTAAAGAATTCACAAATATTTATGCAAAATAATAAAAAACTGATATTTTTTCCTCAGTACGGTACTGCTCTGCTCATTGACCTCCACTCTGGCGTCACTGCGACGTTTCAGTGGCGTCCAATGGCGCCCTCTTTCCGTGAGCCGATAAAATGTTAGTTTTAATCAATCAGGGGGGCTTTAAGCAAACAAAAATGGCGGGTGGACGTTAATTATACTCCAATCAGGCAGTTATCCAAAATTAGATGTTATGAAACAGACTTTATTCTCCAATTACACAACCGTCCCTTTCCAGCCAGTGAACCAATCGGCTTCAGCTATAATCAATCATAATGCTCGGCGTAAAATTTGATTGAATGCCCCACCTTGTAATAACAGGTTCTAGTCATAGAAGAATATCGGATACAAACATTCAGTAATATTACCCAAGTAAAGTCCGGCTCTGTCTTTTTAGCGTTTTGTAATAACAGTTCAATGTCCAGATTATGCATTCTGCTGAGGTCGTAATTAAATTGTATTCGTCGGTATACAAGGTGTAATATAATATTATACTATTATATTTTGTTTACACACTTATTTCACAGGTCAATTATTAATTATAAAAAACATCAGACTTTCGGTTTGAAGCAAACAGATATAGTTTCAACACAGCAAGTCTGAAATAAAAAATAAAATAGTTAACGGTTTATGAGAATTAAGAAGACGAAAAAAATACTTTTTCATTACAGCCGATATATCTACATTACAAAGGATGTGAACTGTATTTTTTTTTTAAAGTATATTCGTTTTTATTTTTGTATTTTATTAAAAAAAACATTGACATGTTAAGATAACTTCGTTTCGCTTGTAGAAATACTACAGCGTTAAGCATGATATTACACAACTAAACAGTTTGTTTTAATCATTGTGTCGTGTTGCAAGTGTTCATTGTTAAGTGTTAAATTTAATCCATTATTAGAATTTTTTTTTATCAATCATCGCTGTTTTCAGTAATGTCCAACGCTTCAGTTATGGAAAATTTCAATTATGCAGGGCTTGTATATGTCAAGTGGAATGTTAATTTTGATAAATATGTGAATTTGGATAGTATATTAATAAAAAGCATTCGTTATAAGCCTGAATTTAACGAACTAGAGTTAATATTTTCGTTATTTGAAAATGAACTTTACACAATATGCGAGTCAGTCACATCTAATAGAACGATATGGCTGGACATACATTTCTCAACAAGCGATGGTTCTTTGACACGCAATTTAATATTTAAGGATTTCGATAATTGTCCGGCAGACTGCATAGAAAAACGAAGATTATACAAGCTTTTGAACGAATCTAGTTTTCTCCTCAGCCAGAAGCATGCAGATTATCAACCGAAATTTGATTTAATTATCGGTAAGTAAGAAAATATTTTGAATCTGTTTAAAAAAGAATTGTAATACTTTTCTTTTTTGCTTCAGAACGTGAAAATCGCACCCAGCTGACGAAAGATTGAGAAAACAACCGCTATATACATTTTATTATAAGAAGTATGTAAAACGAAAATAAGTACACGACATTCATTAACAGTGAATTAGTTTTTATCATGTGATTAAAGTTAAAATAAGAATAATTGATATAATTAGCTGCTCTTTCAAAAAAATTATGTTAATACTTAATATTTAATGCATTTTTCTTTAGTTTAAATTATACATAATATTAAAAAAGAAATAAAATTTTACAATAAATATTCTTTTCTAAATTTAGGAACACACTCATTTGTTATTTGTTATGAATATAAAATGAAAGTAAACTGAAGATTTAATGTTATATTCATTCCATATGTTTTACTTCAGGACTGTTCAACCTATTAGCTTGTATTTCTAAATATTATCTTTGAACTTTAAATATATTTCCAATTCACTCTGATTTGCTTTAAATACTATATAGAGATTTGAAAAAAAAAATAATTTTACTTCGATTTAGTTTAAAAATTGATTTTTTGAATAGATAAAGTAAAAAGATTAACATATAAAATTACGACGCATTCGATTGGTTGAACATTCCTGTTTTATCATTTTATGATTAAGCTGTAAATAAAATACAATAGTATAAGTTTAAGGAAAATAACTTATAAAAAATATAACATACAGATTTCAAATTAAATGGAATATTATACTATTTTGTCAATAAAGCTCTATAAATAAAATATCGTTTAATTTTTCACTTGATTATAAAACTATACTGAATATGATAAAAGAAAGGTAAATTGGTTGCGGAAGAATTGAAAAAATTATATGAATGTAAAATCAATCGTAAATAAGAATATTTAGCGTAAATTAGCTTCTTTCAAAAATATTGTTTATACTTAATATTTTAAAATTTAAAGCATTTTTCTTTAGTTTTAACTTTTTTTATATTTCTGTTTAACTTAATCATCAACTTTAAAAAATGAATTGAAAGTCTACTAAAACATATGTTAATTAATTGTTATTTATATAAAGCAATATCTGCTTTTTCATTATTTTTGATTTTCTAAACCTACTCTGCTCCGCAAGTAAGGATGTGTAAATAAAGTAGAAATGATTTTTTAACATTTTTTATTTTTTTTTAACAATAACACACAGGATCACGGGTATTTGGAATATAAATTGTTAATCAGTTTAAACTATCATTGATTAGCATTGGTTCACCATGTTATAATTTAGCTAAGATGCTTCATAATATTTTGTCACCGATCACTAAGAGTTTCAAATTTAGCGTCAAGAATTCTTTTGAACTGGTTCAGCATACTAAGACTGTGTTTTTACCACCTGATTATGTTTTAGTTTCCTTGGATGTAGTGTCTCTCTTCACAAATATTCCAAAACTATTAGTATTACAGGTTATAACTGAGGAATGGGAGAGTTGGTCAAGACTGATTGTTTTGAAAGACAAATATTTAGTATTGAAACTGATTGAGTTTTGTTTTGACTCGAGTTTCTTTTTATTTGATGATAAGCTATACCAGCAGTGTGATGGCACAAGCATGGGGAACCCAGCAAGTCCTGTCCTCGCTGATATCATCATGGATTACGTGTTTAGAAATGTTTTACAACGTTTGAGATATCCAGTTCCCCTGATCAAGTTGTACGTAGATGATAGTATACTAAGTGTCCCAAGAAGTGAAACATCGAATCTTTTAACGGTCTTTAATAGTTTCAATTCCAAGTTGAAATTCACAATGGAGTTAGAAGAACAGGATGCTATTAATTTTTTAGATCTGACTGTTTTTAGACTACAAGATGGGAGTTTGAAGACCGATTGGTATCGGAAACCGATCCATTCGGGCAGATTATTAAATTATGCATCCAATCACCCAATGAGTCAGAAAGTTGGGATGATTAAAGGTTTAATAAAAAGAGCATTCAGCTTAAGTCATCAAGAGTTCCATGATAAGAATAAGAACATCATTATTGACCTTTTGGTTGATAATAATTATCCGAGGAAACTGATAGACAGAGTGCTTAATAATTACTGTCCGATGAGTGTAAACAGAAGAGATCGTAATCCGTGTGTCAAGTATTGCAGGTTTCCTTTTATTAAGGAGATTTCTCATAAAATTGATGCCCTCGCAAAGGAACGATATGGCAAATTGGCCTTTTATAACTTAAAAACTGTTAAATCAGTTTATACAAGGCTGAAGGATAGGGTTCCAGTGTTGGACAGGTCTAATGTGATCTATAAAATACCTTGCACCTGTGGGGAGTCTTATATTGGACAGACGAAGCAGAAGTTGAGGGATAGAGTCAAACAACATCAGTATGACTGTAGAAACACTAACATCCTTAAAGAAAATAAAACAGCGTTAGCCAGTCATCACTTTGATACTGAGCACAATTTTATGTTTGATGAGGTTTCAATCCTTGACAAAGAATCCAATTACTTCAAGCGTTCACTTAGTGAAATGTGTTTCATCAAATTGAATAAAACAGTGAACTTAAGATCGGACACGCATAACTTGAGCTTAGTATACAATGAAATCCTGGGCACAAAGTGATTCTCGAGTTTTTAGAGTTGGATTGTTTGTATTAGTTTTTAAATGTTTATTTATTGATATAATTTATTGATTAACATATGATTAATTTGTTCATAACTTGTAGTAGGATAACTAGGTAATTCATGTAGAAATTTAGTTTATGGTGCCATCTAGTGTATATTTACAAAAGCCAGACTGTTGTTAATTTTTAGAAGTTGACAGTTAGACTGGTGTAAAGAGCACATGTTTGGGAAACGTATTCTATTATTTATAATACTGTCGTTATAGTTTTTTTTTTAATTTTTAATTAATTTTTTGCTGTAGTCATCTTTTCAACAATTGATAGTACTACAAAGATGTTTATGGAAAGTAATGTATGTTTTTTTTTTATATTGACGATCGTTTAGACGATTTTGAGGTTAGTTATTGTAACATTTTAATCTTTTCTTTTGGAGTTTATTCATCATGCTCATATATTAATGTTAAATGTATTGTATTTTCAGAGCTTGATAAAGTCTTGAGAATAAAGACGAAACGTTGCTAATCAATGATAGTTTAAACTGATTAACAATTTATATTCCAAATACCCGTGATCCTGTGTGTTATTGTTATTTACGTCTGGAATTGAATTTAAAAAATGGATTTTTTTTAAATTTTTATATAAACTTAACTATTTAAAAATAAAAAATAAAAACCAAATTAATACTACATAAAAACATTAAATCTAATTAAAAAAAAAACAAAATAAAAAACAAAATTAAAACTATATAAAAACAAATTAAAACTAATAAAAAAACTAATTACTAACTACAAACTACCTTAATCTAATATAAGCGGAGAGCATCACCTGAAAAAAAAGAAGATTATATATTATTAAATTATTACTATATTTTATCAGCGTCTATTTAAAAAATTAGCAACTTTTGTATTTTCAATTTTAGTTTACTTTTACTAAGGTTTAATACCTGTGGAAAAAACCCAGATATTTGGTTAACTTTAGTTTATCACCTTAACTGTTTTTATAAATTACAAAATTACTATTTGAGCAATTAGAAAAAAAAATTTCACGGTTGAATATTGTAGAATCTAGTAGGTATGTATTGACTTTAGTTTATCACCTTAACTGTTGTTATAAATTTCAAAAAAATCACTATTTAATCAATTAGAAAAAAATTTGAATGGCGGGCTATTGAACAATAAGTAATAACTTTAGTTTAACACCTTGACTGTTGATATAAATGGGAACCGAATATACTTTTAAATAATTAATCTAAAACACTTTTTTTCAAATCGCATACTAATTAAATCATATCACCGGCTCGAACCATTAACAGTCCATACACACACGACGTGCCGGCCGGCTTATTTGATGTTTTTAACACGATTAAGTCATATGTTTTCGAATTGTTTATTTTAGCTTATGAGTTTTAATAAACAATAAACTTCGTAAAAAAATGAAATGAAAAAAGGTTTTATTGAAAAAAAGCAAAATCGAAAAAAAAACATCACATGACAAACGAACCATTGCCGTAAAGTATAATACGATATAATGGACCGACTGTTGTATGAAGTATATCAGTCGGTTCAATGAGACCACAATGGCAGTCAAGGTGTTAAGATGAAATAATTATATTTTTTTTACTTACCAATAAGTAATGAAGTCTCCTAATTTTTCCAGCACGAAGAGCATTTGCTCTTCGCTATCCTCTTCGTACAGCGCTTGTGCGCTGTTGAAAATGTTTATCAATTCGGTACTAGATATATCTAGTACCGCCCAGTTTTGAAAAAAAATCATAACCCTCTCTGGGGCACTCAAAAAGAAATTAATGAACGACGACATTGTAACGTTTTAATTTTGTTAATGATAAAATTTCTTTATTCGCTACACATTATATTTATATAAGTGTGCATCACAAGAATTAACATGTTGACTGCCGTGACAAAGCATAACTTGACGCACGAAGAATCATTAACATTAACCGCGAGTATCATATTAAGTTGGTTCTCATACACTTCAATTTAAAATAACCCATCAATCATTTTCTCAGTTCAATGTATCGTTTATGCAGCTCATTATACACGGCTGGTACGCATTGGAAACCAGTGAATCGACGATTGTTTCTCACGGCTTGAAATGATTGTAGTTGGAATTTCACTAAAAAGCTATGAATCTCCAGATAAAATATTTTTTCATATTATTATTTTATCAAATTCCTTTACATTTCTAAATTATTTCATGTGTTATTATTGAAAATATAAAAAATCTGAAAAAATTCATAGTAAAAAAGTAAACAGTTATTTTTTTTTCATGTATTTACTTCAAAAAAGCAGCTCAAACCAAAGCTCTTAGCGTACTATGCAGATTTGTTTTTTCATATGAAAAATTTCATTAATGCTAAAGAAATATCTTCAACATATTCAAGGGCAGAAGCCCCCCCTGATTGATTAAAACTAACACATCTCATCGGTTCACGGAAAGAGGGCGCCATTGATCGTCACTGATACGTCGCAGTGACGCCAGAGTGGAGGTCAATGAGCAGAGCAGTAAGCCCGTACTGAGGATAAAATATCAGTTTTTTATTATTTTGCATAAAAATTTGTAAATGAATTCTTTACTTTTTTAATGTTTATTATAAATAAAGTTTTGTAAATTATTAATAAGTGTCACTCTATGTGCGACACGCCAAAAAATTTTAAAATCTAAATTGGCCCGTTGATTAAAAACCCCCGATTGAAAAAAAATGTTAAACTAATAATTTAATAAAAGAACACGATTCTACCTGTCACATTAAGTTCTCATGATGAGATTTTTTAAGGCCGGACCTGTTTTAGTAATAAAAGTGTCGTATTACAATGTTTATAATGCAACAGAAAAGTCCACCTGTCGGCCGAACACATAAGCTTACATCGCGCTGATAATGTCGCGAGCAGTCGCTTCCGTTTTTTGATCAGAGATGGCGCGAACAGTCTAGTGGTCATCTTATTTTTTTGATCAGAGATGGCGCGGATAGTCTAGAGGTCATCTCAAGGTCAGCGGGTCGGGTACCGGCATATTATACTACTACAATATATAGTAAAAATTATTAAGCTTACAGTACGATGAATGTTGAAGCTGATGACATTTTGTTTTCTTCCTGGATGGTGTGTTGCGAAGATGTACAGGTAGATAGCTGCTGCGAAAATCTTGCGAATACAGTTAAAGATGAGCAGGGCTTACCCGCCTGCCTGAGCAAGGTTGGCTCGGATGTTTATTTTGATTTTCGATTTCTGTGTAGCACAGCGAATTTTCGTTTCAGTGCACTACACTAAGTGTAAAAATGTAGCGGGTCTTTGAATTGACCTTGGGCCGAGTTTTATAGGAGGCGGGATGAGTAATATTTGATCATATCGGGATTTATACTCTGAAATATAATAACATAATAAAAATCAATGAAATTTGCTTACCAGTTATAATTTATTCACAAACTTGTATTTATGTGATTTAGATAACAGATATTTTTACAATCAAAGTCACAGTTTATAACATAGTTATTTTACTTCACACTAATTAACTCTTACAACAAAAACTATCAATTCAACTTTACCACTTTACACTGAACTTCCTCTGAACAGACTGAGCTCACTCAACTGAAGTGAACTACAAGTGAACTGAACTGACTGAACTGAACTGAGCTCGCGAGCGTTCGTTCGGTCTACTTTTATTAGCCGAATTAATGCCTCGCGCCAATAAGAAATCCTACCGACTGCGCCAGTTACGTCGTTGCGGCCAGTGCGGGGCGTAACAATTTATTTAATATATTTATTGATATATTTAATCAATTAATAATAATTGATGTATTTATTTGTAAATAATTAATAACACAAGTTATTTTAAAATGTAGTTTATTAAACTGAAGATTATTATAATATACACATATTTTTCTGTTTCTGCAGATGTTTATTTATTAAATTTTGAAGTAGTTAAATATTCATTTTGGAATATTGTTTTAAATATTAATATTGTGGATCATCCTGGATTTACGCTCCAGCTAGTCCCGATATGAGATATGCACGCCGTTTTGTGTTCACACCTCATATTTATAGGTTTGGAAAAGACGCTATAATTTAGCTGACTTTGCAGCGTCAGTCGTCAGTTAGCAGCTGCATATTCTTAGAATAATATGCGTGTGAATGTTGTGGGTGTCGGGGTAAAGTAACGTACGTAACTATTTGTGATTACCGGCTCTTACGTAATGCCTAACTCCATAAAGGTATATTTTAATGATACCGTAGGGCTTAGTCAAAGGGCCTGAATTTAGTACGTGTGCTAATTCAATAACTCTACCTAGAACATATGCAAATTTTAACGAAATGATTTAAATACTTGCATAACGTCTGATGAAGTGTGTAAGTGCGTATACTTTAGTAAATTGCTCTATTTTACTGGTTGGGTGATGACAGCGGTTTCCTCTTGATAATTTCTCTAAAATAAAAGAAAATTACACAAGTAAATGAAATGGAAATTGATCCAAAATTTTTCTCAGGTATACCTACCGATGATTTATGCACTAAAAAAAGATAAAGTAAAAAAATTAACTCACTTTTCTGACGGGTACGGGTATTTTTATCTCCTTCCGATTCTGGCTGAACTACGTATTCGTCTATTATATGGTCAATCATTAGATTTTTATTTTCGTCTGCAGTTTTATTTTCTTTGTTTGCATAGTCAGTGTCAAAGAACTGCAATAATTGTGAAGAGTCATTTACATTATCATCCAAAATAATTTCTTCACCAGTTGGCTCCTAAAAGTTAATTATTTGTAAGTACAACCTGTTAATAAAAATCAGTTTTTAATTAAAAAAATTTCAGTCCGTATGTATTTGTCAAATTTTGTTTATTTAGTCTGCACTTCATATAATTTACATAGATTCCGAGTTTTTCAATATTTGCACCGTCGACAATTCTCGATGTCATTGCCAAAAGTCGCTCCTCATTTTCAGTCAACTGCTGTGCGTCTGATGATCCACCACCTATTTTTTTCAGTTGGCATTTTACTTTTCTTGCCTTCTTATTTTACTTTTCCATTCCGTAAAAAAACTAAAGCAAGAAAAAATATTCCACTAATTAAATAAGTACCTACTTTGTTGATTTTATTCTGTTTTGTCCAAACAAAAATAATGAGATCTAACGTAAATAAATTTGTAATGATTTGAATATATTTATAACCTACTTTTACTTACCCGTCGACATTCTTTTGCGGTTTTTAATGGCCCAAAATTTGAGTTGGAATTTAGTACAAGGGCTAATTCTTCCCATTTTTTATCCACAATTTTGGTTTCAGTTGGTGATAGTTTTCCAATCAACATATTTTTATTAGCGTCAATAAAATCAATTATCAATTTGTATTGATTAGGTGACACTTTTTTTTGTCTGCTTTTTGTAATTTTATTCTCCATAATAATTATAACTAATTTATTATTGTAAATAAAGATTTGAATTATTTGTTATCCCTTTTGACAGCTTACTGTGAACTATCACAAAACTCATAAATATGTAACTATGGCAACCACACAGAAACATACTTGTAATTAATTTCAGACAACTGTTTATAGGTGCGTTTTTTTGAAAACCAGTGATAAAAAAGATTTGTAAACACTCGCCTAATCACTTGTCATTAATGCTTTACCTGAATACCATGTTATACATAAGTGATCACAGACAGTGTTTATACATTTTTTTATCACTGTGGTTACAAGCACAGTGATTAGAACTCAAAGAATAGGGCTAATTATCATTCTAAAATAACCGTCAATGCAGCTTGAGCTTCATAATGTTAGATTAATAAAAATAACGATTAATTTCATAACGTTCTTTTAGTTCGTAATAATATACATAGCTTGTTACGTCGCAATTGACATATTTTTTTTTATTTTTGTGTGTGAACGCGCCTTTAGTTGAACTTGATTGCATCAGGCACTCACTGCGAGAGAACGGTACAACTTTTGCGGTAGATAGTCGAGTCAACCAGCTACTTGGGTGTGACAGTTTTTGATTGTGAATTTGAATTTTGTTTTGCCTTTTATCCTGGGTTATTTTGACCCATCGGATGAAGAGTAACAGTAACAGTTTGTGAAATAGAAGAAAGTACAATTTTCAATATTTTGTGAATTGTTTTGCTTGAAGTACGGTCTGGATCTTTTTATTTGTGAGTTGTATTTTTTACTGACCTCGTGGCGACAAAAAAAATCTTCACTGTTCCTGTTATCTAACTACAGCCAAAGGAGCTTATAATTTGTATTGCTGCAACTGTTTGGTGTACTTCCTAACGTTTCCTTTCATCTGGAGACGCATCAACGTACGTACGAGGAGTTTCCCCGTTTTTAACTCTTCAACTGCACGTTTCGTGGTGGTGACCAACCTTATGCTATTTTATTCTGTCAGTGGCCATTTGACGTGCCGGGTACAGTTATCTTTCGGCGGTTTATTAATAAATTTTGATTACAAGTTAAACAGTTAGATAAGTAAAGTTTAAACATTGCAGACCAAACATTTACAGGGGGTCGTTTCGATCATTTCTCACACTCGCCCATCCTGACTTACGGGATGTACCAGCCCGCCAGTCGAGCATACGTGTTTCTGAAGTTCGTCTACATGTGAACAAAATTATTAATACTTCAGAATGAGTTACATTAATACTGTATATATCGTCCTTACTCCCGCTCGTCATAGCAGGCAATTCTCTAGTAATCATATCTTTATTGATTTAGATAACAATTAGATAGTGACGACCTCGGTTGTTATCATCTATCTCTTCGTCTCACCGTTCATTTATACTCACGTCATATACGCATCAACTCACACAACCCCTAGGCATTATCGGCCTCAGTTGTTATCGTCAACGCCTCATGACTTACTTATACTCACATTTTCATCATCGTTATCCATTTTTCAATCTTGTCTGCCGCAACTACTGTACGGACATTGCGTTTCTTTTGCCCCTCTCGTAGGTCTTCTACTTCGTATCTGTCTTTGAACAGCACCCTGACGACTTTAAACGGACATTTATATTTCGGTAACAGTTTTTTGCTCGATCCTGTACATGCGCTACCCGTTATTAGCACCCTCACTAAGTCACCAACACTAAAACGTATTGCGTCACGTCTGTGTTTGTCATAGTTCTCCTTTTGTTTGCGTTGGTTGACAGTGATGTGTTCTTTGACCTTGTCCCTTAAGTCTAAAATATTTATGCGATCAGCTGATGTTCGTATTGTATTTAACAAGGCAGCCTCCGCCATAGGTCGCGCCTGGTAACCGAATAATGCTTTAACTGGTGTAGTATTAATACCTTTGTTAAATGCCGTGTTTAAAGCACTTTGCAGTTCTTTTACGCGTGAATCCCATTTGTGACTCATATCTTCGATCGCCGTCGTCGCTAGCATGCTCACTATTGTTCTGTTATAACGTTCACACTGGCCATTAGCTTGCGGCGCGGCGTGGCAACCGCGTTCAACACATGATTTATTGCGTATGATTCGCAGAATATGCGAAATGTCACTAATAATTCTCGTCGGTACACCAAAGATGCACATAACACTTTGTAACACACGGATCACGGGCTTAACTTTAGTAGATTTGACCGCTTCGATTACGGTAAACTTCGTGAAAGCGTCTACGATGACCAGCAAGAATTTATTTCCTGCGCTACTCGTTTCAAACGGGCCGACATGATCCAAATGGATAGTATGGAATGGGATCGAGATTTTCTCTATTGGATGCAATTTTCCTCTCTTTTTACTTGATTTGTGTTTGTAATAAGCGCAGTTCAAACATGCTTGTATATACTGTAACGTTTTACAACCTTAAGCCCTTTTGTTATTGGTAATTTTGTATAGAAAATAATATTGAATATTATATCGGAATTTAAACAGTAAAGAAACGTGATAATGAGTGCGAGCGAGAAAGGCGGGGAAGCCATAAGTTAATAAAGAACAACACCTGTCTGTCTCGCATAGATATGTGTGGAGTCGCAACGAGATTCTCGGTTTTGTTTAAACTGGTCTGGAGCTCATTGGCTGGAGCGCGGTCGACGCGCAAGCATCTTGTCGTTGAGACAGATGCTGTGTGAATTTTATATTGCGATTTTGATTACTATTTTGTGGCGAATCTTCGTAGGCGTTTTGTGGCTAGGTTTGATTGGTTGTAAGGTTTTAGTTTCGTTGGCGAGTTAGGGCATTCCTCCGTGAACCCTTTTGTAACACAGAAAATTTGGTTCCGCGCAGAGCGGTCCCAAATTTTAGGTTCTTTTCCATCTCTGATTGTTGTAACCATTATTGCAAATAGAATCAACCGTGAACTAACAGGCCTGTTGGCATTCTGGATATTAGTGTTGATTTTCTGTCGCTTAGGATTAGAGTTTGGTGTAGTTGTTGTGGATCAGGATTCATGCCTGGAATTTCTGGAATTTAGTTTTGTTCAGAATTTGTGAGTTTGTCGTTAACTACGTCGCCACGTATCTGTCACGCCGAATGCAATGATTTTACGTCGATGCCAGCTAATCAAAAAATGTTTGTCGAGGTTTGATGATTGATGCGAGCCCTAATAGTGTTAGGATTTGAGGGCCTAAGGTGGTGCGACACTCCGTCTCACCGTGTTGATGGTTGAAGATCAACTTTTATTTAATTTGAGTTCGACGGTAAATTGTTGCAAGCGTCGATTATTGTAGATTAAAGTTTGCACTGAATTGGTTCAGTTCTGTTGAGTTACAATTTCGATAATTGTTACGAGTGGCTGTTTAGTCGCAATTAACTATTTGTTTTGTTGTGAATTTGGCTTTGTTATTTGTTTGGGCTGAATTGTTGGCGTTTGTTTTCTTGTTGTTGTTATTGGTGGCGATCCATTCTCCAGTGAGTGGATCGTTGTTGGTGTTGTTGTTATTTATTACGTTTTGGGAAACGGTTTTGGAGTGTAAAATTAGTTCCGTGTTGTCAGCGTGGCACGATTGTCTAGGAGTGGACTCCCTAGATACTCCTATAGTGTGGCCCTTGTGTCCTGGCGCCCTTTTCACCTTTGGTCGGTGGGCCCACACTACTCCACTTATCGTCACGTGACAACACTAGTTTGTTGTTATTTGTGTCGTCTCAGGTTTTCATTTAAATTTATTTTAACCATTAATTATTTAATTCGTGTAAGTGGTCGGTGGTTGGATACTTACAGCCCTTCTGGCTTTTCCCATCAGGGTTATTCTCATCTCTTACTGGCTCCGCCCACGCCCCTCGCGCCGCCTGAACTACGCTAGCCGCGGCTCCCCTCTCGTTGAGGTTACAATACTTATTTACAAATCGGCGCATTCTAGGAAACCAGTAATTAATTTGTATTCTTTTCAACGTACTTTCAGGGCTCATATGCCCTGCTTTCCCATATCATAGTCTTACAATTTGCCACCGCGCGGCCTTAGGTAGTACCCACAGCTTCTGTCCATTCGGCAATCTTCTGTAAAGTTTACCATTTGTTAGTGCGTATTACTTGAAATATTGCTTTGTTTCTGAATTTTTCACAGAAGTTTTTAGTATTTTGTGTATTCTGGATAACTGTTCGTCTTGTAACTGCGCAGCTAAAATCCAGTCTCCTTCGGTGATGACTACTTGATTGACACTTTCATTGGTCGTAATACAGAGCCTGCTAAGCGCATCTACGTGGGGCATTCGTACTCCCGATCGATGTTTGATAATAAATGTGAATTCTTGTACTTGAAGCCACCACCTTCCGACCCTTGGCAACAAATCCTTTTTAGAAAATGCGATTCTTAAGGCACTACAAACTGTAATGATAGTAAAATCCATTCCCAACAGATATACTCGAAAATGTTGCAAGGTGAAAACTACTGCCATTGTCTCTAACTCGTAGGAGTGATCATATTTTTGATCCGCTGTTGTTTGTTTACTGAAATATGCCACTACTCTTTGCGTACCTTCGTGTATTTGAATTAATATCGCCGCCACTACAACTATGTGTAGGGTGATCAGGTTGACTACGGAGTTTGGAAACATAGGAAACAATGTTTCTTTTCCGCCTGATATTAAGTGGAAGCTCTCCGCTTTCAGCAAGAATGCTGACTACTGGGCTAGATCGAAAAGCACCAGTAGATAGTCGAACTCCAGCGTGATGAACGGCATTTAACGTTCTTATGTACGACTCACGCGCCGAGTCGTACACAATGCTACCGTGATCAAATTAGGGGATTCATAACTTTGAGTCAGGTAGGTATAGTTTTAAAAATTAATTAAGCTAATAATAATATGGTTATTATAATTGTTTTTATTAATAGTTACCTAATGTGTTTTTCAAAGTCGTCCGTATACCTGCCCGTCGAGTTGGGTCTGAGGCACTTCCGTAGTCCTGTTGGTCCATCCTTCTTATGGACCATTTTATATATACAGAGTATTTCAGAAGTCCCGGAACGGCTTAATATTTCTTATCGGGCAAGCCGAACTAAAAATGTGGTTTTTTAACAATGTTTCGTGTCTATCGAATGGAAAAATTAGATTTTGGGCCCGATGACCTAACCCGTAGGGGGGCCTAACTTTGAAACTTTAAATGAAAACCATACTTTTATATTCAGATGCTGCGGAAAGTTTTACATATACAAATACGTCTTAGTATTTTTTTATCCCTAGGGTCTTTTGTAGAGCGTCTAAGAAAGACCTAAAAATAGGCCCTGTAGAATAAATATCTAAAAGTATCTAAAATTTCGTTTTGAGGAGAAAAATTACTAATCAATACTTCGTAGGTCCCTAAAGCTCGATTTTGAACCTTAAGGTCCCTTTGTAAGGCCCCTAAAAAGGACGAAAGCGGTTCAGAGTTCGATAAATCTTAATTTGAATTCAGTTACTTAATCAAACCTTTGATTAGAACTCTTCAATGAATAAAATTATCGACCAATCTTTCAGACAAATATATTATTAAAAAATATATATTTTTATATTTTTTTAGACCAGTTCTGAAGAAACCGAAACGTTAATGTATTGAATTTATATATTTTTTGTTAATATATTTGTCTGAAAAATTGGTCGATAATTTTATTTATTTATTCTATAAATATATATTTTGTCGGTTCGGTAGTTTTTAACTGACTTAAAAAAAGGAGTTTTTTTTGTAAATAAATGTTACTTCATATATAGCATTTGTCAATTGATTTATTCTTTTTTTTACTATTGGCATCTCATAAGTTCCATTTAAATCGGTTCAGTAGTTTTGCAGAAAGCAGTTAATAAACGTGCAAACTACGTATTATAAAGATACGCTTTTGCACTGTTTCGAATTTTGCGGTCTTTAATTCGAAGGGAAAACCCGGACAAGTGCGAGTTAAGCTCGCACTTGTCCGTTTTTTTAATTTGAATATAGGTACAAATCGCATGTTTAAAGTAAGACCGAAGTCTGGCTCGTTTTTCCGCTATAGAAACATTGCCAAGACTTCGGGTGGTCGGCTACGAGACTGGATGTATTTCAAAATTAGAACAAGGACTGTTTTCCTTGTTTTGTCCTCGGCTTGAACCAATCAGGAAACAGTATCTTGGCACGTTGGCGACCTGAACAAACCCTCACACACAACCGACGTTGAAAAATTTGTAGGTCAATAGTTGAAGCCGAAAAGATTACCTGATTGCAAACAGTCTATGGATTTCGGTCATAAAAGAGACTTTTTCAGGCTCATATCCAGCATTCAGTGTCCATGTTTTGAAGTGTACAGTTCGTGCGTGGCTATTGATTTTGAAAATAAAACGGTTATTTGATTGAATTGGTTTCGTTTAGTTTTGAAACAGTGTTTTATATTAAAGTAATAATTTAACAATCATGAGTGAAAATCAACTTCTAGTCGTAATAAAGAAAGAACCAGAATGGAGTAATTCGTACAACGATGGCACAAGCCGTGAAGGTAAAGTACATAATTTGACTTATTGTACTAAAGACAGACATTTGCCCAATTTTGGACATTTTCCAAATAATAATGAAGAAACCGTGTCAGCACATCTTCTGAACGTTACGATAAAGAAAGAAAAAGAGGACGATTTCAACTAATAGTTTACAAAACAATTATGGAAATATCGTGCCAGATAATCTTCTGGACGTTAAAATAAAGAAGGAAGAAAAAGAAGAAGACGATTTCAACTCTGAATATTTACACGAAGATATCTTGCCAGATCTTCTTCTGGACATTAAGATAAAGGAAGAAGAAGATGGCGATTTCAACTTACAAAACAATAATGAAGATATTGAGCCAGAAAATCTTCTGGTCGTTCCGATAAAGCAAGAAAATGAGGAGGCCTTCACTTCTAAGAGTCCGAACATCCAAGAGGGAGTTGTTTCGAAAAAACTTTCAAGGGCAGAGTTGGACTTGTGTTGCAAAAACGTGTTGACGAAGGAAGAGAGCGAAATAATGAAATTTAACTTCGACTCTTTGTCGGTGAACGGATCGCTAGACGTCGATAATATTGAAATTAAAAATGTAGCACCGTTCCCAGCGCACTTTGAAGAAAGTAAAATCAAGAGAGAATTGAAACACAACCCAAACATGGCGCGGACAAGCAAACGCAAGCGGGAAACAGACGAAAAATATTTGGCTAAACGGGCTAAGAATAATAATTCAGCCAAACAGTCGGGAGGCGAAGTTCGAGGCGCTTAGTCGCGAAAAAAAAAGAGTTGGAGATTATGAAATTGAAAATGCAGGCAAGTTTGGAGGCTCTCAAGAAGTTACAAAGGAAGAGTTGAACAAAGTGAAACAATAACCGCTCATCAAATACAATATCAATTTTGCGTTATTTTTTTACAGATCTTTTCATTTGTATAAATCAAAATGACTCAAAATTGTTTTTTTTTTTTAAGTTAAAGGGTGGTTGTTAACATACATATTTTCACCTAAAAATCAATACATTAACTTCCTTATATGTTAATAATATACCTACTACGTCAGAATTTTTTTGTACCTATCTTGTCTGAAAAATTGGTCGATAATTTTAATTATTGGTCAGTTACCTACTTAATATTATCTTAAATACCTTTGTCGGGATGAAATTTTACAAGGTTCTAAATTGGGGCTTAGGGCCCTATTATGTACAAATTAGTAAAATTTCATCCCGAAAAAAGTATTAAAGATAATATTAAGTAACCGAATTCAAATTAAGATTACCTTTTTAGGGGACCTAGAGGTATAAAGTATGACAACAACTCAGTCTTGTAAAAATTTAAGTTTCTTTAAAAACGATTTTAAAAAAATCACGTAATTTTTTATGACTGTTTCGACCGGGATCCCGTTGACCTAGAATCTTGAAATTTGACACCAATGAAGGCCTTCTGCTAGTCATAAATTAACCGACTTAAAAAAACGTGTATTTTTTGTTTGTCCAGCCATTTCAAGAGATTAAACGATTCAAAACATTTCGACGCCATTTTATTCAAATGGTTTACGAATTCATTCTATATATATATATTTTGTCGGTTCGGTAGTTTTTAACTGAAAAAAAAAAAACAATGACTTAATTTATGACCAATATTATAAACAATTATTGAATTGATAAATTTTGTTATGAACGCCAACGAAAATGTTTTGAATCAGTATAAAAAAGATTTGCAATACAATTCTTTTTTGTCTTAGAACTTAGCAGCGCCCAATTGTCATTTTCTTTTTTGCTTTAGAACATAAAGATAGCAGGGCCCAATTGTCATATTCTTTTTTGCTTTAGAACATAAAGATAGCAGGGCCCAATTGTCATATTCTTTTTTGCTTTAGAAGTTAAAGATAGCAGCGCCCAATTGTCATATTCTTTTTTTGCTTCAGAACGTAAAAATTGCAGAGCATCGCACCCAGTTGTCGTAAGATTGAAAAACAACCGCTATACATATTATTACAAGAAGTATGTAAAACTATAACGAACTATTTCATTGTCGTTTTTTGCATCATAATTAATAGTTTTTTTTTTACAGATAAACGTGAAATGAATATAAGAACACAACCTCCATTAACAGTGAACATTACTGCCGAAGAAAAATTACGTCGCTGTTGCTTCTTAGTGAAATAGTTTTTTATCACGTTTATTAATTCGCTTTCATTTAACCTTAATTTTTGCACAGAGACAATTGAAGGTGTAAATTCATGAAAGTACTTTAGAAAATTATTGCTAGATCTTATATATTATATTGCTTCTTTTCAGAAAAAATAAGTTTATTGAACATAACTAGTTTAATTATAATTGGAAAAATGTTTAAATGTACAGTATGTGATAAGTCATTTACTAGACCTGACAGTAGAAAAAGACATGAAAACGTTCACGCTGATATTTTCAAAGATGGTTTACACGAATGTATTGTGTGCGGGCTACAAGTCTTGCAAACGGACGAATTAGTTGCGCATTTGGCTCGCTCTCACAATATAAAAAAGCCTGAAAAACCAGCCGACATTTCAGTCGTTACGAACACAATGAAGCGACAACTGCAAACTGATAAGGAACCGTCGACGTCATCGTCGTCGTCGACAAAAAGACAAAAATGCAGTGGTAAAATCTTGTGCGAAGTTTGTGGTGTTGAAGTGTCGGCCGGTTCGTTTGGCGCTCATCAAAAGAGCACTAGTCATAAAGCGAATATTTACGTGCATCATCGCGATAATATAGAAGTTTCAATGTTTGCTTTTAAACACCGTATAGTAACTTATAAAATCAATAACACAAATTACAGTTGTTTGAATATCGATGAGTTTTTCGAGAGCAATAGAACCGCTTTCGTTGACTTGATAAAATTCAACCTCGAAAAACATATAACTGTTAAAGTAAATTTTGAACTCTTTGCTTATTACTTTTTACTGAAAAATGACAAGATCGCGCGCGAACTAAAATCGTTCAATACGGAAAACGTAATCGTTAACGCCGGCACAGATATTGACGCTCACTTGACCGATTTTAAAAACAAAATTATTAAAAAAGCAGAGGAATTTCAGGAGCGCGATTCGGGCTGGGCTCTGCAAAAAATCGACTGTTTCGAACTCAACATCATGAAGTATAATCCGCTGCACGCTTCTTCCTATATAGACTTGCCGAAAAAACTCAAAAACAAGGGAGCCTGCGTTAGCGTTCAAAATAATGACCAATTTTGCTTTGCTTGGGCCATCGTCCGCGCACTATTTCCAGCTAACAAGAACAATGACCGCATCACATCCTATCCGCATTACAGCGAAGTTTTAAATTTAAAGGTTTAGAGTTTCCAATGAAAATAAAGAACATTGCACAGTTTGAAAAATTGAACGATTTTTGCAGCGTAAACGTTTTCAGTCTGGATGACCGTTGTAATATCGTGGGTCCTCTCTACTGTACACGAGAGAAAAAAATCAATCACGTAAACTTGTTATATATAAGCGACGACGCGTCAAGCAACAATCACTATGTCTGGATTAAGAATTTATCGCGATTGGTGTCTTGTCAGTTAACTAAGAAACGAAATAAGAAATTCCTGTGTGATTGTTGTTTGTCGTTTTTCAGCAGTGAAAATTTGCTTCAACGACATTGTGAATACGATTGCGGAAAGGTGAGGGTAAAGTTTCCTACCGAAGATTTAAAAAAAGACCGTTTAGGACGCGAAAGTTCCGGCAACATTATATCATTTAAAAATTATGAACGAAAAGAGCTGTTACCTTTTGTGATTTACTCGGAAACTATACTGAAACCCATACATACGGCAATGCCTGACTCTTCCAGTTCGTTTACAGTGTCGTTGAATCAACACTTACCGCACAGTTTTTCCTACTATATAAAGTGTAGCTATGACGCATCGCTCTCCAAACTGAGAATTTTTAACGGCAGCGACTGCACAATACAGTTCATTCAAAGTCTTGTGACGGACGCGAAACAAATTTATGAAATTGTAAACCGGGTAGTTCCTTTACGTAAACTCAAAAGCGAAGATATCGAACGGTTGCGCAAAGACAAATGCCATATCTGCGAGAGTAGTTTCACCGACGAAGAGAGTAATTCGATTGTTTTGGATCACGATCATCTGACGGGCGAACCTCGCGGATATGCGCATAGCTTTTGTAATTTAAATAATAAAATTCCAAAATTTCTGTCGGTATTTTTTCATAATTTGAGCAATTTCGACAGTCATCTATTCATAAAACAGTTGGCATCGGTTTGTAATGATATTTCGGTTATTCCTGTAAATAAAGAGAAGTACATCTCGTTTAGTGCGAAATTTCCTTTGTCTGAATGTGATGATGATGATGAGGATGAAAATAATCATTTTAAAAGTAAAAAGTGTGTTGAAATCAGATTTCTGGACTCGTTTCATTTTCTTTCATGCAGTTTGAGCAAATTGGCAAAAACGTTGCAGGAAGAAGACTTTATCGAGCTCAGAAATCAATATCCGGACATGGAACAATTTCAACTGGTCACAGACAAAGGCATTTTTCCATACGAGTATGTCACTTCGCTCGATGTCTTAAACGAAAAGGAACTACCGCCCATTGAATCGTTTTATTCTCAATTAAATGACGAAAATATTACAGAGGAGGAATACGAACGTGCAAAAAAAGTATGGACGGTTTTCGAGTGTGAAACATTGCTCGACTACTCGAATAACTATTTGAAAACGGATGTGATTCTCCTCTGTGATATCTTTGAAAAATTCCGCAAACTAGAACTCACAACATACCAACTCGATCCCGCGTGCTATTATACGCTGCCGAGAATGTCGTGGGATGCGATGTTGAAATACACTCAGGTGGAACTTGAACTGATGTCTGATATTGATATGGTGCACTTTATTCGGAAATCGTTGCGCGGTGGTATTTCTTATTGCGCGAAACGTCATTGCGTCGCCAACAACAAATATATGAGAAACGAGTACAACCCCGATGAACCGTCATCGTTTCTCGTTTACTTAGATGCAAACAATCAGTACGGTTGGGCAATGTCTCAGCCTCTGCCGACAGGCAGGTTTAGCTGGCTGAGCGAGGACGAAATTGAAAATTTTGACTTGAGACAAATTTTAAACGACGAGAACGGCGAGAGCGGTTATTTCTTAGAGGTTGACTTGGAATACCCGACTCGTTTGCATGACAGACACAACGACTTTCCATTTTGCGCGGAGAAAAAATTCCACCGACCACTAAATCAAAACACAAAATTGATAAGTACGCTACACGACAAAGACCGCTATATACTTCACTACAGATACCTCAAACAGTGTTTGGAACATGGACTCAAGGTGAAAAAAATTCACAGAGTATTGAAATTTGCCCAATCGTGCTTTTTGAAAAAGTACATTGATAGGAATACGGAGCTGCGCGCTCTAGCCGTGTCCGAATTCGAGAAGGATATGTACAAGATGAAGAACAACGCGTGTTATGGAAAATCTATCGAAAGCGTAGACGTGCGTTTGGTGAGCCGTTGGGAGTGTCAAGGGAAAAAGCGCGGCGCCGAACACTACATCAGTCAGCCAAATTTCCATTCAATAGCCATTTTTGACAGCGAGCTGGCAGCCGTGCAGATGAAACGACTCACCGTAGAATATAACAAGCCAAACTACATCGGCGCAGCAGTTCTCGACCTGTCCAAATGCTTAATGTACGATTTTTTCTATAATTATTTAAAGAAAAAGTGCAATGTCGTCAATTTGGTGTACCCCGACACGGACAGCTTTTTTCTGGAGGTGTTGACAGACGACATTTATGAGGATATAAAGGCCGACCTACACTTGTTCGACACATCAAATTTTCCCGTCGACAACGAGTACGGTCTTCCGCTGGTCAACAAAAAAGTTCTCGGCAAATTCAAATTTGAAACGGGTTCTAACCTGATCGCTGAATTTGTCGGCCTGCGCTCGAAAATGTACTGTTTCAGACTGTTTGGCAGCGCTAGTCATTGTCACAAGAGAGCAAAAGGTGTCAAAAAGAACGTTGTTAACAATCAATTGAAGTTCGACGACTATTTGCACTGCTTGCAGACCGGTGAGACTTTAATGTGTGAAATGTGCGTGTTTAGATCGGTGAAGCATGACGTTTTTGTACAAAAAAACCAACAAAATCTGTCCAGTGCAGCGGACGATAAGAGGTGTTTATTGGCAGACTCTCACAAAACTCTAGCGTGGGGTCATTGTAAAATCCAAGAGTGATTGCATAGAGAGCGAGATAAAAAAAAAAAACATTGCTATTTTTTAAAGGACAATTTTTTTAGTATAATTCTAGTTTAATTCACATATTTTAGTATATTTCTAGTTTAATTAACATATTTTAGTATAATTCTAGTTTAATTAACATATTTTAGTATAATTCTAGTTTAATGAACATATTTTAGTATAATTGTAGTTTAATTAACATATTTTAGTATTATAATTCTAGTTTAATTAACATATTTTAGTGTATGTTTTTCTTTTTTAAAAAGTACCGTTAATGTTAAATGATTTTTTCACATAATTAATATAGGTTATTATATTTAAATATGTATTTTGTACAATAATTGAATTCGAGTTTAATTAGCATATTTTAGTTTGTGTTTTTTTTTTTAATAATTACCGTTGATATAAAAAGTTGAATGATTTTTTTTTTCACAAATAAAATAAATTTAAAAGTCACAGCAATGCTGCATGATGCCACCTGACGGCTTAGCTTAACGCTTTTGCTACTTGCGCTTCTATATGACAATTTTAGTAAAATATTTCTTCGATCTGTCACCTGAGCTTCATATTGTAATACAACAAAAAGAAGAACTTTATAAGCAGTGTGCAAAATTAGAAACGAATTGAATAACTGCAATCATATTTAAAAAATAATTTTGTAAAGTGATAATTATTATACTTATTTGGTGCGAATAATTCGCACAGGTCACTCTAGTGTGTTATAATTCACCCGAAAATTCACAAAATATGAACTTTAAAATGATTTTACAATTTTATTCACTTTAAACGTAGAATATTTAATGTATTGAACAAAATATAAATTTATAAAATTGTTCAAGAACGAAATGAAGAAAAAAATATAAACATAAAGATAATGAAAACAAAAGTAATACCTTACAATTACTTAGCCACAAGGACTTAGCTCTCGTTGGATTTTAAGCGTAAATCTTTATGAAATACACTTATCCAAACAATTAAAGGAATAGAATTTTTTAATAATTTTTTGGGTATTTTTTGTAGAGCTGTATCTTTGTGAAAAATGGCCGTTTCGAGACGAACAAAAAACCATTTTAAAGCATGAAGTTTCTAGTTTTAGGATGTTTTGGCAAACATTTTTGGTAAGCTACGGTTATAAGAAATTGCGCAAGACAAAAAATTTCCAAATTTTTATATATATATTTTTTTTGAGGTTAACGGGCTTGGGAATTTTTTTTTCAGTTAAACCAATTCACTGGTTAGTTATCTTGTTTATTCAGCTTTAATTTTGTTTTTTATTAGCCTCTCTTCGTTGATTTTTTGCTGAGATATCCGACTTTGAATGAAAAATATTCTTTTGTTTTATCATCGATATCTCAGCGGTAACACGTCATAAGATCCGCGGAAATTATATCCGCGACAGTATATCCGAGATAGTATATCTGCCTGCAAATATATCTGCGACAATATATCCGAATAAACCGGGGTGAACGATAAACGGGTATGCGAATTGTAATTTCGGGGTATGCGAATTGTCTCGCAGTGAAACGGGAAGGGGCAAATGTAGAGTTTTTAAAAAAACAATTCCAGGGTGAACGATAAAGGGGTATGCGAATTGTAATTCTGGGGTGAACGATAAAGGGGTATGCATATTTCTCGCAGTGAAACGGGAAGGGCCAAATGTGGACTTTTTAAAAAGACAATTCCGGGGTGAATAATAAACGGGTATGCGAATTGTCTCGTAGTGAAACGGGAAGTGGCAAATGTGGATTTTTTAAAAAAATAATTCCGGGGTGAACGATAAACGGGTATGGTAGTTTTTGCGGATATAATTGCATGCAGATATATTGTCGCGGATATATTTGCATGCGGATTTAAAGTCGCGGATGTAGTATCCACGGATAATACGTCGTAGAACCATCTCAGCAATTAATGAAAGCACAGTAAATTGATGGATAGTTTTAAAAACTTCACTAAATGCAGAACGACTACTTGCCAGACGGCTTATATAGGGACAGGGCCCGATCTAGGGGGGGGGGCAAACTGGGCAATTTCCCGGGGCGGCAAAATTGAAGACGGTGCGGCGTTGGCGGCGAAAATTTGAAAGATGGTTACACAAAAAAAAATTACACCACCTATGGAACAACGCATGGGCAAAAGGCGGCAAATATTATTTTGCCCGGAGCGGCGAAATAGCTGGATTGGGCCCTGTATAGGGACGCTATGGGAACTTTTTTCTCATTATGTCCGAAGATAAAATAGAGCAATATAACTTTTTTAAGTTCGGTTCTGTACCGGAAAATGATAGATACAGTAGGTGAGATAAAATAAATAACTATTTTAATGTTGATTATAAATACATTTGTTAATAATATAGGTATTCTGTTGATCAGATAATGATCGCGAAAGCACATCGAATATAGTGAATAAAAAAATGCAGTAGCGATCAAGCAATAACAATATTAATAGTATATCACACCACAAGGGCCGAAAGTTTGATATTCTTGCACAGCGCGCCATGATGCTCGAGGCAAATCGGCCCTTGCGGTGTATATCATTTTTCAAATCTTTGATTAACGTCAATAAATAAAATTATCGACCAATTTTTCAGACAATATATTAACAAAATATATAATTAATACATTAACGTTTCGATCCGGATCGAAACGTTAATGTAAAAAGTTATGCGTGGTCATACATAAATAAAAAAAAAAAACAAAAAAAAAATATACACGTCGAATTGAGAACCTCCTCCGTTTTTTTTTTCGTCGGTTAATAAGTTTCAGACCAAGCAGGGCGAAATCCCAAAATATGAAATTCCAATTCGAAAATTTTTGGTCAATCTCACCTATTGTGAACTCAATCCGGGGACACACTGTATATAGATAGGTATACCGATTGACTTGAAATTTGGCATAGTTACTCCTTTCTCGACGTAGAACGGATTTTATGCAAATCCTATCCAAAACCGATTTTTCACTTATACCATGAATTTTAATGAAATTTTGTAAATGTGTCTTGCTTGGTGCAACGTACGCTATAGGATGGTTTTTGTCAAATATTTTGTACAAAAAATTACGGCGTTTTGTCAAAAAAACTGTTTTAATTACATGTAACGTCATTTGATAGAATTTACTCAAAGCTATTAGTTCAGAAGCAAACTGAAAAAAAAACTATTTTAGTAGCGACATCTGATTAAATTCGCTAAAAGCTATCAGTTCAGAGGCAAAGCTATATCAATTCAGACACCGAGCCCCAAACGAAATACATTTTGCAGAATTATATCTGTCAAACCCGGGTGAAACCGGGACGGATCGCTAGTATTTTAATACGTTTGTCAATTTATTAGTAGAATATGTCCCCGAGAGTGTGCATTGTTAACATTTTATGTGAAACATTTTATTACCACTTTCGATAAACAAATCTGACATCTCCAAATACAGAAGTTGAACATGTATGGCTGTCGTTAATCTTGTCGCAAAGCCACTTCGATCTATCAGGCACCGCTACATTTAACGCGGTACTACGCGCGTGTGAAACTATCATTCCAGAAATAACACCGCACTAACCAAATAAACATCGACTAAAAATAGTTTTGCTGGCAACATTCAAATTTCGACATGAGATTAACAATTTTTATTGTCATTAAAATAAGAAGAAATCCTTTAAAAAAATTGCACTCCGGGAGTGCCGGCAGAAGTGAAAACTTGAATATTAACGTCTTACGAATTTTCGATCAGGTCACGTGTCCTGACGCGAGTTTAACATTTTTTACCCATTACAAAAAAAGTGTACAAAAGTTTTCGTCTTACGAATTTTCGATCAGGTCACGTGTCCTGACGCGACTTTAACATTTTTTACCCATTACAAACAAAAAGTGTACAACGCCGCTAAAGAAGTTTTCACTTCAAATTTTTTTTTATTTACTAAGCGCTTTCGGACATATCAGTCCATCTTCAGAATAGTTTCCCTTTTATCCCAGTGTGTAGGCTTTCACGGCAGATGTTGATCCCATTCTTCTTGGTTTCCGGGTTTGCATGCCGTGGTCCATTGGTATTACTACCCGACGTTTCGTCTACAACTGCGGTAGACATTATCAAAGGCAATGTGGTAGCGGGCGAAGTGTCCTTCTGGGCTGCTCACAGGTAAGTGTGTCGACAAGTGCGGTACATCCGTCTTTTATGGTCACCGTGCTCGTGTTCTCTACTCTCTACATCACCTTTGATAATGTCTACCGCGGTTGTAAACGAAACGTCAGGTAGAAATACCAATTGACCACGGCATACAAGCCCGGAAACCAAGAAGATTTGAATATAAAATTTACTCACTTTCTTTTTTTTTGGACTAAATCAGTGTTTCTTAACCTGTGGTCCGTGGACCCCTGGGGGTCCGCAGTCACAGCTATGGACCCAAATATTACTAATTTAGTTGCAAAACACAGCACCAACCTTTCACGTATTTTTTATGAAAAAGTATTTTTTTTTTGTATTTGCAGTATTAAAATAAATGATTCGAAATGTATTGTTTTTTTTTTTATTAAAGAGATCCTTGAAATTATGCTTGATTTCCTAGAGGCACGCGGACTGAGAAAGGTTAAGAAACGCTGGGCTAAATGAATTGTTTATATTTTTGAGAATATTTGTAACCATTCCAAAATTACAAAGCTTTTACAATCTACAAACTCGGGCGAAGCCGGGCCGGGTCACTAGTGCAAACGGTTTCAACTGTACAAAAGAATAGTCTCACGTCTCTCTAATGAATGCACTCAACCAAAGTACAACAGGTAAAATAATAAATATTAATTTAAAATTGATCACAGTTACCTATGCTTTCGTTTCTTATCCAACGGTAGCATCTTTCTACCAATGAAATTACACAGTTTTTAATTGCACCGATTGGACAATTTAAAATTGCGGCAATTGTTTATGCGCACTAAATTAATTGCGTCTTTTGAAAGGACGCAAGTTATTATATGTAATTACTGGTTGAATCGATTTTTTTTTAAATGCCGGCAGCCAGGGAATCGGAATTCATTCAAAGTTTGGAGCTTTGACAACTGTATTCTGCTAGACCGAGCGCCAATATTAGTTACCAATCAATTTTAAGCTTCTTTTGTGTCCCTAAAGTACCCCTAAAAATGTTTGATAATAAAACAACAATTTCTGTGAATACCTAATACTGACATAACATTTTTCCATAACATAACATAACGCCAAGACCGACCTCAAAATATGAAAAAAAATTAATAGGATTATGAACGCCCGTTTTTGAGTTTTAATAAAAAAAAAACAATTTCTGTGAATACTTGATACTGACATAACATGTTTACATAGTGACATAACCATAACGCCAAGACCGATCTCAAAAATTGAAAAAAAAAAATAATATGATTTTGAAAGCCCGTTTTTGAGGTTTGATAAAAAACAACAATTTCTGTGAATACTTGATACTTACATAACATATTTACATAGTGACATAACATAACGCTAGGACCGACCTCAAAATTCGAAAAAAAATTAATAGGATTTTGGAAAGCCCGTTTTTGAGTTACGTGAAATATTTGTTCGTCTATTTTGATCAATGTCGCCATTTATCTGGAAAACGGTTTGATCAATTCAGATGCGGTTTTCTGTAAAGGGTTTGTAATTCATCTGAGATGGTTCTTAGATAGATATTATTACGATGATTACGCCCCAGGGGGCACTGCACTGCACAAAAAACCGTAACAAACGTGCTACGCACGAACAGATCTAACAAGCGTTCGGAACTACTGCTTTTTACAGCATTACACGTACATTTAAAATACCATAACAAAAGTGCTACGCACAAACAGATCTAACAAGCGTTCGTTAGTAGTGGTTTTTACAGCAATACACATAGATATTTATTAAAAACACAATTATGAGCACCAGTGTTGCCAACCCAAAAAAACTAAAAAACAGCAGCTCACCAATAATAAAACAGGAGAAAACAGTAGGTAAAGTGAAAAAAGGCAGATTTCATACTTTTCTCATATAATTAAAACAATTACAGGACTCCATACATTGTTATATTATAATATTGATTACAACATAATAAAAAACAAAAATTAAAGTAAATTATTTGCCACTTTCATCCTCAACTGCCTCATCTTCAGTATTTTCAGACTCATTTTTCTTTTTAGTACCTAAATAAGTAGCAAACGCGGCTATATTTCGGATTTAGTGTGTAATGATCCTTTAAAAGTTGTAGTCGATATTCTGTTGCGTAATTTGGTTTTTATAATAGATATTTGTATAGCTGAAAATTTTCCACGGTGGCGCTGAACGCTAATTGAAAAACAGTAAAAATTAGGAATGAAACAGAAAACAGGGGCATCAATGTAAAAACAGCAAATCTACTGTTAAGACAGTAGGGTTGGTAACACTGATGAGCACTCTCGCACATAACGCGATTCGACAATTAGGGTATCAGATATGGTTACACTGTGTACGCTAGTTCGGCAAGACGATCAAAACACACTTTTACAAAATCTCTAAAAAGTTTAAAATAAAATAAAATTAAAAATTTTAAAAACCCACGACGAAAGTAAAAAAAGTAAATGTTATAATAGAAAAAGAATTAAATAAAATTCAAAAATCTCCCGACTAAGAAAATCCGTCGCGGGGCTGCCATTCGCTGCCCTGAATTAAGAATAGAAGAATATAAATTGCAAAATTTTAGTTCATTTCAATGCAGCCAAATGACAGCCCCCGACGGATTTTCTTAGTCGGGGGATTTTTGAATTTTATTTAATTCTTTTTCTATTATAACATTTACTTTCGTCGTGGGTTTTTAAAATTTTTAATTTTATTTTTTAATTGTTTAGCTTAAAAATTTCAACCAAAACACTAAAATAATGTTCTCTGCCAAATAATATATATCATTTAAAATGTCTGACACCTCGAATATGACGAACATATTCGAGGTGTCAGACAATTTAAATGGTTCATGTTATTTGTCAGAGAACATTATTTTAGCATATTGGTTGAAGTTTTTACGCTTTTCAATTAAAAAAACAAACAGTATCTATAAATTTTTACATGTCGTCAAAACGACATCTTTCGGAAAATTTAGAGGGAAAACGCCCCATAATCAAGAAAAGTCATAGAGGAAATAGGTGTATGTATCAATAAAATTTTTGCCGGCGGGCACTCTGACTACAGCCTATGGCAGTCATGTCGTGGGACACCCTGTGTATTATTGGTTTACGATGTCTAAAAGCTAATATCTGCTTTTTGACATTCTGAAGTAAAAATGAAACACATACTTTTTATACAGAAATTTTTTAATAAAACTACAATAATAAAAAATATAATAAATTCCAATAACTTAAATATTTCTTTCTTTCTAATTTCTGTAATGTAAAACTGAATTCAATAAATTAACGTTTAGAACCGGATTTGGAATTTTATATTTTGTCAATTATTGTCTGAAAAATTGGTCGATACATGTTTTTAACGTTAATAAAAAATACAAATGGTACGTACAATTAGGCTGGTAGTCTAACAGCGCTATAGAAAACAAGAAAGATTATATTTCGGTACCGGTCAAAACTACTCCAACTTAGTAAACTTTATTTCAGGTTAAAAGTTATTCCTTTAATCCTCTGCTTGTTGGAGATTAAATTAGTTTCAAAAACACTATCCAAGTAGGTACAAAAAAAATTCTGACGTAGTAGGTATATTATTAACATATAAGGAAGTTAATGTATTGATTTTTAGGTGAAAATATGTATGTTAACAACCACCCTTTAACTTAAAGAAAAAAAACAATTTTGAGTCATTTTGATTTATACAAATGAAAAGATTTGTAAAAAAATAATGCAAAAATGATGTTGTATTTGATGAGCGATTATTGTTTCACTTTGTTCAACTCTTCCTTTGTAACTGCTTGAGAGCCTCCAAACTGGCCTGCATTTTCAATTTCATAATCTCCAACTCTTTTTTTTCGCGACTAAGCGCCTCGAACTTCGCCTCCCGACTGTCTCGCGACTGTTTGGCTGAATTCTTATTCTTAGCCCGTAAGCCAAATATTTTTCGTCTGTTTCCCGCTTGCGTTTGCTTGTCCGCGCCATGTTTGGATTGTGTTTCAATTCTCTCTTGATTTTATTTTCTTCAAAGTACGCTGCGAACGGTGCTACATTTTTAATTTCAATATTATCGACGTCTAGCGATCCGTTCACCGACAAAAAGTCGAAGTTAAATTTCATTATTTCGCTCTCTTCCTTCGTCAACACGTTTTTGCAACACAAGTCCAACTCTGCCCTTGAAAGTTTTTTCGAAACAACTCCCCCTTGGATGTTCGGACTCTTAGAAGTGAAAGCCTCCTCATTTTCTTGCTTTATCGGAACGACCAGAAGATTTTCTGGCTCGATATCTTCATTATTGTTTTGTAAGTTGAAATCGCCATCTTCTTCTTCCTTTATCTTAATGTCCAGAAGAAGGTCTGGCACGATATCTTCTTGTGAATATTCAGAGTTGAATATCGTCTTCTTCTTCTTCCTCCTTTATTTTAACGTCCAGAAAATTATCTGGCACGATATCTTCTTGTAAATATTCAGAGTTGAAATCGTCTTCTTCTTCTTCCTTTATCGTATCGTCCAGAAGATTATCTGGCACAATATTTCCATAATTGTTTTGTAAACTATTAGAGTTGAAATCGTCCTCTTTTTCTTTCTTTATCGTAACGTTCAGAAGATGTGCTGACACGATTTCTTCATTATTATTTGGAAAATGTCCAAAATTGGACAAAATATGTCTGTCTTTAGTACAATAAGTCAAATTATGTTCTTTACCTTCACGGCTTGTGCCATCGTTGTACGAATTACTCCATTCTGGTTCTTTCTTTATTATGACTAGAAGTTGGTTTTCACTCATGATTGTTAAGTTATTACTTTAATATAAAACACTGTTTCAAAACTAAATGAAACCAATTCAATCAAATAACCGTTTTATTTTCAAAATCAATAGCCACGCACGAACTTCAAAACATGGACACTGAATGCTGGATATGAGCCTGAAAAAGTCTGTTTTATGACCGAAATCCATAGACTGTTCGCAATCAGGTAATCTTTTCGGCTTCAACTATTGACCTACAAATTTTTCATCGTCGGTTGTTTGTGAGGGTTTGTTCAGGTCGCCAACGTGCCAAGATACTGTTTGCTGATTGGTTCAAGCCGAAGACAAAACAAGGAAAACAGTCCTTGTTCTAATTTTGAAATACATTCAGTCTCGTAGCCGGCCACCCGAAGTCTTGGCAATGTTTCTATAGCGGAAAAACCAGCCAGACTTCGGTCTTACTTTAAACATGCGATTTGTACCTATATTCGAATTAAAAAAAAAACGGACAAGTGCGAACTTAACTCGCACTTGTCCGGGTTTTCCCTTTGAATTAAAGACCGCAAAATTCGAAACAGTGCAAAAGCGTATCTTTATAATACGTAGTTTGCACGTTTATTAACTGCTTTCTTCAAAACTACTGAACCGATTTAAATGGAACTTATGAGATGCCAATAGTAAAAAAAAGAATAAATCAATTGACAAATGCTATATATGAGGTAACATTCGGTTACTTAATATTATCTTTAATATATTATATATATTATCTTTAAAACTTTTTTCGGGATGAAATTTTACTAATTTGTACATAATAGGGCCCTAAGCCCCAATTTAGAACCTTGTGAAATTTTATCCCGACAAAAGTGTTTAAGATAACGTTAATGTATATATATAATAATACAGTAATTAATTAATTGTGAAAATTGTAATAAGAATTATATCGGTCAAACAAAAAGAGCTCTTAAAACAAGAATAAGAAGAGACCACCAGAATAATCATAAATTAATCCCTGACAAACATAATGTAATAACTAAACACAAATTAGAACTTGACCACAAAATTAATTGGGATGATATAAAAATTTTAGATAATGAAACTAATTTTTTTAAAAGAAATATTTCAGAAATGTTATATATAAAATCAAATAAAAATTCTCTCAATGCTCAATTAGATACGGAAAATTTAAGTAATATATATAATATTATTTTAAAATAACATTGTTTTTAATAATTTTTCTTTCTTTATAGGTGCTCACAATTATTTCCATGACTACGTAATAAAACATTGTTTCTTATTATTTTTTCAATATTTCTATATTAAAAAAATCTTTCACGAATTACATTAAAAATAAATAGAAACTAATTATTAATTATTTTTCTATATTTTTAGATCCGTTCTGAAGAAGATCCAAATCCGGATCGAAACGTTAATGTATTATTGATATTTTTTGTTATATATTGTCTGAAAAATTGGTCGATAATTTTATTTATTGAAGAGTTCTAATCAGACGTTAATCAAAGATTTGGTTAATGTATTGAATTTATATATTTTTTGTTAATATATTTGTCTGAAAAATTGGTCGATAATCTCATTTATTGCTCAGTTACCTACTTAAATATTATCTTAAATACTTTTGTCGGGATGAAATTTTACAAGGTTCTAAATTGGGGCTTAGGGCCCTATTAAGTACAAATTAGTAAAATTTCATCCCGAAAAAAGTTTTAAAGATAATATTGAGTAACCGAATTCAAATTAAGATTACCTTCTTAGGGGCCCTAGAGGTATAAAGTATGACAACAACCCAGTCTTGTAAAAATTTAAGTTTCTTTAAAAACGATTTTAAAAAATTGGTTGTCTGTAAAGTCGGTTTACGGACGATAGTTTTACGTGATAACGTATTCCGTAATACATAACCTAAATTTATATAATAATTCGAATCTATGATATTGCATCTTTCGCTTCAAATTTAGGTAAATTTTATTAAGTAGAATAATAAAACACTATAAAAAGTATACTATTATTATATAAAAAACAACTATGGCATGTATCTCTTTTGCGCATGCGCCGATTTTCCCCAAAAAATTTACAAAAATTTCTAGTAAAAAGAGATATAGTAAAAACCGTTTTAAAAACTATATTTATTATATAAACATCATTATAAGAGATATATTCTTTTACGCATGCGCCGATGTTCCCCAAAAACAATAGGCCACTTCATATTTGCATATCAAACATCCTCCCAAAATTTGGTTTCAATCCGCTTATCCTTGGTGTCGGAATGATAAGAAATGTCAAAAGTGACGTTTGCAACTGTCAAAGTATTATGTTCTAATGTTCTAGCATTTGAGCTGTGAGTTCGACAGAGACGAAACATTATTCGAATTTCTTTTTTTTTTGGACATTTATTTGACGTTTAAATTTAAAACAATTGTTTTTGTATCAAAAATACATTTCATAAAATTTTATGCATTTTATGACGGGAAATAATACAGGTTAGTAAGTTAACAAATCATTTTAAATCTATTACAAATACGTGCTAAATACATATTATGCCTGTTAATAAATCAAAAATTATATTTTAAACATTTTGTAATATGACAGCTAAAAGTTAGGTTATAATATTATTCTGTGTCCGTATACACTTAGTCAGGTTTCTGTATTTAATCAAATATTGTGATAGATTATTATATACATTGTAGGGCGGTTTTCTATAGTGCACTCTTAAAATAAAACAACAAAATACTAAAGGTGCTTATGGAACTTTATTTAGCTAAAATATTCCATCACATTATCTTTCCTGCATCCTTTTCAATAGATGAAATGAAAAGATTGGCTCTCATTGTGCAGGACCTTAAGTAAGATTTTATTAACTTTAATTTTGAAAAGCTTCTTTCACATGAAGCCACCGAAACAGGGGTGCCGACTCCGTGGGTGCTCGAGGGCTCTAGCACCCACGGGTGATAAATAGAGCATAGACGCATCAAAACTGATCAGTAATCGGCTTTGAGAAAAAATTACTTTACAACAATGTCATTGTTGGAACTTAAACCCGAAACTTCCACTATCGCGGCGGATGACTTAGTCGGTTAGTCTACAATAACATAATGGACTAATTCAACATTAATTATAATAAAGCAAATAAGATTTATTATGAGAATGATGAATTGTTCTCATATAACTTGATTCTACTGGACGAATTTAGATGCGATTTTCACGATAATTATACATAATGGTGAAAATTGCGTCTAAATACGTCGGTCGGTGTGCATTTCTTTCCTCGCAAATTGCCAGTTTTTTTAAACGAATCATTAAATTGAGCATCAGCACTCACAGGGTTATTTAAAAGCCGGCGTCCCTGCACCGACACACTAATAGTTAAAAAAAATATCTTCGACACAGTGCTAGACTCGGAACAGACACAGAATAGCCACATTTTACGATGAATATGAGAGGCTCTATGGCGCGGTTCATTCCGCTGCTGTAGTAGATACGATTTATTAATTATTTATTATTTACTCGAATCAGTTCAGTCGCGCGTATGATGTTATATTGTATCTACTTTCATCGCGTTACTCAATCGTTCGACCGAGCGCAACCTGAACTCATTCTTCTTTTTCGGAATTATATTCGACAGTAAATGAAAATAAAGTTGCGATACATGTTAAGATATAATATAAATAAATGTAGATAGATACTAGAGTAGCTGAACCCATTTATTTATTGGTATATTATGGCTTTGCAGAGTGATTCTTCTGTAAGTATTTTCTGGCTGTGCGAGTGAGTTGTCGTTGTCGGGGGCTGTTCGTTTATTACGTAAGATGATTTGGGGAGGGACAGGGTCTGAACAAGTCTTATTCTTATCTTACATAGAGGCGGTAAAGGGGGTCTAGATTGTGAGATCGCAAAAGTAAACAAAAAAATATAATTTCAAAACGCGCGCAGTCTCGCACATACGTGGATCGTACGGCAATGTATTCAACATACTTAAAGTATCAACGACAATACACCCCCGCCCCACTGTCCATCGGTCCAAAACTAGACATTTCACACTACATTTCACTACCGTTTAAATTTAAATCGTTCAAAGTGAGTAGCACTATACCGTTTGTCAAAAATACATTTGAAATTAATGAATTTGCAAAAAATTAATATCAGATAAGCAGGGGGTCTACCCAAAACCGAAAAACATGGCAAGTGGTCTACGAGACAAAAAAGTTTGGGAACCTCTGGTGTACATACTCGGAGTGGCCTGACTTCACTGTCCATTTAAATTTTAAACGTTGCAGCTAAAAACAATTACGTGGTCATGTCAAGCTATTCTTAAGACAAATTCAAAAAAGTTTTGCCTACGAAAGTTCTGGCAATTGAGCAGTCGTATATCAAAGCACACCAACCTTTGAAAAATATGCCAAAAACATGCAGAAATGTTTTGTTTACGAAATATGAAAATATTTAGGGCCGAAGGGCTGAATTTTGTACCTGTACCTGGACGAGGCTCATTTTTTTGCGCTCCACAAGTATCAAAACACATCGATTTTGGAAAACTATTCTAAAAACACATTCAAAAATGTTTCATTGTGTCTAATATAATAGCGAAACCGACAACTTTTCCAATTATATAATATATAACTTAGGTCGATCGAAGACTACGTATCGATACGATAAAAAATATGTCAGTCGTATGTGTCGATAAACTCTAAGACGAACAAATTTCAGGTATTTACGCATCGTTCTCTCGATGCTGATTCGTGAGAACTTTTCATAATTTTCAAACGCGCTAGAAGTGAAACTTCTTAGGGTCTAATATTTGTTGATGATTTTAAGGCTCTAGGATTAGGAATTAATGTTTATGTCAAATTCGCTATTTAAAACAAATAGGCTACCTTGATTTTTTTTTGGGGAATTTCGACATTTTGACTGTTGGACATATTGGAATTTGTGACGGGGAGGAAAATATTTCACAGCGCGGGAGGCCCCTCGAAGGGGTAAAAAGTACCGTTTTTGCGATTTTCGGACGTCTTTTTCGACTGGAAGGAGCAACATTTTTACTGTCGGAAAAATTACCAAAAAATTTGTCGAACCTTCGCTTGGGTGCCGTCCTATCCCGCTGACACGCTCGATTGTTTCCTTATGGTTGAAAAAAATTCCAAAAGAGCGACACCTTTTGAAAGTTGGTTTTTCAAACGCACCTGCTATACGGCACCCCCGACCGATCTGAAAATTTAATGGAATTTTTTTCGGGCGGTCTCTTATAAACCTATGTTTCGACCGTCGGGGCCGAAGGCTCCTGGTGAACGTAAAAAATGTCCAAATATTTTCCGAAAACAAAAAAAAATCCCCGATGCCGGACGGATCGTCTGAACGAAACTAAAAGGATATCGTCACGTTAGGCCCGTCGAAAGGCGTCTTTTCGAAGTCGACGCTCGAATCGCTCCGACGCACCGTTCGACATAAATAACGCGAAATGTCCTAAATTCGAGAAAATGCTATGTAGATTGATAACACGCTAGGGTGTTTTTGTAAGCTAATGTTTTAGCATTAGACCTAAAAAAATTCTCACAAAATTTTAGCCTTTCAGATCTAACCTGTGAATGGCGCCAACCGTTAACATGAGAAAAAATTCGGGAACGTTACCCTGTGTTTTTTTTTTTGCGCAGTTCATCAAAAACCGATACAAATAGTTTCGTTTTAGATACAGCGACAGAGCTATAAGTATGGAGATACATATTACAGGGCGTGTGTGTTAAATACCGGGGCGGTCAATTATTTCGAATGCTGCACGTTGAATAAAAAATCGAATAACACGTGTTCAGTATTTTTAAAAGATCTATTCAGCGACACTAAACTTTGGAATTTTAAATTGTTACCCCCAAGTTTTATTACCGATTTGTATTCTACGGTGAAAAATAGGATACTTTTGTCTGAAACATTTTTTCCGATTCTGAGTAGTTGGCGCTGTTAATGACGGAGAAAAAATACGTGCCTAGAAATGTATGTCTGTTGTTTGAACAGAATGGCCTCATGTTGGTTTGTTGGCGTTAGTTCATGTCGCCTACCTGACAAGATACTGTTTCCTCAGAATTTGAAAAAATGTTTTAGACAAAAGTGTTTGTTTTCATTGTTGTACTGGCGGGTGCTTTTTTCCAATTTTCGGAGTGAGGCGGAGGTTAGTGGTGATGAATGTTCCTGAGGGTCTAAGGAATCAATGAAAAAAAGAAATTTTGAAATCGGAGCTGTTCCACCACTTTTCCAGATTATCCGGCTTATTTACTGGACTAAAAAAGTTCAGGCAACAGAGAGAACATTTTTGTTAACCGTGGGAACATAATATTTCGAAAATATGATATCTGCGTCTCTTTTTTCGAATTACTTCCCTGGTTATTCCAACACTACAAATGCTCTGTTTCAAGCTGTCTGAACACTGTGACAGAACCGCCACAGTCTTGCGCAGTAGATCCAAAACCTATACAAGTAGTTTCGTTTTAGATACAGTGATGGAGCTATAAGTATGGAGTACTATACAGGTTGTGTGTCTTAAATACCGGGGCGGTCAATTATTTCGAATGCTGCACGTTGAATAAAAAAACACGTGTCCGGTATTTTTAAAAGATCTATTCAGAGACACTAAACTTTGGAATTTTAAATTGGTACCCCCAATTTTTATTACCGATTTGTATTCTACGGTAAAAAATAGGACACTTTTGTCTGAAACATTTTTTCGAATTCTGAGTAGTTGGCGCTGTTAATAACGGAGAAAAAATACGTGCCTAGAAGTGTATGTGTCTGTTGTTTGAACAGAATGGCCTCATGTTGGTTTGTTGGCGTTAGTTCATGTCGCCTACCTGACAAGATACTGTTTCCTCAGAATTCGAAAAAATGTTTCAGACAAAAGTGTCTTATTTTTCAACGTACAATACAAATCTCTAATAAAAATTGGGGGTACCCATTTCAAATTTCAAGGCTACCCCCGCCCCCGCCACCGAGAGAGGGGACGGGGGGGTCAAGTTTTGTGTCGCTGAATATGCCTTTTAAAAATACTGGACACGTGTTTTTTTGTTTTTTATTTCAACGTGCAGTATTCAAAATAACTGACCGCCATCGTATTTATGATAGGCCCTATATAAATAAGAGTATATATGATTTCAATTTACGAATTTCATACGAACATGTTAGTTGGGGTTAACTTAAAGCTAATGCCTGCAGTACGCATTCGCCGAGCGTGCTCGCCGTGAGATCTCGCCGAGAGAGTTGATAAAGCGAGCGTCTACGAATGTATGTGTGTGTGTGTGTACACTGTACACACTTGGCGTGACTTGGCTTCACTGGCCATTTAAACGGCGCAGTTAAATGGATCTGGACGTTGTTTGTGTTGCTGCTGTTTCATACTTATTGCGCATAATACCTATACCTATTAAAAATAAATTGGTCCTATCCGCCATAATTTATTTATCATTAAAAACGCTATTAGTTTACACTTTAACTGAGTTTAACTAACAAAAATGACAACTTAAGGTATGATTCCGATCCACGCGGCAGACGGCAGCGGCAGACGTCGACGGAATGTGCCGCGACGGCAAACTGCATTACTTTGTAGTTTTCATTTGTATGAGGCCGATTCCGACATACGACTGCAAATGCCTCGCGACATGTCGTGACTTTTTTTGACGCGTAGCGGCAGACTGCACTACCATACAAAACACAGTAGGTACTGCCGTTGCAGTTTGACATTATGGACGTGTTGACAGACGAAGAAATCAAAAATTTTATTAATTTAGTGTCTAAACATCCGTGTTTATTTGATTTTTTTATCAAAGTTTCATAAGAACCTTCTTCCAGTCTATTTAAATACAATGGCAGTATAGGTTTTCTGCTTAAGTAATAGTATAATAATAGATCGTCGTCGTCTTCTTCTTCTTGCAATAAAACTTGCAGCATTTGATTATTTATAACTATATCGAATACACATCGCAAATTAGTAATGCTGCGACGTAACTGCAGTGCCTGCTGCCGGCTTCGGAATCTATACGACGGCAACTGAAGCCCGACAGCTATTGCTGTCGGTCTGCCGTCTGCCGCGTGGATCGGAATCGTACCTTTAAGTACATTTAAATTCGCACTAGGTGAAGAGTGTGTACTGAATGCACTCGCACTTACCGCTCGATTCCTTTGAGTCGCGGTTGAAAAATCGACTTTATACAGAGCGCTAGCGAGGAGAGACAGGGCGCTACGATATCAGGCGAGCGTTTCCAGTACACACTTGCGTTCGGGCAGTTTGGGTATCTCTCGGCGAGTGTATACTGCCGGCTTACGATATAGCGTTTTAATAGAGATGACGATGAAGACCGTATTAAGCATAAAATTCGGTCTCAGATCGAAAAAAAAATTATTGTTCGATTTTGTTGTAAGAAGAATAGATTATTCAACATGAACAAGATAAAATACTAGGCCGTGTCGATGCGATGGCATTTTCTTTTTGCGCAGGGACGAGGGAAGTGTCTTTTGGGGATTTCTTTAAAAAACAATTACGGAGTCGTGTCGATGCGATGGCGTTTTCTTTTTGTACAGTGAAAATGGTAAGGCCTTTTGGGGGATTTTTTTAAATACAATTACGGGGTCGTGTCGATGCAATGGCGTGTTCTGTTTGCGCAGTGAAAAAGTGAGAGCATTTTGAGAGATTTCTTTAATTAGTTTCAAAACACTTCTATCTTGGAAAACTATACTTAAGACACATTCAAAGAATTTTTGCCTACATTTGTTGCAATAAGGCAGGCGTATATCAAAGCACACCAACTATGGAAGAATATACCATAAACACATGCAAGAATGTTTTGTTTACGAAATATGAAAATAGTGAAGGCCGAAAAGTCGAAATTTATACCTTTACCTGTACGCGGCTCGAAGAGCCGAGTATTTTTTTGAGCTCGATCAGTATCAAAACACATCGACTTTGGAAAACTATTTTGAAAAAACATTCAAAAATGTTTCGAGTAAACCTTTTATGGTATTTGAGAAGGCGTGTATCAAAACACACCAACCTTTGAAAACTATGCCCAAATCAAATGCAAACATGTTTTGTGTAAATAAATAAATAACAGTAACCTGCGCTTCGAGCCTGTATCAAAACACATCTATCTTGGAAAACTATTCTTCAGTTACATTCAAAAATTGTTTGCTTACAACAGCTGTTATGGCAATTGGGCAGGCGTAGATCAAAGCACACCAACCTTTGAAAAGTACGCCAAAAACACATGCTAACATGGTTTGTTTCAGAAATACGACAATTATGAGGGCCGCAGGCCCGAATTTTGTACTTGAATTATTATTACGAGGCTCGAAGAGCCGAGTAGTTTATTGGGCCTCATTGCAGTATCAAAACACATCGATTTTGGAAAACCATTCTAAAAACACATTCAAAAATGTTTCGCGTACACCTGTTATGGTAATTTGGCAGACGTGCATCAAAAGACGCCAACCTTTAAAAACTATGCCAAAAACAAATGCAAAAATGTTTTGTGTAAATAAATAACGGTTAGTTGCCTGTATTAAAACACATCAATCTTTGAAAACTAAGCCAAAAGCACGTGTAAAAAAGTTTTGTGTTGGCAAAAAAATTTTTGGCGACAGCCTGTGGCAAAAAATTTTTTGGCGACAGCCTGTGCCAAAAATTGATCTTAGAAGACTGTGTTAGGTCACCTTCAAAAAAGTTTTGAACCAGGTCCACTAGTTGAATTCATTAATTTACTACAGAGCTCAGGAAAAGTTGCAAGAATCGTGTTTTCTTTTCAGAGTTTTGACTTTTGGGGTATATAAATAATCGGAATTGGTTGTATGGAATTTGAATATTTCGTTTTTGTATAAAACTCAAAACTCAAAGTATAAATATTGCTTATTCATTGATTTTGATCTACTTTCCGCTATTCTTCGAACAATTCGAAACTTCATCAAGTTATTTTGGAATTTTAATAATAGGTACTGTTACGGCATTAATTAAATAATCAAATAAAAAAAACCAAATTAAGTAAAAGTAATTTTTATTAAATTTTAAAACACAATTCTAACACCATATGATACGCTTGGCTTCAATACAATGCAATATAATACCAATCTTAGATTTAAGTCCACGCTCAGTCATTTATTTATTTATTCAGCACATTTTAGTTATTACAATCATCATATCACGTCTGCAATCGAGTTGGCATATAGTTCGTCTATAACGAACCTGGTCCATTAGTCATTAACATTTATCCAACGGAAAACGTTTTCTAACAGTCGGCCACTCCTGACAATGATCGCGTCTCTGCGATCCTTAATGTAGCGCTCCCGACATCCTCCGATCATATTAAAGCTAAAATAGCATTTTAAGCACTGAAACTCAGCGAATTCATATAACAATTAACAATTACAACAATAATTACAACAATTAAGTTAGAACACAGCGTCTAACACATTTGGACAATTCATATAACAAACAATCACAACAAATATGTCGGAACGCGGCGTCCAACACATTTGAACAATGCAAACAATTCAATTGACCAATTCAGTTAATAAACAATTATTTAAACAAATTCAAACAATGCAAATCTGAACAATTCAGATAACAAACAATTACAACAAATGTGCAGAACTCAGCGTTCAACACATTTGAACAAATTCAAATAATTCAAATCTGAACAATTCAGATAACAAACAATTACAACAAATGTGCAGAACGCAGCGCTCAACACATTTGAACAAATTCAGATAATTCAAATCTGAACAATTCAGATAACAAACAATTACAACAAATGTGCAGAACGCTGCGCTCAACACATTTGAACAAATTCAGATAATTCAAATCTGAACAATTCAGATAACAAACAATTACAACAAATGTGCAGAACGCAGCGCTCAACACATTTGAACAAATTCAGATAATTCAAATCTGAGCAATTCAGATAACAAACAATTACAACAAATGTGCAGAACGCAGCGCTCAACACATTTGAACAAATTCAGATAATTCAAATCTGAACAATTAAGATAACAAACAATTACAACAAATGTGCAGAACGCAGCGCTCAACACATTTGAACAAATTCAGATAATTCAAATCTGAACAATTCAGATAACAAACAATTACAACAAATGTGCAGAACGCAGCGCTCAACACATTTGAACAATTCAAATACAAGTATAACATTACCGTTCAATTCTCATCATCGCTGATTACTTGCGATCTAAACGGTTTCAAGCGGTCGCTAGCAACTATACCTTTAAACCGTCTACGGTCCTTCGAGAATGACACAATTCGGTATCGATCATTTCCTATGACATGCGTTATTTTTACTGGCCCGATGTATTTGGGAACCAGCTTCCCACTCGTTAGGCCCTTTATCAACCTGGTTCTTTCCACTAACACAACATCTCCAACGTTGTATTTCTTTGGTTTCAATCGCTTTCGATCATACCTCAACTTCATTTTTCGAGCACTTTCATCACAACGTATCTTCGCTTCACGACGTATAAGCTTCATATCTTTTTGTTTTTCTGGTAACCGTACTTCGAAAGGTTTTAGTGGACGCAGTCCATACAATAATTCGCTTGGCGCCACGCCCGTGGTACTGTTTACAGTACCATTAATACCATGCTGAACCTTCGTCAGATGATCTTCCCATTTGTCATGCTTATCACCTAGACATGCAGTAAGAGCTTCCAACACAGTACGATTAGTACGTTCAACTTGACCATTGCTACGTGGTGAAGCCGTGGCAGTAAGAACATGTTTTATTTCATGCATTTTACAAAATTCCTTGAATTTTTTATTATCAAACGCTTTTCCACGATCGGATATAATCCTTTTAGGTACACGTACGAGTCTGAACAATCGATCCAACATTACAAGTACCGAAGCACATTTTGTGTCTGGGACAGCCTCCAGCCAGACGAATTTGGTGAAACCATCGATAATGGTCAGCACTTCGGTATTTCCGTTTTCACTTTTGCAAAACGGTCCAACGTGGTCTATGTGCAGTGTGTGAAAAGGCTCCATTACCTTGTTAATCGGGTGTAGCTCGGCTTGACGCTTGCCTGTCGGTCTCTTGCTTACTGCACAAGCAAAACAATTTTTAACGAATTTCTTTACAAATGGACGCATTTTATTAAACCAATACACTGCCCTTATGGCTTCCAATGTCCGTTCCAAGTTCACGTGACCATTATCATCGTGATACATTTTGACAATCCTCCAACGAACATTTCGGGGAACACAAATTTTTGGTTCGTTATTCACAATGCGACAAATCTTCTCATCGACAAGGGTGAAGTGCTTTTCTGCCTTTCCATCTTGGATCTGTTTTCGTAACAATTGTAAATCCTCATCTTGTAATTGGATAGCGTAAACCCAATCTTTACTCAGTTTTATTTGATTGACGCTAGCAGTTACCGGATTCCTGCTGAGGGCGTCGACGTGCGACATTTGCGTACCAGGTCTGTGTTTTACCTCAAAGTCGAATTCCTGCACTGCCAACCACCATCTCCCAACTCTCGGTGAAAGGTCGCGTTTCGTCCGAGTAAGGCGCATCGCATTACAATCGGTAATTAGTGTAAAATGAAGACCATACAGTAGATTCCGGATTTTTTTTCATGGCCTCCACTGCGGCTAGTGTCTCCAGTTCATAACTGTGAAATTTCTTTTCGGCATCGGTTGATTGTCTGCTCATATATGCGACGGGTTTGAAACTACGACACCATTTTCAATACCGACTTTGACTTGTATTAAATTAATGCCCGGTTTGATAGTTTCATCTTCAGCAACACAAATTTTAATGGAATTGGGTCTGTCTGGGGTATAGTTTGGTAATGCATCTAATAGATTTTCGTGTGTGATCCGTAGTGTGCTCGGTGTTTTATACACATAGACATCAGGTTTTTCCGTTATATATCTTCCAATTAGGAGGTCGGTGTGCTGCAATTCATTGGCGATTACATAAAAAATTGATGATGTTTTTATCTGGTCCAGTTCTATCTCAGTTTCAACAATCCCAATCGGTGTCACAATAGATCCTCCATATCCTTCTAGTATTACATTATCTGGGCACGGTCTTACGATCAGGTTTAATTTCTGCACAACGTCCAACTTGATCGTATTACATTGACTACCAAAGTCAATATAAGCAATCACTGTTTTGTCATTAATTTTTGCAAGTTTATGATATTTGGTATTACTGCTATCCGATATATTGCAATTTAATTTATTAATTTTTCTGAGATTGTTGGTTCCTTGTAACTTCTTTTTCTTGTAGCAGTCATTCTCGATGTGGCCTTTAAGCTTACAAAAATTACAATTAATTGACGTTTCATTTTTGGGACACTGGGATTTCTTATGCCCTGGTTGTTTGCATATGAAGCATTCTCGGTTATAGGAAGTTGATGTTGACGGTTTTTCAGATGGGCGACGGTAATTGTTTTGACTAGTTTGAGAATAATCGTTGTTAAGTATCAAAAATTTTAATAACGATTCCGTATCCAGACATGCTGCAGCTTTAGCACCAGACGTCAAGAATGGGTTGTTAAGGGTATTGATTATGGCGTCTGCGATAATAGCATCATTTAGTCTGCAACTCTGGCCTAGGGCTAGTTGTTTATAATAAAAGTCGACTAAATTTGTGGATTTATCACGTTCTCCGTTGACCAATTCCTTTAGTTTACTAAAACTGCCCCTTTGTGGCGGAAAAGCTTCTGCTAATTTCTGTTTCCACTCTCTCCAAGACACATTAAACACTTGTTGATTATTGTACCAATTTTTTGCATTGCCGGTAAGTTTGTTTGTCATGCAGAATATACGGGCTGTACCATCCCAATTGAACATATCGCCGGTTGCATCAATATTATTTATCCACTTCGTTACATCGAGATCATCTGGAGTTCCTGAAAATTCTGGAACGCTGTCAATTCTGCCGTGGTATCTGTTTGGCTTCTGCTTTAGTTTATTCTCCAATTTTTTTATTCGTGCTCGTAAATTTGCTGTTTTTGTTCGGGTATCCGAACTACTGCTACTGGATGTATCCGTACTCGAGTCACTACAGCTTGAACTCGAGGTGTCGCGTGTGCGTTTGGCGCGTTTACTTTTACCCATTTGAATTAAAAATAAGATCAAATAAAACAATTAACGCTCCGAAAACGCTCCGAATCTTACAAAATATCAAGTCAAATACACAATCACAATCTGTTCAATCAACTAATCAACTATTAACAATGTAACAAAAATACAAATCAAGGTTCGACGATCACGCACTAATTGTATTTCGACAGTTTCAAATCGAACATACCACACACACAATGTTATACACAATGATGTAAAAGTCGTCACTATTACGGCAAAATTCACACGAATAGTTAATGTTCACGACCGATTACAACAGCTGAATTTCGTTCGAATCCCACTTCTGAATTTGTTACGGCATTAATTAAATAATCAAATAAAAAAAAAAACAAATTAAGTAAAAGTAATTTTTATTAAATTTTAAAACACAATTCTAACACCATATGATACGCTTGGCTTCAATACAATGCAATATAATACCAATCTTAGATTTAAGTCCACGCTCAGTCATTTATTTATTTATTCAGCACATTTTAGTTATTACAATCATATCACGTCTGCAATCGAGTTGGCATATAGTTCGTCTATAACGAACCTGGTCCATTAGTCATTAACATTTATCCAACGGAAAACGTTTTCTAACAGTACATATAATCATCAAACTGTGATGTATAATCCCACCAAAAGAAAAAAAAAACTCTGATTTTTCTTTAATCTCTAAATATTTCGGCGTGGCCGTGGGGGGATTTAACCCTGGTTTTTCCCGCCTTGCTACGCCTTTGTTCGTTATTTCATTAATTTATCTACCATCAACTTTTTTCCGTTAAAAATTTGTATTTACAGTGTGATATATTATAATTTTGTTTAAATAAAATAGTTTTCTCTGAAATTATTTATTTTTCTGTATAATACCCGCCCCCTCCCCTTATAGCACCGAATTTTCAACGCTAAAGTTATTTTTTATAATATTCCTGTCGCAGTAGCTAGACGTTCTTATCCAGTCCAAATCCTGAATCCACTTCCAGTCACCAGTGGTATTAAAGACAACCCAGAGACAAAGACTATGGTCTAAAGTAAAGGTCCCCAAACTTTTTTGTCTCGTAGACCACTCGGTTTTGGGTAGACCCCCTGCTAATCTGATATTGATTATTTTACTATAATTTTAGTTATTGAATATTATGCAATTAATTGACCTTTATTTTGTTACAGTATTTTATGAATTCCATTCTTTTTATTAAAATAAAATCATTATTAAAGAGTAAACCGGAAAATTTGGCTGTAGGTTCTACTTACCCTCTACTTCAAAGTTGTCAATGTGCCGAGGGTCGCTTTTACCCTGGGGGTGGACGCCACCTCTTCTCGAGGATGAACAATTTTTGACGTGATAACGTCTTATAAATTGATGAATCACCAATCTTATAAATTGATAAAACACCGGCTGCATGTACGAAAAAGTGTAACGGTCGTAACGTTCCTAACGCGTAACGTTCCGCCTGACCCTGTGCGAGCTTTTTGCTAATTTCTCGCTCAATTTAAATCAGATTGGTTTGAAACCAGTCTTAAACGAAAGAGGAGAACATTTTACATAGATTTCGTATAACAGAATTTGCCAAAACAGTTTTTTTATACAAATTTATATAGAAAAATAGCTGTATAAAATATAAATGCAATGTTGTCTAATGCATGACGCGACGCGGTCGGTCGTCTTTGTTTGCCGTACATGGAAATTAGAATATAACGTCATGAAAACGGCTGAATTTCTAATGTTTAATTCAATTTTTTGACATTAGTATTTTGTCAAATGCAACGCCTTCTAAGTTAAGTATTGGAATAACTAATTATTATTAGAACATAATACTTTGACAGTTGCAAACGTCACTTTTGACATTTCTTATCATTCCGACACCAAGGATAAGCGGATTGAAACCAAATTTTGGGAGGTTTCGGTTATGTATTACGGAATACGTTATCACGTAAAACTATCGTCCGTAAACCGACTTTACAGACAACCAATTTTTTTAAAGTTAAAGGGTGGTTGTTAACATACATATTTTCACCTAAAAATCAATACATTAACTTCCTTATATGTTAATAATATACCTACTACGTCAGAATTTTTTTGTACCTATCTTGTCTGAAAAATTGGTCGATAATTTTAATTATTGGTCAGTTACCTACTTAATATTATCTTAAATACTTTTGTCGGGATGAAATTTTACAAGGTTCTAAATTGGGGCTTAGGGCCCTATTATGTACAAATTAGTAAAATTTCATCCCGAAAAAACTATTAACAATAATATTAAGTAACCGAATTCAAATTAAGATTACCTTTTTAGGGGCCCTAGAGGTATAAAGTATGACAACAACCCAGTCTTGTAAAAATTTTAGTTTCTTTAAGAAAGTTACTGCTTTTGTAGTACCATGGGGTCAATATAGATTTACAAATGCGCCACAAGGACTCTCAATTTCACCACAAGGTCTAAATCGGATAATGATTGACATCTTTGGCGACCTCAAATACAAATTTTGTCTACCCTACTTAGACGATCTACTTGTTCACAGCGCCAACCTCAATGAACATATACAACATTTGGAAGAAATCTTTTTTAGACTTAGAAAAGCTGGAGGGACTGCAAATCCTGCAAAATCAAAATTTTGTATGCTTCGTCTGAAGTATTTAGGACATATCATATCTAAAGATGGACTACAAATGGATCCGGGACGAGTTCAAGCTATCAATGATTTAACACCACCGAAGAATCTTAAACAATTAAGATCATTTATCGGTCTGGCTTCTTTGTTTGGAAAATTTATACCACGATTTTCTGAGATCAGTGCCCCGTTGAACCGTTTGAAGAAAAAGGGCGTAAAATTTAAATTTACTAAAATTGAACTCGACGCATTTAATATCATTAAAGACAAACTTATATCTGCTCCAGTATTGCGTTTTCCAGACTTCGAAAAAGAATTCATTCTCCGATGTGATAGCAGCGATGTTGCACTAGGTGCCGTATTGCTGCAACAATACGACAAAGACTTATTACCAGTGGCTTACGCTTCCAGAAAACTAGACGAACGCCAACAGAGGGCTATCATTTATGAAAAGGAATGTTTCGATTTATGGTCTGTACAAAAATTTAAAGATTATCTCTTACATAAAAAATTTAGAGTTGAAACAGATAATTCCGCCTTAAAATGGCTCTACAACACTCCCAAGAAGTTTGGGAAAACAGCAAGATGGATACTTGAATTATCTAACTTTGAATTCGATGTCATACATATTGGCGGTACTGTTAATAATGTTGCTGACGCACTTACCAGACTCTATGCTGACGGCAATTCAAATGAAAACGATAACGACGACAACAACATAATGACTAACGAAAACTGTGCACCGCTAAATTTCTTAAATGAAATACCGGAAGCTTTTCCATCACTGAGGAAGCACCAACAAGACGATCCGTACTGTCAAGGCGTCACCCAGCAGTTGAATGTTGGCAATGATATAAGAGACTTTATAGTTCGAGATGGTCTTTTGTGTAAACTCGTTGGAAAATTCCACAAACGCCGCATATTTATTCCTGAAAAGCTGCGAGAAATGATTAAATATTATTTTCATGACATGGAACTTAGCGCTCACAGTGGTGTGACAAAAACTTATAGAGCAATTTCAAAACGCTACTATTGGCCTCAAATGTATGACGACATCCGTAACTACGTTATCAGCTAACGCACCAAAGCCGCTACGCATCACAAAGGAGCTCCGATGGCATAAAAAAACCCACATTTCACTTGGCAAACTGTTCATATCGATTACCTGGGTCCGATGGCTTTAAGTCGAAATAAAAACCGTTACTGTCTAGTTTTGATCGACTCGTACAGTAAATTTATACAAGTTATGCCAACAAGTAGATGCACAGCTGCTGTTACAATTAAAAAGCTTGAAGATGTTTGGTATCAATTTGGTCCACCTGTGAATATTGTTTCCGACAATGCTAAAAATTTCACCGCAAGAGAATTTAAAGACATGTGCCTTCGATGGGGTTGTAAACATATACTTACAAGCCCTTACAACCCTAAAGCTAATCAATCTGAAAGAACCAACAGAACTTTAATCGCTGGCTTATCAAGTCTGTTAAAAGGTTATGCTTCGAAACGTAACACATGGGATCGCTTCACCAGATCCGTCGTCTATGCTTATAACAATTCATTTCAAGAGACGACAAAACAAACACCTGCATCAATCTCTTTGAAAAGAGAACTTTTAATGCCACTCGATAACTTTTGGAACATCCGTAAAATTATAACATTGACTTATCGACAACTTTATCGAAGAAGCTCATCGGAAGCGACAACATTACTACAACCAACGAAAACCAAGTCAACATCCGTTTCAAGCAAATCAGCAAGTTTTACAAAGGGTTCTACGCGTACCGTACCCGGTGTCAAATCCAAAAAGTTCACACCTCGTTGGTCGGAGCCTAGAAGAATATTAAAATTTACAAGTCCCGTAAGTGTAATTCTGCGTGATGATAACACCGGAAAGATTTACAAATCTCACGTAGATCATCTCAAGCCTTTCCATTTACGCCGCAGAGGAAGACCTTCTGAAAACTTCACTTGAAGAGTCTAAACCTGTAACGTTGTATTAAAAAAAATAATATTTTTTTTTGTATAGGTACATGTACAATTTTTTTTCAATGTATATTTTTTTGTTAATATTTAAATTCATTTTAATTTCGACTGCAAACTGTTCACTCGTTATGCAACCCCTTTATCCGATTTCACTTTGTACTTGCATAACTTTCATTTTAAAAATATTTCTTACTAAAATTATTCACTTAATCTTTGGCAACGCTTAAACTAACATCTAAAATTTAAATAATTATATAGTTAAAAATTAGAATAAAAATTCATATTGTTATAAAAGCTTATTTTAACGAACTATTTAAAGTCGAAATTAATAGAATTTAAATATTACTTCTATCTACCGCATTTATAAATTACAATTATAAAATTAAAAAAAATATTTTTAATAAACCTTTTGTGATCTGGATTGGCGATTTATTTTAATTAGCAATAATTCTTAATTGAGATAATTCAATTTTAAATAAAAAAGAAGTATCCGATGCTAAAATATAATCTATTATATAAAGAGTGGCAACGGTACACTACGTCGAAAGATCATCCAGATATATTTTGTGGAAAGAAAAATCGACAAAAAGACTATGGTTATTTTGCGAAACTTTAGTTCAATGTTATGGAAGGCATGTAATCAGAAACCGTTCATTAGAAACCGAAGTTCAGAAAATAATAGCATATCCCCCAAAGCATAAAACAAGAAAACAATTAATAACTCTACTAAGAAAAAAGGGAAATTATTTAAATTCCAATAATGTACAAAAACCAGTTAAAAAAAATAAACTAGGTTTAGAAATGCTACCGTGTACACATTGTTTTGGCTTTTACTAAAAAAAAAAAAAACAGTTATGGTGACATCGAAAAACTTGTGGTCCGAACCGGAAAACTAAAAACTCACAAACAGATGCACAGAATGATCCAACGTTTAAAAATTGACAACGAAATAAAAAACAAAGTGTTTACTAGAATGCGACCGGACAACGTTTTATTAGTAGCAAAAAAAGATATGCTAATTTGTGCTTTTGGTGCTCGATACCTAAAAATACGTAGAGAAGCTCATTTTATAAATGTCGTTTCCAGAAAGATGAGGGAACTTGCTCGTCTTCTAATTCAAATCAGAACATTAAATCCTGAAATTATCAGCCTTTTTCAAGTTCTCCGTCCTGAAAATTTTGATCTCATCGTGCAAGCAACAAATAAATGTTTCAAAATACGATACGGATAAAGACGTATTTAATTCCCCAACATATGCAATGAACATTAGCACATCACTAAAACAGTGTTGCGATATAGCAGTAATTCAAGTTTTGAAAAAAAAGGACGTATATGCAGATTGCAGACGTTTCAACTGCTGAAATTGAATCGCAACTAAAAACTGTAATTCACTTATTAAACGAAAACTGGAAGTTCGACATTTCAAATAAAGCTGGAAATGACCTAGACATGAAAAAATGGAACAAAATTACTATGATACCACTAGCGAGAGATTTAAAACTGTTAAAAAATTATCTAATTGAAAAAGGAAATGAGAAATTGAATAATACAACTGGAATAGATGAAGATTTTAAAAATTTGGTTGAAACAGTTTACTGTAAAATTATTTTACTAAACAGAAAGAGACTCGGTGAGTTGCAACGTCTGTTGTTAAGCAGCTATCAAAAATATACAAAGAACAAAAATATACATTACACTGTAAAAAAAGTGTTTTTACAATATTAAAAATGGTTATATTACACGCATTTGTCATGTAAATGAGAAAATTGTGTTTTTTACTGTAGAAAAGTAAAAAAACAAATTACCTAACAAGAAAAATTACAATATTCGTGTTTTTCATATTTTTTCATGTAATTTTGTCAATTAGTAACTAAATTTACACAATTCCTGTAAAATTGCTACTTCAATGTTTATTTACCACAAATCAAACAAAATTACATTTAATAAATGTAAAGTTACACTACTTCAGAATTAAAAATGTAAAATTACCATTTTTTAAGTGTAAATTGTTTAACTTCGTCACTTCGTAAATTTCCGTTCATTTTCGATGTGCGTTTTTTTCTGTGTCGATGTGTTCGGTATTTCATTTATCCCTAACCCAAGTGTAGTGCGACATATATTGTGCGATATTTTATTGCGCAGTTTGGGAATTCCAGAATAGCTAAAGTAAGTTTGTAATCATTATTATTATTAAATAAAATAATTTTGTTACCAGGATATATAAGCTATGGCATTATATTCTATAATACCTATATATTTGTCTTTTGAACAGCAGAATATGTCATATAAATTACTAATTATACAGGTACTATTTTTTTGTACATTACGTTCTTCAGTACCTACCTGTGTACGTATCGCTGTTTAAGTTTGTTACTTTATAAATATACTTTTTGCATTTATTTGGTTTCAGATGTTAACATTTCTTTTCAAAATTTGGTCTGCAGATAGAGAAAAAAAGACCTCATTGGTTACTGAAAAATCAAATTCTCTCTATAATGAAGTTATCCTAAGAGGTGTGTTTATTCTATAGAATTTTTTTTGAGATTTTATAATTATGTTAACTGGTGTTATTCAGTATGGTCAATGTAATAAATTACAGTGTTGTTAATTTTTTGTCACTTTCTGTTATAAATGACCGATTTATGCAACTAAATAATCAATTATGTAAGTGTAATAGAGTATTTAATTTAGATATTGTAAAAACGCACCAGTCTGTATCTCCAAGCCAATAAAAGAAGTTCTAATTATTTTTCTAATTAATAAATATAATTTACTGAAATAAATTATCACTTCAATTATATCAAGAATCTTTACAACACTTTCTAACAAGTTTAACATCAAGTTAAAGCGAGACGTAAATTTAAGTGCTGTTACTCTGAAATAGCGCCATGAGAATTTATATTTAATAATTAATGACAATTTTTAGCATCACAAAATATGGACATTAACGGAAGTTAACTAGTGTTAGAAAAAGACGGAACACAAGTAGATGATGATGTACTAGAGACGCTACATGATGGAATATTCATATTACTTGCAAACGGAGAAAAATGAGCACATGCAGAAACAATGAGGGTATGCAGGCATTTTTCCACCCCTTTAAATATCTTCCATTTTATATCTATATGCACACAATTGTAATTATGATTTGGAAATAATTTCAATGTACACACACCAAAACGAACATTTATATTGTATAATAATTAATAATTCTCTATTTTTAGTGAATTTTGTATTTTGTGTGATCGCTTTATAATATAAAATCTAATATTTTAATTGCACGAGTTTGCTATTTGTATTGTATGAGTTACACATCCATTAAGAAAAAAATATTTTTAAACGGTATCACCCCGTCGGGAATGTAAAAAAATTATTTTGTCTTATATGGTATTATAACTATATGCGCATCTTATACAGCACAAATAGCAAACTTGTGCTATTATTAATAATAAATCCTTAGGATTTGATTGAAATATCATATATTTGAGAGAAAAGACTGTTTTCTAATGATTATATTAATAATAGTAAGTATTTCAATGAATACTGCATAATACTGATTGATATTATAATAATAAGACTCTATGTTGATCTCAGTGAGTAACAAAATGTTTCTAGCACTTCAGGTTAATTTTTGATATGAATGTTTAAAGACAGTTGTTTTCTGTTGATTTTTTCTAAAGAAACTTTATTGATTATATTGATGAACAAATATGTCAACAATAATATAAATGATTGATTAATGTAAAATGATTTGTTTCTAAGTACAACAGTCTCTGTCTCACTTAACAGCACTGTCACGTGCAAAACAGTCCCCTGTCATGATTTTTTGGAAAATCGCTAATAACTAGGAAAATACGTATAAATTCAGTGGACCTCCTTATCTAACGAAAATAATAGTTAATTTTCTTCAAAATAGAACACGGTTGTTTTGGCAAATGTTACAAAAAAATGCCAGGACTGCATTTGTTTGGGACCTGTACGAGTTTACAGAGAAATGCACATATATATACTGTCGAATGTTGAAATTCGTCGTAAAAGCGAGCCCTATCGACGCTTTTTATATCTTAGGTACCTCGCATAACATTCCTCCTGTTTGCACCATTCAAACAGTTATTAAACCCTTTCGGTATAGTTTGGACACCCCTGGTTTTATTTATTGAATTCGTCTTTAATTACGTGTTCGTTCTGGAAATTCACTAGTGTCGAAGAATCGCTCTTTGCGCCAATGCGACGAGTTACCACGCCGGATGTCCAGTCTTTGGAGATTCAGCAATGTTTAGGAGACTATGCTATCCGTGAGATCGTTCACAGAAGAAGATTTCTATGCTTGTCTGGGAATAAGAAAAATCGAGGACACATATAAAGTGAAATGGAATAAAATGCTCCAAATGATGATCGAATAATATGCCGAAGAAGCGAAAGACGATCGACAGAAGGAAACTGCGATATATGAACCCCTGAGTGAAGGTGACCCGCGATTATTACGCTGCACGACAAGCGAAAAAGCTCAACGGGACAACGTTCAACCGCAGGAAGAGAATGGCGATTCGAAAATTGAAACTGAACAATCCCAAGATAACGCGAGTGAGGATATTTACGCCAAAAGAGATCGAATGATGTGGTTGCACACAGCAGAATGCGTTCGACTATTGGAAGAAGAACGACGACAAAAAAAAAACAATTTAGGAAACGAGAAGAAACACGCTTCACGAATTCCTGTACCTGCCGAAAAGAAAAAGATTACAAATGGAAGCACAAATAATGAAACGGGGAATGCCATTGCGTCAAAAGTTGAATAAGGATATTCAGCGTCGAGTTATTCAAGGAAAAAAAACAGTCCGCAAGATTGCTTCCAATGCCAGTAACAAAGATCGTTAGCTCTAATTCAACGGAGCAGGATAGTCGACGACGTTTGGAAGAACGGCAGAGGAAGCTTTCTGAGAGAGCCATCCAGAGCAGAGACACAAAAATCGAACACAGACAAAGAGCCATGAATGCAATACGTCTTCGGGACGAAGGAAAGGCGCGAGACATCCATAAAAAAAACAGGCCATCGAAAATATAGAGCCCGCTCTCAAAAAGCAGAAGACGGACACTTCGAAGGCGGGGCAGAAAACTGTAAAAAAGAAAAAGGATTCGAGCCTATCAAAATTACGACGAAAAGTTACAAATGTCTATCGGAAGGGTGGTTTGCTGTAAAGTTCCGATTCGGGCCCGACACACTCAATGTAAAAACATTTCGGATTGGTGAGGAAAACAAAATTTTTGTAATGTTGTACATTATAAAGTGTCATTTGTTTGAAAGTGTTTAGTGATTAGTGGATAAATAAGAAAAACTCAAATATACATGGACACAAATGTATCTTAAAGAATATACATGTGAGCATTTCATCTGTGTTTTGCTGCATCAGCTGACCTTTAAATGTTTTGCGGAATCAATTGTTATTCTTTTATAAAGAATGCAACCGATAACAACACGGAGGCTACGCTTATATGAATACGAGATTATTAATACGTGAACTACCGACTGTATCTGATGATATAATAAAGATATCGAAGTTACAATTAAACTGTTATATTTTTTATATAATTTTCACCAATTTTCCGGCTATTTCCTCACATACACAACATGCGTTCATACATACACACACATAGGGGAAATACGTACAAAATGACATAGGCTTCATAATTCGAATTTGGCGGGCTCAAGCGCACAGCTGACAAGCGCATCCCGTGACCCGAACGGCTTTTACCAACCTGTCAAAATGTGAACGCGCTCCTTTCATTCGCAAGGGTGTCATGGCCGACAACAAGCTGTGGCACATTACGAGTTTTTATCTTTCCAACAAGTTTTTTGTGTAAATGGTAAGTTTTTCGCTATTTTTACTATTGGGGTAGCATTTATTTCAACCCTTAAAAATTTGTGGTGGCACTCAAATAACTTTTTTCATAAATAATATTCTCTTTGTATTTATTTTTTAATTTTGTTGTTTTATAACGTTATATGGACAAAACGACATACATAGGCAACGGACACAATGACATAGGTATGTCATTTTGTCCATAAGACTTCCGTCAACGAGTTTACCTTAATTAGCTGTTAATTTCTTTACAGAAAGACCAAAATGCCGCGTAATTATAAGCGTACAACTGACCGCCAATCCTGGAGTGCAGAATCAATGCGGAAAGCTATAGAAGCAGTTCGAAATAATAAAATGGGCTGGTTATTGGCATCTAAAACATTTGGTGTCCCACAAGCAACGCTCCGAAGGCATGCTTTGGGTAGTAACAAAACTTTGGAGTCCAGTTCTAAGGGTCTTGGATGTTGGAAATCGACTTTTCCACCTGAGGTGGAAAGGCAATTAGTTCAGCATTTGAAATTACTTGAAACCCGGTTGTTTGGATTGACGCCAGCATCGGTTCAAGAATTAGCTTTTGAGATGGCTGAAAAAAACGGTTTCGCCCATAGATTTAACCCAAAAAGCGAAAAGCTGGACAAGAATGGATGGAAGGATTTCTGAGACGAAATAAAGATATTTCTCTCCGCAAACCAGAAGCGACTTCAGCAGCTCGTGCTCAGGCTTTTAATCGGCCTCAAGTTCAAAAGTTTTTTGAGTTATATGGAAAGCTGCTGGAGTCTGTAAACTTTAGGCCACATCGAATTTATAATGCTGATGAATCAGGCCTATCTAGTGTACAAAAACCCCAAAAGATATTGGCTACTACTGGAAGGAAGCAAGTTGGTGCTATAACCAGTGCAGAACGTAGAACAAACACCACTGTTGTATGTTGTGTTAATGCCGTTGGTACGTATGTCCCGCCGATGATGATATTTCCGCGGAAAAATATGAAAAAAGAACTAATCGACGATGCTCCTCCTGGAACTGTAGGTGTAGCTCAACAATCAGGGTGGATGACAACAGATATATATCTGAAATGGATGAAGCATTTTCAAAGTTTTGTTAAATCAGCTATTGACGATAAGGTAATTTTGATTGTCGATGGACATGCTAGTCATAAAGGGATTGAAACTTTAGAATATGCGAAACAAAACAGTATCATTGTTATTTGTCTACCACCACATTGCACTCATCGCATGCAACCCCTTGATGTTTCATTTTTTGCGCCATTGAAGACTTACTTTAACCAAGAAATATCCAAGTGGCTGAAAGCACATCCTGGACGTGTTGTTACACAATTTAAGATTGCCGGCCTGTTCAACGAAGCATATGGCAAGGCAGCTACAGTGCAAAATGGTTGTCACGGATTTAAAAGCACTGGTATTTGGCCACTAAATCCTGAAGTATTTCCCGATTATATGTACGAACCTGCGGAGACTACAAACATACCACTGGAAGACACCTCCAATGAGCAACCGACTCCTGGTTCAGTTCCCATAGCTGGGCCATCTACACAGCAGCAAGACGATTCATTTTTGATTCCTGTAACAAACTTTCTTCAGGTTCCTGCAACTACGCAACCTCAATATCAGCTACAGAGATCCCATGCCGTGACATCTAACGAAAATAATACAGCTGAAATATCAGCACCTACTGAACAACAAGCCGATAATTCATCTCAGGTTCCATCAGCAAACACTAATCAAAAACTTGTTTTAACTCTTTTAAATCAAAATCACCCATCTGCTACTAATAAAGAACATCCATCGTCCTCTACTCTTGTTGTCCCTATTGAGGAGATTTCTCCAGTTCCAAAAGGACGTTTTATAAGTGGACAAGGAAAACGTAAGCCAAAGACTCGACAAACATCTTTAGTTTTGACTTCTACTCCCAATATGAAGACAATTAAATCGAAAAATGAGCCCAAAGCTCCTCCAGAGAAGAGGATACGAAACGTTACTAAAACGTTATTTGAAGACGACAGTGAAGAAGAAAATTTTACTAATAACTCTCAAGATGATGAAGAGGACTGTCCATGCATATATTGTAATGATCTCTTTTCGCGATCTAAGCCTGGAGAAGACTGGTTGCGGTGCTTAAATTGTTCGCGTTGGGCTCACGCTTCTTGTGCTGACGTTCCTAAAAGAACCAAACGATTCATTTGTGAACTTTGCCAGTAATTTTAAAGCTTTTACGTGTATCTCATTTTGTCCATATGTAATATGCCATTTTGTCCATAGCATACGGACAAAATGGATTTTGGTTGATTTCAGTTAAACTAAGAATATATTTTTTTTAATTATTTTTGTCTTATAAATGTTTATTAGAGTTCCTAGATAAAGAACTCAAGATGATTGGTGTACAATATGACCGTGTTTTGATTTACCAATAAAGAGTTACGACCTAAAAATAAAACCATATGTCATTTTGTACGTCTTTCCCCTACATTAATACACACACACACCCTCCCTATGGACCTTGTCGCGGTGGGAGAGCTTGCGAGTCTCAACCCTCAGTGACCCGATGAGCTATGCCGGCTGGGGAGCGGGAAACTTACTATGTTCAGACTATTATTATAAGTTAGGTTTGAGATTTGGAAGCATACAGATCGTTAGCAAGTATTTATTGTCATATATATTTGCGTTTCTGAGAAATACTAAATGAACCCGAATAAATTCTGCGTGTTCAAATATATGGACGAATGCAACGTTATTTGATCCATACGAATTAGAAGCGAAAAATTGCGGATGATTGAACGGATCCGAATAGGAATTCAAATGGTTTGAAGAACCACAATTTACACCATCTGTTAAAGACGTTGTCGTTGATAGTGATATTTCGGAAGGTAATTTTGAATTTGATTTTGATAAATTATCAATTTTGTTAAATTATTGATTTCCTTTTTCAGCTGAAGATGATGACACAATGTATGAGAGCGACGAGGACATTGAATTTGATGAAGACATAGAAAATATGGGCTGTTCAACGGAATAATGTTATTCAATTAAAATTAAATTAATATCATTATTCGTAGTATTAAAGATAGGTATATATTGTATTAGAAGTAGAAATAAAAATTACATTTTTTGTTTAATTTTTGACATAATAAAAAGTGGAAAATAAATTATAATTTTTTATGTTAAACTTTATTTTAATTTAAAAAATTGTTTTTTGGTAATGTATATTTTTTATAATTTTTATATAAATTTGTTTTGTAATTAATAATTTTGTTATATCCATATTTTCAGAGCTTTGATAAAGTCAATATTTTTGATGAAACGTAAGCAATAAAAGAAAAGAATTATACCTATGTGTCCGCATTCCCGTTATTCATAATTATTGAAAATAAATATTACGGACTTTACATGGAAAATAATCCTAAATTATGTTGACAAATTGCCAGAAGTGCACTTGATGAAATAAAATATAAGAAAAATTGTCATCGAGTGGGCCACCGACGTTCTTAGTATCGCTGATATCTCTGTCATTCTTCCACTTAGCCTTCTGGCGTTTTGCAGGTAATCTAGTTTTGAATTACAAAATAAGTATAGAAATTGCCAGAAGTGCACTGAGTCACATAATTATTGCAAAATTTTTCGCAGCATTAGCGCCTTCTGGCGGCTCTTTATCTTCCGCCTAGTATTCTGGCAATTTTTTCCCTACTTACTTGTACTATCTCCTATTATTCTGCAAATTTTCAGCATTGCACCTTATCAATTAATTTACGTAAAAAAATTGCATATTTAACCCCCTACCCTCGCGTTATTCTTGCAGGGTGCCTTCTGTTTGCCTCCCTTTTTAGTAAAAACCTCACAATTTCTCCACATAAATTATATATCATTTTACAGATAATTGCTTGCTCTACTGACATCGACAACTAAAAAATTTAGTATTGCTTTTGTTTTTGTAAATTAATTAAAATACAGCAACGCTGAACAACGTCTGCCATCTGACGGCTTTAATTTTGAAACAACGTCAACACTTCGATCTGTCATCTGACCTTCATATTGTAATACAACAGACACAATACTGCATACTGCCATCTGACGGCTTTAATTTTGAAACAGAGAGCAACGCTGAACAACGTCGCAGCAATGCTGCATGATTCCATCTGACGGCTTAGATCAACACTTTTGCTACTTGCGCCTCTATATGACAATTTTAGTAAAATACTTCTTCGATCTGTCATCTGAGTTTCATATTGTAATACAACAAAAAGCAGTGTGCAAAATTAGAAACGAATTGAATACCTGCAATTATATTTAAAAAATAATTTTGTAAAGTGATAATTATTATGATTATTTAGTGTGATTAATTCGCACGGGTCACTCTAGTCTAGATCTTTAATACTATCTAAAGCTTGTTCCGTGATTTTATTTTTGATACTTAAGAATATTATAGCGGTAACAAAACTATCTAATGCCAAATAGATTTTATATAGTATCCACTGCAGTAATTAAATTTATTAATTTATTTGGATCACCATTATATTGACGTTGTACTATTTAGTACCGTAACATATTTTCCTAGTTCATAAAGTTACCTAAATATTTGCATGTTTTGCGGTGTGATTTTGATCGCATTGCTCAGGCTAACAAACTGACTTATACGAGTATGTATGATAGATGCGGTGAAGAGTTTTGGAAATACATTTACATATCAATTCATTAATTTGAATTCTTGATAAGGATAACTTTTTCTTCATAAATTATAGAGGATTTATTGTAATCTGATGATGTACCTATTATGATACGAAAGCAGCTCATTAAAGGTTTTTCAAACTTTTTAACAAAATTTTTTTGGAATGTGGTCTTCCCAAGCATCTAATATTGATAACAAACTGACTGTGCGTTACCGAAATATTGTGATAAAAAAAAATAAAAATATTTTGGCGTGGCCCGCGGGAGATTCGAAAGCCAAAGTTAACAAGCAAAAACAAAATCGGCCACTAGTCTCTGATATATCCGTTGTCCAATTTTGCAGAAATTCAAGGTTTATGTATTACAAAACAAATATGCTGGACGACACATTGCCGGTAGGTTCTCGTGTCGAATCGGTGCGTTGCGTAATAACCCCTAAAGGATCGAAATGCTGTTTCAATACTAACAGTTCTGCGTCCACATGGGCCAACAGTACGCAAACCATGCTCGGACAAGTCTCCATCGGTCTGAACAAAACCGGCATAACGTAACGCAACGCATCCCATGTACATCAATAACATAACGTATTGCGAGAGAGAGAGAGAGAGAGATTGTAAATTATAAACGCTCAACAGCTGAGGTCATCAGCGTCTATATAATAAAAAACATCGGAATAAAATAACGTATTGCTACCCGGGAGCGGATCTAAACGAACGATTTTTCACAAACAAAGACAAAACTACTTTCATGTGCTGTCAAAGCGTAATACGTAGTTTACCTTGGTATACGTGTTTCGGTACGCCGGCGCCGCAAACCGAGTGGAAAAAGGGCGGAAAGGTGATTAGTACGTACGACGATAAAATGCCAGCCTTTTCCCGATATTTAAAAACGTTTGAATTTCACGATCACGTTAACGTACCGGTGGTAAACTATACGTACAAACCTCGTTGTGGTATGATCAAGCGTTGGAACTTTTACGAAACTCAAACTGTAGATAAATTGACTTCGGCTTTATTGGACGATTCCGTATCTTATGTCACCCACGAACACACGGAAAAAGGTATAAAATTCAAGCCGGCTCATAAGATTTACAACATAATTCAATATTTATGACAAAATTCAATAATTCATCGCTGCTGTTATGGGCAGCGATGTCAGCCCCGCCCAAGAATGACTTGCCCCCGCGAACGAACGGAAGAGAGACCAGTGGGAGGAAAAAGGTTTTGAAGGTGGGGGTTAGGGTTCCCGATAGCGTACGCACACAAAGGGAGTTTACAAGGACAAGAGATACGGATCAAAACGGAACACCTTTTACAAAGACAACTGAGCCGACTGTTCGGAAAAGAAGTCAGGCCATGTCTGCTAAGGCCTCTAAGATGGCCGACGCAATATCAGGAAACCCCAGGAGGATAGTGGGGTTCCTATCTCAGGGAGAGCGTAACCCTGCCTGGTGCGTTGCGGTCGCTAGGTGTCTGCTTCCGTTACTCAGAAACCTTAAGGATGATGGCAAATCCAAGTTTATGGATGCCCTACCAATGACGCTATTTATAAAGGGTGTCCCAAAATTTACGCAAGATTTGAATTAAGTAGAAAACAGGTTTTTTTAAAATAAATTTTAATTTCTTTATTGAAACATAATGTACATAGTCTAGGGTTACGTATGAAATAACACATCGGACATATGGCCTCCACGACTTTGCTGACAAATACGAACTCTTTTTTCAAAATTTTCCATCACCATTCCGCATAAATGTGGCAAAATTTCATTGATACAGCGTTGAATCTCTTCCTTCAATGCACAGGTGGTTAAAGGCTTGTTGGCATAGACCTGTGACTTCAAAAAACCCCATAGAAAAAATCCAATGGGGTTAAATCACATGATCTAGGAGGCCAATTCTGCCCTGTTAAGGATAAAGGTCGTATCTGCAAAAATGGTCATATCTGAGTTAATGGTATCATTACATAGGTCTCATCATTTCCCATCTGTATGTTAAGCCAGAAAGTCGTAGCTCGTGTTTAAGACCGTCTAATAGCCATAAAAGGAAAGTCGTATCTACAATTGAGACAGCTGTGCTAAGGGATTTTGTCGTATCTGTATTATGTTAAGTTGAAATGTCGTATCTGCTGAAAATTTTGTAGATACGACAATTTGGCCTAACATTGACTTTGACATTCTATTGTAACATAACCTCAAAAACAAGTTTAATTATTGCAGTGTGTTAAACAGTTGTGTTTGGTAGTTGCAGTTTGTGCTTCTTTTGTGCGTTTTCTCAGAAGGTTCTTTAGCTCCTATAAAGAGTAGGTTTATTAAAAAAATATTCTCAGTAATTATAATTATTCGAAGAACGTATTTTTTTTTAGACAATTAAATAATAATATAATGAAATGAATACTTCAAGCAGAGCTAGCAAGTTGCTGTTTTTGGCAAAGAAAAATTATGAACTCCAAAACAAGCTGAACTCTATAAAAACTGTTAAAAAACGGTTTGCACCCGAGCCTGATCCAGATTTTTCAATTTTGGATTATTCTGCAGATGCAAGCTCCGACTCCGAGTTCTCAGTCCGAGGCTCATTGGACAATGATGATTGTCCTCCAACTCGCGAAGAAAATCAAATTAATAGTCAACTGAATGCACCGAGTCCTAATCCAGATTTTAAAATATCAAGCATTGTGGACTATTCTAGTTCAGCTGATTCCAATGATAATTATAATTCTGACAAGGTAACAGATGAGGTTCCACTTAATAGTCATTATTTAAGCAAGGAAATTAATATTATTCAACAAATAATAATTACGTCTGGTGAAGAAATAACTACGTCTGCATTCATTACCAATATTTTACATGACCTAATAATAATAGTTAGTAAAGGAATCGGAAAATAAAAATGTGTATACAAAAGATGGACATGTCCGTAAAAGAAAGAGATTTGATAAACCACTTAAAGAAAGAAAAAGGCTAAAACTAGAAGAAAAAAAAGAAAAAATGTTTTTGAAGGAGTCATGTAAAAATTGTAAAAAAAATGCACAGATAAATTTTCTAAAGACCAACGAGAATATATTAACGAATCTTATCGGAACATGTCATCTAAAGACAAAAAAACATTTATTTTAAACACAACTGCAAGGTTCCACACTAAAAGAGCTACATCTGGTGGCCCAAATTCTCGAAGGCAAAATACAATTTCTTACACATTAAAAGATGAATCAGGATCATTCCATGTTGTTTGTAAACGATTTTATTTATCCTGTTTGGGATATGAGGCACATAATGATCGCATTATTCGAGATGTTCTAAACAAGTATTCAAATTCAAATTTAGCAGCCCCAGTATCGAAACAGGGACATGCCACTCCAAAAAATAAAATTGACAGAAAAGTAATAATGGACCATATCGAAAGTTTTCAACCCACAATTTCACATTATCGAAGGGAGCATGCGCCGAATCGCAGATATTTACCGAGCGACATAACAAAGAAGTTTATGTATATGGATTTTAAAGAAAAACATCCAAAAATTAAGTTTTCTTATGGTCTGTACAGAAGAGTTGTAAGTGACATGAAAATTTCTTTTGCAAATTTGGGTCATGAGGAGTGTTTTAATTGTGAAGAATTCGAGCTTCACAAAAAATCTACAAAACACAACCAAGAAATTAATCAAGACTGTGAAATCTGTAAGCAGTGGGTTATCCATATAGAAATGGCAAAATCTGCACGTGCACAGTATCGCAAAGATGTTGAAGATTTTTCATTGAATGAACAATCATCGTTAACATGTTCAGCTGATCTCCAAAAAGTAAGTTAATCTTAAATTACTGTTTTTTAGTTTTTGCTGAAGATGGAAGCATAGCTCTCAAAATGTATTATTAAAAATTTGTTGTGGTTCAGAAGTGACTAGACCGCTAATAATTCATATTTAAATTATTTGTATCTAGATTCTTAGTAAAATTTTGTTAATTTGTCTTTCAGGTTATTATGCTTCCTCGATGCGAAATGTTTAAGGAGGTTATTTTTGTACCCCGTCTAATTGCCTTCAATTTAAGTTTTGTTCCTGTTGGTAAACATAAGAAAAAGAATCCTACTGCTGTTATTTGGCATGAGGCCATTTCAGGAAGGATGAAAGAAGATATAATTAGTGCATACTACGCTTTTTTTCTACAACAAAGAGACAAAGAAAACATAATATTATGGCTGGACAATTGTTCCGCTCAGAACAAAAATTGGGCTATATTTTGTTTTTTTGTTTACATTGTTAACTGTTCAGAAGTTAATTTAAATAATTTAACAATAAAATATTTCCAGTCAGGCCACACTTTCATGTCTGCCGATCAATTTCATCACCAAGTAGAGCAAGCTTTAAAGAGAAAAAAAAAGTTTATGATTTTCAAGATTTCCATACCTGTGTACAAACAGCCAACTCTGGAAATGTCGACGTTATACAATTAGAGTTAAAAAATTTTTTTAACTGGAAAGATTCTACGTCCCAATATAAATTAGGTAAAATTAATCCCAGACCTTATTTACAAAATATGGTACAGGTAGAGTTCAAGAGGGGCAAAACTTCACTTTTGTACAAAAAAAAATTTGAAGGCCAAGAAGAAATGGAACTTAATTTTTTAAATGCTAATTGTCAGAAACGTGGATTAAAGAAACCGAATTGCAAAGAAACAGCTCGAGGAATTTCCGTAATTAGGAAGGAAACTCTAATAAAAAGGCTAGAACCTATAATACCCAAAAGTCGATTGGAATTTTGGAAATCCTTGCCTTCTACGGAATCTGAGGCGGACTTATAATTATAAAAAACACATTACATAATTGAAGATTTTTTGTTTTGTTTTGTTAAGAAGTAGATTTGTTTATTTTACAAAATTAATATAAATTTCTCAAAATTTGTATTCTTTAAAAAATACAAACGTATAAGAATTTATTCGTTTTTCGTATGTATTAATTTTGGTGCATTTCTTATAATAAATATGTGAAACCTAATTAATTATAATGCATAAAATAATAAAATGTATGTTTTGTCGTATATACTGATTGTTGTAATATAACAATGATAATATGAGTGTTATGTTAAGCGTAAAAGTCGTATTTAACAAAATCACATTTTCAATATTTCGGAACTATTCAGTTTTCTCCCCCAAAACTTTCGAGGCAATTTTATGTTTCTATGCAAAATTTGAAAAAGAATTGTCAAAAAATGTAGATGGCGTACACCTGACAAGTTTTTCTTAATTTTCTTGGAACATTGCAAATTGCAGATACGACCTTTATCCTAAACAGGGCAGAATTGTGATCACCGAAACGAGAGAGTACACGACCAGGAAATGTCTCTTGAAGTAATTCAATTATTTCACGGGACGTATGGCATGTGGCACCATCTTGTTGAAACCACATGTCGTCCACTTCAATATTTTCTAATTTAGGAAGAAAGAACTCTCTTATCATGTTGCGATATCGAACACCAGTAACAGTTACTGCTTGATCAGCCTCATTTTCAAAGAAGTATGGTCCAATGATGCCTCCAGCCCAAAATCCGCACCAAACAGTGACGCGTTGTGGACGGCCCGAATGTTTTCTATCACAGATTGATCCAGTCTCCCTAAATTTTTTAAAGATATTCTGCACAGTTGAAGAATTTAAAACAATATTACGACCATATTTTGTGCGAAATTTGCGAATTGTGGCAGCAAAACTTTCACCATTTTTAAAATATTGTTCAACAATGAAAACGCTTTGTTCTTTCGTGTAGTGCGCCATTTTTAGTAACCCTAAACTATTAGCTGTCAAACTGTCTTTTTTTTTTGTTAGAAACACTTTACCTCACAAATGGCGGCAAATTCAAATCTTGCGTAAATTTTGGGACACCTTTACATATTAATGTCCAAAAAATAAAGACTTATTATTATTATTAATTCAATAAATCTGACAAGTCTTTATTTTTTGGACATTAACATGTATAAATAGCGTCATTGGTAGGGCATCCTTAAACTTGGATTTGCCATCATGGATTTAAGGTTCCTGAGTAAGGGAAGCGGACACCTAGCGACCGCAACGCACCAGGCAGGATTACGCTCTCCCTCCAAACACCAAATGATACAGACTTTATAATCCGGAAACCAAAAAAATCTGAACTAGTAGAGATGTAATCATAATGGAAAAAGATAATGATATTGCTCAGATAGAAATAAATAACATGAAGGAAGAAAATGAGAAATCAGCACGTGAAGAAAATTCTGAAGAAGAAAACGAAAGGACATTTCCAGATCAAAATGATCCAACATATGTGTGTGAATCAGAAATAAGTACAAGTTCTAGTGAAGAAAATACTTATCACACATTATTTGAAGAAGAAGATGAAATTGCTGTGCAGGACGTTCATCCGTTATCAGAAAAACGTTCCAGAAAACCACCTGGCAGGTATGGTGTTACGAACTTGTGTGTTTCAGATGAACTAGAGTCCTGTGCCGAAGAGGTAACCTATGAAGAAGCTACAAACTGTCCAGAAAAGGAGATGTGGCAACAAGCTACGTCCAATGAGCTTCAGGCCTTTGAGGACAACCAAGCTTGGGAATTTGTAAACCGAAAAGAAGCAGATAGAGTGGTACAGTGTAAGTGGGTGTTTAAGAAAAAGCTAGAAAGTGATAACAGTGTTAGATACAGGGCCAGACTAGTGGCAAAAGGTTATACTCAGCAGCAAGATGTTGATTTTAAAGAGACATATTCACCAGTACTTAGATACTCGACGCTAAGACTTTTGTTTGCTATAAGTGCTAAATTTAACTTTGAAATCACACATCTTGATGTAGTTACAGCTTTTTTAAATGGTATTTTAAGCGAAAATGTATACATGCAAGCCCCATCCAGTTTAAACTGTCCAAGTAGTTGTGTCCTTAAACTAAGAAAAGCAATTTATGGCTTAAAACAATCTGCAAGGGCATGGAATGCAAGAATAAATGATTTTTTGATAAAAATGGGCTATGTAAAGTCAAAATCAGAAACATGTTTATATAGTAAAAAATGTAAAAAAGAGCAAACTATTATAGCAATATTTGTTGATTATTTTTTCATATTTTCTAATAGCCAAGATATGACTAATGATTTAAAGAAAAAACTTATGTCAAATTTTAAAATCAAAGACCTAGGCCAGCTAAAAAGGTGTTTAAGTATGCGTGTAAAAATATATGAAAATAATTGTATTTCAATTGATCAGGAACAATTTGTTAAACATATTCTAAAAAAGTTTTTCATTATTAATTGTGATACTAAAGACACTCCAATGGAACATAATAATTAGAAAAAGCAGAATTTGTTGATAAACAGTATCCCCATCTTATAAGAAGTCTTATGTATTTATCAGTGTTAACACGTCCAGACATTTCATACAGTGTTAGCTACTAAAGTCAATTTAATAATTGTTTTAATTCAATTCATTGGCATCATGCTAAAAGAATTCTAAAATATTTACAAAAAACTAAATCTTACGGAATGGTGTTTAGAAAAGATAATTGTAATTTAGAAGGTTTTGTAGATGCTGACTGGGCTTCCAGTACTGTAGATAGAAAATTTTATACAGGATTTTGTTTTAAATTGTCAGGTTGTGTAGTGTCCTATGAATGTAGAAAGCAACAAACAGTAGCTCTGTCAAGACCAGAAGCCGAATACATGGCCATTGCTGAGGCTTGTAAAGAGGCATTATATTTAAAAATTTTGTTATCAAAAATTGTGAACTGTAACTATATTATTGTAATATACAATGATAATCAGGGAGCTTAAAAGTTGACAGAAAACCCTTTATTTCATAAACGAACAAAGCATATAGACGTGCGACATCATTTTGTACGAGAAACAGTTGCTAATAATCTTGTAAAAATTGTTTACCTGTCAACATCTGAGATGCCTGCAGATTTGCTAACTAAAAGTTTAAATGGTGCAAAACATAATTATTTTATAAAAAAATTAGGAATTCAAGATATTGCTTAAAGAATATTACAAGTTTTTTTTTGTTATTGTCAAGTAGTAATTAGATTATTTTGATAAGTGGTGGTGTTGAAATATGTCTCAAAATAAATAACAAATGCCTCCATCTACTATACAGAATCTGTACTTGTATATATTATGATAGGTCCAATGAAACTTTATAATAAAAAAATATAACTAGTCATGCAACACCATCCATGTGTTTTAATAATCTGCACAGGGATTATGTTCAAGACTGTGCAGAAAATAACTTACCTTATGGAAAATACTTGATCTATCATCAAATTTTTTCTCATGAATTTAATATTTCATTTTAAACACCTAACAAGGACCAGTTCTCAATTTGCACTACTTACAAATTATTAATAAATAAAATTAAATATTTATTAATAAATAAAAAACAAGCCGATAAACAAAAATTTGGGTTAAATTATTGTGTAGCATGTTTTGGTCTGCAGGCGGTTTTGCCATGCCCTAATAGGGAAACAAGGTCGTTCTACTATAAATCTAAATTGAACGTTTTAAATTTTACATTATATGAAAGGACACAGAAAGGACGGAATATTGTTTACTGTTACGTATGGGATGAAACCCAATGGCAAAGAGGAGCCAACAAAATTGGCTCGTGTCTTCTAAATTTTATAGAAGAGAAATCGAAAACAAATCCAGCTGATGATGAAACCGAAATTGTGTTATATTCTGATAACTGTGTGAGACAGCAAAAAAATCACTACATTTTAACAATGTACATTTATGCTTTGATGAAATTTCGTAACATAAAATCAATTACCCATAAGTTCCTGATAATAGGGCACACGCAAAACGAAGGAGACTCGGCATATTCCTTGATAGAGCGACAAGTAAAACGTTCCCTGAAATCAGAGCCCATTCATTTACCTGCGGAATACATTGGAATCATCAAAAATGTGGAGAAAACTAGAAAAATGTTCTACAAGGATTTTTTTTGTTTAAAAGTAAATGAATGACGACATAGGGCAATTAAACATTAGTTTGAAATGTTTAAATAATAGTTGTCTAGATGGCAACAAGATTGAATTTACCCTTTATTTAAATGATTAATATTTCAAGTACAGTCGTGTACGACTATAAAATGGAAAATAATAATAATATTAAATCAATTTTATTCCATTTTTATAATTGGCATTATTAGGTAAACATGTATTTTCTTATATGGAAAAGTGTCACAATTGCATTAGGGGTTGAAATTTTATTATATACTAGGGTTGCAGGATGTGAATTTTGAAAATTCAAGATGTAGTTTTAACGAATACATTATATTTGAGAGTATACTATGAAAAAAAGTTTAAGTCATGATAATTGTCACTCCTTAATCAAACTTTCTACCCAGTTCGAAATTTTAAAATAGCTGTAGTGAAAAAGTGATAATTTTTAGATATGTGTCACTTTTCTATCAACGGAACGATATATTGAATTCGCAAAATTAGACAAGCTTACCTCGGAATGTGTTATTGTGCACCTGACGTCCATATCTGCTCGAAATGTATCGACATCTATCAGTCTATGAGGGATCGATATACCGATCCGGCGAGGTGTGAAGCAAGGGGACTTGCTGCGCAGGTTGTCTGAGACGGTGGAGAGAGTTAAGATTGGTGGTGCGAATGTGTCTGTGTTGGCTTTCGCGGACGATTTGGTCTTGCTTGGCAAGTCCACTGACGCTGCGAGGCGGGGCATGGACATTGTCCTCCAATATTTTGCGTCGCTGGAGATGAAAATATTGCAGTTAGTTTATCCTTCATTAGAAAAGAAAAACTAACTGCAATATTTCTCGATATAAATAAAGCATTCGACAGAACACGGCGAAACAAAATAATATACACTCTCGCAAAATGGAATATTAAAGGCAACATAACACATTTCATAAATAACTTTCTACAAAACAGAAAATATAGAGTTCGAACCGGAGACAGCTTATCAGACGAATACATTCAAGAAGCAGGAATCCCACAGGGTTCAGTCTTAAGTACTACACTTTTCCTCATTGCAATAAACGACATCTTCGATAAAATAAAATATCCAACAAAATCATGTATGTATGCCGACGACCTAGTAATTTATGCAACACACAAAAGCCTCGTCTGCACAAAGAAAATCTTACAAACTGCAATAAACAGCCTCGAAAAATGGGAAAATACAAGCGGATACTGCTTCTCACCTCAGAAAACAAAATACGTAGTATTTACCAAAAGAAATAAAAATAACACACCCCCTATCTTCTACCTTCATGGCCAGAAACTACAACACACCAACATAATCACCTTTTTAGGCATCGTCCTGGATCATAAATTAACATGGATCTTTTCAAGTAGTGGTTAACCGTCGAACTTGGAGCATACAAGATCCAGACATAAATATCGATGGCCTCGGCATTACGTTTTGGAGTGCGGAACGTAAATTTAAATATCTGGGGGTGAACTTTCACAATAAGGATACGCCGGAAAGGTTGCTTGCGGCCTTCGGGCGTATCTCTAAATTGCCGCTGAAACCTCACCAGAAGGTGAAATTGTTCATCAACACATTTACCCCCGTTTGAGGTATGCGTTGGTCTCGGATCCGCCTGGCGAGTCGGTGCTTGCGCGACTGGACGCCGATCTTCGGCAGATAGTCAAGCGGGTCCTTCATCTGCCGGCATCCGTGACTGATGGCCTCTTCTATACGTCAACGAGAAATGGTGGTCTGGGTGTTCCAAGAATAACATCCGACGTGACCACTGCATTTGTGAAGGGTTTCGCTGATTTGGGAGAAAGCAGTGACCCAGTCCTTCTGGGGGTGTTTGAGGACTCTTATGCTCTCAAAACGGCCCAAGTTGGTGCGAGGTGTTTAGGATTTGACTGGCCGGTTTCGGGCAGACAGGTACTGAACAAGCGTGTCCGGCTTAAGCATGCCGAACTGAGGCATTGGAGAAATCTGCACCCGCAGGGGATAGGCGCGGAATATTTCGTTGACGACACCATCGCCAATGCTTGGCTTCACGATCCGAGCTTTCTCAAACCGGGAAGGTATATCGATGCTATTCGGATGCGTACCAATAACTTTGATTGCAGGGCGATTTTGAAACGTGCAAAGGCTGATTGCCCTGTAGAATGTCGAAGATATGGTGATGGACCGGAGACGCTTGGTCACGTCATCGGTAAATGTTCTGTCTCGAAGCCTAGAGTTATAAGGCACCACAACCAAATTGTGGATTTTCTAATAACGAGGATTCAGGCCAAGAATCCTCTAGTGTCTGTATTAAAAGAGGCCTCTTTCAAGGTCAATACTGGGTTGCTTAAACCTGACTTGGTTATAAAAGACCGAGACAGGGCTCTCATTGCCGACGTTACCGTCCGTTTTGAGAGCACCGGCAGCCTAGAACGGGCCGCGGAAGAGAAGTCCTCTAAATACAGACCGGTACTAGATACTGTTCATGAAACTCTGGGTACCTCGGAAGGAGCTGTTCTCCCCATCGTGGTAGGCGCAAGAGGCGCGCTACCAAAGGGAACGCTCAGCGCTTTGAGCTCGCTGGGAGTTTCTGATAAGTCTGACTGGATAACCATTTCTCTGATGGCACTGAGGTCGTCGATAGAACTCGCTTGCGCGTTCCTTGATGACTAAGGTGAAATTGGTAAATGGCGCTTCTGTTAGACTTTCCATATATTGGATGCTGGACATTAGATCCAATGAAATAACACTTTTATATACACATGTTATTTAGTTCCTAGGTCAAGTTATGCTTACGCAGAAATTGTGTATAAGAGAGAAAATACCCAAATTGGGTAGTTGAGCTTTTGGACTTCGGTTACTCCGGAGGAAGTGCGCGCTGCCCTTCCGGCAGTGTGTATGGGATTCCGGAGACGGTAAGAAGCGATAATGGTACCCAGTTTTCGCAGACTGCTCAATACGATTATAAAAAAGTCTGCGATCGAGTATGGTTTTTTAAGATAGTTACTTCGAGCCCTAGATTTTCTCAAAGTAATAGATTTATTGGAATCCGAGTAAAAAACTTTGAGTCATTTTAAAAATAGTCACGATCCATACAAAATACTTCTAGCGTTAAGGTCAACACCGATATAAAACGGATATATTCCTGCGGAATTGCTTATGGGTAGAAAGTTGCCTATGTCTTCAACTCAGTTGAATCCAGTTGCGACAAATCGTAATGAAGTAGTTCCGATGGTAAAAATGAGAATTGAATCGCAAAAGCATAATTTTGATACTGCTCACAAAGCGAACGAGTTGCCCGAGCTTTTAGCTGGTCAACGAGTGTGGATGTATGACTTAAGACGAGAAGATATCGTCGAAGAAAAGCACTCATCGCCTCGATCGTATGTCGTCCGTAGCCCTCAAAGCACACGTCGAAGAAATAGGAAATTTCTACATCCTCCGTCCGAGTTGGAGGAAATTGTTACAGTCGACGACCCGATGGATATTATCAATGAACCGACGCCAGACAGTATCAACGATGGCCCTGCTGACGATGACCAAGCACCACATGGACCGAACACTCAAGTTCGCAGAAGCCAAAGAACAATTAGGGCTCCACAGAGGCTCAACCTTTGAGAGGAAGATATGACAGTAACATGTTAAATTGTAGTCACTATTATATTTGTAACAAGTGTATTATTATTATAAAATAAAGCTAAAGCATTCATTCATAACTTTCATATCTGGACCGACCAACAAAGTATGGAAAGAAATATCAGAAAAAAATGGTTTCAAATTAAAGCCAAACTACATATACAAGCAGATCAAAGAAAATCGATATGGGATGTATTCAAAATGACGCCATCAAATTGGTTTGTTTGACATCATCAGTCCATGCAACCAATGACAAAGCAATTGATGAACGACATAAATCGTGTCCAAAAACTTCCGGCGTTAGCAATGAAGATGAGCTACCTACAAAACCTAAAATTACATTTAAATTTACTAATTACTATCCCTTCTGTTGAATGGGGTAAGCTAAAACTCATAAAAACGAAATATCGACGAAAGAACTCTCTGAGGAAAATGAGGATTTTGCCACCATATAAATGGGAATTGGTTGTGATGGAACTGTTATGAGATCAGCACAAGCGTTCCTGTCCATATAAGTTTTTATATAGTAGAGTTTCAACTGAAAAGACTGAAAGAGAGTAGTGCGTAAAAGGCTTCGTGTAGTGAATGCAAAGCTGAGGCGGAAGGCAAAATATTTGCAGAAAATTTGCCTGGCGAGCTCCTGTAATGGACTGGAAATGTGAAGATACCAACTAATCGGTTGATGAACACGCATGATTTAGAACCACCGAACTTGTACAAAGATACAAATCTGCACAAAGCCAAACAAGAAGCAAAAGACCTGAGTTTCGAGGTGATACACGGATCAGATCCAATAATGTGTCTTGAACTTATGAAGCACAGCTATCCATTGCGCATCAATACATGACATTGGCCAAGACAAAATGTATTGTTCATTGTTTGACCCATTCTCAACTGGAAATCTTTAAAATAATTCGCTAACAAAACTTACACTTCTGTATCTATCTATTTATTGATGCTATTAGGATCTTTAGTGAAAAAAATATTAAGGACTCATGAACCATCGTCACATATATTCCTGTATGAGGTCGTCATGCATTATCTCTCCGTATATATAAATGAATGGCAAAGAGCAGGCACTGTAACAACTCAGTTGTTACTGGGTCAAATTTAACAAAAATTAAATTATTATTTTTATATTATATATATATTATCACTGTTGGAATTGTAACAAATTAAATTGGAAGGAGCATGTCAATCATGTCATTAAGAAAACTTCGAAATTTGTATATGCTTTAAGAAGTCTAAAAAAATCAGTTACGATAGACGCATTAGTCATGGTTTATCAGGCTCATGTTATTAACTTTGGTATAATCTTCTGGGGACATTGTGTAGAGGTCGATAAAATATTGAAATTTCAAAAAAAAAAATACTACGTTTATTGCAGCCGTCCAAAATAGAGAGCACTGCCAAGAAGTTTAAGGTATTAACTATCATTGATTTATAATAATATATTTTTAACTGCAGTGTGTTCGTACATAAAAACTCAAAATTTTCAGTAAATTTTTAACAGAAAATTTACATAACACCCGACGACATACTTAACGAAACAGACACGGCGACAAACAAATATATTGACACTTAATCAATGAACAATTCACTGAAATTCGACAAATCAACAGATCTAAAGCTAAGAAAATCAAACCCTGGATAACAGTGGTTTTTTCGATACTGATATCAGATGCACTCATCATGGCAGCTAAAATAGTTGGTTATTTTTTTAAATTTTTTTTGCCAATCTAATTGATTCAAAATTGATAAAAACAAATAATTAATTAATCATTTTTTCTTTCAGGTGGGCTATAGCAATTTTGCTGAAACCCCTATATTAAATTGTAAATAGCTGTAAATAATTATTATTGTAAATAAAGATTTCTTCTTCTTCTTCTTCTTCTTGGCAGCTAATAATAGCAATAACAACGAAGAATTTACCGGACGTTACGTCCAAGCGAGTTATCGTAATCAATACGAGAGAGCTCGACAGCTCATAAGACCTCCTAATCGAGGCAAAGCTCGTGATTCGGGTCAAAGAGGCTCATACCAGACATCTAGGATGGAAACACACCGTAGACAGATGTCAAAGGTCACTGTTGAAGACTTTTCGGAGGAGTTAAAGCGTAAGCTTTTTCCGGGATCTAACGGCGGCTGAACGCCTTGAAGCTATAAACAGCGAAAGCACTGGTACTACCAACTACCACCAGGAGTGTTGGAACGATATATTCTGTTAATAGTTTAAAAAAAAATAAATAGTAAATGGCTGCAAAATGGTGACAGAAATCAAATTTGTAAATATTTTCTCTAACTTAGTTTGCAATGTAACACTAAAGCTCCTCATAAAAATCTTACATACATTACACGACGCACTCACACAACACAAAAATATGCACATTTACACGTTGAACACTAAACAAAGACACGTTGAATCCTTCCTCTCGACACAGAGTTCGCTCTAGTGAAGGAAAGTATCCTTCATACATATTATTGTATACCCTAATTTGTAATAAAGGAGATTTATAAAATAAAAAATAAATACATATGGCGTGTGGTGAGAGACGAGAGACGACGACGACGACATGCGACGAACACAATAGAATATAATTATATAAAATAAAACGACTGCGCGACACTGCGGATTGTAGTTTTTACACAATCACAAAACTATCAATATAAATATAATATAATTGCGGTTGCAACCGAAAAGTCGCAAGCTGTTCGGAAAGCGTTTTCAAAACACTATACACACACTATATAAGGTTAAAAACATAGTAGAACGACGAGGCTAGAGGCACAGCGACGAGGTAAGCGACGCGGCTTTTATTTCATCGTGTATGGTAATGAAGCCAAACATAGTGAAGAGATTGACGCAGTACTAAGCGACGAGACAAGTTTGGCGATGCTCGTCGAGATAAAAACTTGATTTAATTGTCGCGTTGATACTGGACGGTTCTAGCTGCATTCTTTTCAAGTTTTGGCAAATAACCTTGACTTGTACACTGTGCAGTGTCCGTACTACATACTCAATGGTTGAGCAAGTGAATATAATAATCTCCGTGTTCAACAGGCGTGCATTATGGAATGCTTCTCATCCAGATCATAGAAACCGCTATGCATTAGATGAACTTTGGGCACAAGTGGCTACAGAATGTGGAATTTAAAATAATAATATATAAGATGTATGGGCGCATTTGCGTTCGATTTAAAACGACGAGAGCGCCTTTACGAAAATCTCCAGCCTAGGCTGAACGAGAGACATAGGAAACGAGTGCGTGCGGCTAGAGTCTTATCTTTTATTGTTACGTGAAAGTAAAAAAAAAGACAAAGACCACCGTCGGTAGCCCGCGCGACCGAATCTACTCTATCCGATCTCTGTATATATATGGCCGGCGAGACAATTTTCATAATCGAACGGCGCAATCGAAGCGTTCGCGCGTTCGAAAGCATTCAACACACACCGCACCACAACACATCTTACGCGCGACAACGCGCGCCTCCGCTCTCTTATTTCATAAGAGGTCAGAGGGAGCGCGGCGCGTGTACGGGCTGCGGCTGCGGTTGATTTTCGAAACGGTGCAGTTTGTATTAAAAAAACATTACGCTTTTTATTTTGATAAACGACCCTCAACCAGGCGTGGTCCAAGAACACTATCCGAGGACCGCAATGTGCGTTCGAAATATCGATGTTCATGTGTCCTGCAGTTCACATGTTGACACGTAATTAGCAGCGTTCATCGACCCACGAGCCAAGTGATCCACCGGTCAGGGTAATTGTACTGTACATACATTAAGTAGGTTAGTTGCGTTATATCAATTGAAATGTAAAACTGTAAGGTAGTGTTAATTAAAACTGTTAGCAATAACTGTTCTAGTTAATAACGCATATATGGGTAATTATACGTTAAGGTATAGGTTGTGGTGACTATGCCAGTGTAAGCATACAGAGGTATTAATAACTTAAGAGAACCTGAAACGATCTTTACAATACATGGCGATCCTGCCAGTTCAAGGCATACAATACACCGAAAAATTATAAAAATGGGAAGTAAAATTTAAGAGCAATAAAGATAAAAAGTGCAAAAGGAAGAGTTGATCATCGCGCAGGCAGCAGCAAGCGGTCCAGCAAACGCTCAAGTAAACGACCAGATTCAATAACAAGGACCGAATATTTATTGACAATCGTCACAATCCTTATAACAATAGTCGTCTTGGACATATTAAGAAGAAAGTGCAAGAAAACTATTCCCAGATGTTACAGTTTTATTTTTCAAGTGACCTTATGAAGGTCACGACTCTGAAAGTCAAAACTATATTTTTTTTTTGTTCAATAATAATGATTAGTTGGTAGGCTCTGCAGTAGTTAAGAATAATTTTTGTTATATACATTTTTTTTATTGTGATTAATTATTGATTATAAAGGTATTATTAATTGCATTTTTTTCATTGTATTTTTTTTGTAAACGGTAATTTTTGTGTTTAATTTAATTTTCAATATAATTTTTTTTTATCAAGCAAACCACATTTTTATTTATTTAGTTAGTAAGTTCAGTAGCGCTAAAAGAGCCGAGCGTTACAGTTGGGGGCTCAACCGGATTCTTGGTTACCAAGAAAGAACCTTGGAACTAAGGTTATTTTTATTTTAATTAATTTTAATTAGTAATGAGTAGTAATAAATTAGGGGATATTTATAAAAAAATATTAGAAATAAGGACTTACTGCAAGGTAGTGTTAATTAAAACTGTTAGCAATAATTACTGTTCCAGTTAATAACGCATAGTTTGCATTTCGATTGATATAAATATATGGGTAATTATACGTTAAGGTATAGGTTTTAGTGGACAGGGGGTGACTATGCCAGTGGAAGCTGGCATACAGAGGTATTAATAACTTAAGAGAACCTGAAACGATCTTCACAATACATGGCGATCCTGCCAGTTCAAGGCATACAATACACCGAAAAATTATAAAACTGGCAAGTAAAATTTAAGAGCAATAAAGATAAAAAGTGCAAAAGGAAGAGCTGATCATCGCGCAGGCAGCAGCAAGCGGTCCAGCAAACGCTCAAGTAAACGACCAGATTCAATAACAAGGACCGAATATTTATTGACAATCGTCACAATCCTTATAACAATAGTCGTCTTGGACATATTAAGAAGAAAGTGCAAGAAAACTATTCGAGCGGCAGTCAAGAAGGAGGTCAACAAACACGAGCTGCGCAACATGCAAGTGCAGACATCGTAATGCAGACCACCACACGTCAGCAAGGTTATTTTTATTTTAATTAATTTTAATTAGTAATGAGTAGTAATAAATTAGGGGATATTTATAAAAAATTATTAGAAATAAGGACTTTCTCAATAATCAGGCTAAACACATATACCTGCTCCGTTCCGTCGTGGGTAAAAATAGGCCCGGAACGTAGAAAAGGAGCATCGCCAAGTTGGGCAGGAAACACTTCATAATTTGTATATTAATTGATATTTTGTATTTTATATAAATTGTATTTGTATATAAATAAAAAAATTCAATATTAAATAAGAAAATAGAGGAAGTCAGAGAAATTGTATTATCATTAGATGGTATAATCAAAGACATAATTTTAGAGATAGATGAACAAGAAATAATCATAGTTTAAGAACTATGATTATTTCTTGTTCATTTATTTCATTAAAGTTTCAAACCCGAACCCAGAAGTAATTTTGAAATGGCATCTTTTGACCTTAAGGTAGTAGTAAGTCTTCATGCTGTCATGAATGGCAGCGAAGAAAACACAAAGCAACTAATAGATGCCATAGAATTATATGATTCAATGCTCAATGATGTCGGCAAGCCGTTGTTCGTTAAATTTGTCTTAAAAACCAGACTGTCAACACAAGCAAAATTGAGACTTAATTCTACATATAATACGGTCCAATCACTAATAGCAGACATTAGAAAACACTAACACATAGATCCGACGTAGCTTTACAAACAAAATTAAACCGCATAGTACAAGGTGACAGATCTATAGAACAATTCGGGAAAGAAAAGAGCTAATGGTAGACTTAACAATAGCACAAGCTAACAATGATAGCAATGAAAATACAATATTAATGCCAATACATGAAAGAAATGCAACAAAACGGTTTTCAGACGGGTTGAGAAACCAAAGACTCAGTACAATAATTGCATCACGAAATTTCACATATCTAAAAGATGCCATTAGGGCAGCATTAGATGAGGACACTAATCGCAACGACAAACCGCAAGCTATGGCAATGTAACAACCACCAATACTTACGTTAGGAATTTCACACGTAATAGACAATTTGTAAATAACAACATTGCACAATTCCACAATAACTATTACACAAGCGCAAAAAGAGAACCTTAACAAAAACAACCGTAGGCAGTAATTTAGTAATTATAACAATATACAACATTACAATCAGCAAAATGTCAATTTTAATCAAATATATAATTCCAATTTTCAAAGAAATAGTCGACCTAACGGAAATGATAATAATTATAGAAGAATAAACTTAAGGAGTTAGGTGGGTTTCAAAGGCTCAAAACAGGTACATTTTTACGATTTTTTTTTTATTTAACCAACAAAATATTTCATTCCATCAATTTACCATATAAAAGGTATATATTTCATAAGTAGTTTGTGAAATTTTCATTAAAAAATATTGAAAATTAAGGCGTGGGCACGTCGTTTCCTGTGACCCCTCAAAAAATAGTTCTATCGGCGTGGTCAGGATAACTCATGACAGATTCATCGGAAATGCAAAAACCAAAAATTTTCTGTTAGTAGATGCTTAAAGCTTGTGCTTGGACGAAGGAAAAAAATAAATAAATAAAATTGCATTTTTGGCGGCGTTGAGAACAAAAAAACCCTTTTTTTGAGTAAAATTTGCACCCTTCATGGCCTTGAAAAATCACTTAAAATAGAAAAAAAAAATCCTTCGTTCAAGCACGAGATAATGTTATTTTGAAGAAGTGTGCAAAATTTCAAAGAGATCGGTTCATAATTTTTCGAGAAATCGTGACCACCGATTTCAAAAACGTAGTTTCGAGAAAAACGCGATTAAAGATTTACATTCAAATAACATAGCCCGAAGGGTAGAACATCCGAAGGCTATATCTCTTAGAATATTACTCAGATCGTTTTAAAACTTTAAGAGAATATTCTAAACATATTGAATTATAAGATAAGCAAAAAAAAAATCGATTTTTTGAAATTTTGAAACCCACCTAACCCCTTAATGTATATTGTGCGACCATTGATCGAAGGAGAATATTCCACTCGCGTGTTACCGCACTTGCTACACGCGTGCGTGTTATAATATGAGAAATATACGGTTTATCTTTTTTAGATAAACCTACGCTTTCCGGTGCACATTAGAAATGAGCACCTTGATTAGCAATGATAAATATATTTCATCAGTCTTCGTATAGAACAGTCAACGGACATGGTTGTCTATTCGATCCTCACTTAGTTTTAAGAAAATCTTGTTCAACATTGTGTAACATTTAAAATTATATTAAATATACTTAAACTTGACAATAAACAATTAATACCTACTTTTTAAAAACAAAATATTCTACACTAAGAATATAACTGGCGCAGTCGGTACTTATTTTTTAAAAAGGGGAGAGAGAGCGGAAATCACTTAACTTTATAACAAAAAATAATACGAACTAACGTTCAATCAAAGTAAATAAAATAAATAAAATTTTAAAACAATTAATCAAAACTCGCGTCGTAACTTAAAAAGGGAAGAGTGAACGCAAATCAACACCCTATTTTAAGAAACGTATCAGCAGTTAAATAATATAAAGTGAATACAATTCTGAAAATAAATAATAAGTGGAAGTGAGCGAAAATCACTAAACTTCAATAAATTAACAAAACGAATGAATTTACAATTCAATCAATAACAAAATAACTAACATTAAGTGAAACAACTATAAACATTTTAGCCCTTTGCTCAGAAGGCCGGTAAGACCTTTGCAACGTAAGCAAGTAACGAAGAATTCCGTACAACAACAATCAACCCATCGACAACAATCAACAAATCAACAACAATGCTACTACGAATAATGTAAGTCGTTTACTCCGTCTTATACTAATATTTTATCCTAACTAACAATATTGTAAAATATTTGAATCCTAAAATATCTTTTGTAACAAAGTTTGTAAAAAATCAAATTGATTGTACATACTTAACCAAGTGAATGTCGAATAACAGCACTTTAAATTTAAGTAACATCTTTGAAGTATTAGAAAGCTTAGATAATTTAGAAACACCAACTGAAAATCGAAACATATTGGCACCCTCAAATTTCGATTTAAATTTATTAAAAATTATTCCCGAATTCAGCGGCGATAACGTAATTCAATTACATAGATTTCTAAAATCAGAAAAATTATTAGCAACTTACGGTGACACCAAAAACCTCTCAAACTTTCAAAATGAAATTATTTTCCATGGAATAATCTCACGTGTAACAGAGGAAAATTTTGGCTTGGCGCCCTATAGAATTACTAAACTTAACACTCCCTTTAGGGTAGTTTTCCTTTTTCTCTGAGACGTCCGTATACCATAAACCATAGTAAGTATTTGCAGTTGCTAAATATTGAGGACATTTTGGTATTTAATTATTGCATCAAACCCCCCCCCCCCATGAGCTACGGCGGGCCTAGTAGAGTTTTTGGTTTGTAACCAAAAATTTTGGTCGTAACAACGTGCACGCCTTGAACAAATCTGTGTAACTATAAAACGTAGGAAATGGAACTGGATTGGACACAGATGTCGACATAGCGAAGAGAGCCTTGGATTGAAACCCACAAGGATATAGAAAAAGAGGAAGACCAAAAATATCCTGGAGAAGAACTGTTCGTGAAGAACTTATGGAACAAGAAACTACCTGGCTTCAAGTCAAAAATATGATAAAGGATAGGACTAGAAAATTTTCGTAGAGGCCCTATCCACTTAGGAGTTAGAGGAATTTATTATTTTTATTATTATTAATTTATTTTTTGCAATAATACCGAAATTTAAAAATGATGTAAACAAAGGCAACGAAACGTCTTTATATGCGCATTGCGCATATATGTGGGAAACTAAACCATTGTTTTATATTTAACGAAAAATCTGTAAAAATTTTAGACATAGAGCCAAATTATTATAAACGGTTGATGAATTAAATGTTACATATTGAACGCTATGACTCTGTTCACAGGATGAGTGACACAAAAAACCTTAAATCACTTTTTAAAGAATAGAAGTTAGTCAGGAAGGAACCCTGGTCATCTGATGCCGATCACGGGATCTTTAAAAAAAGCATATATATGATTTCCTGATTTTTAATCACGGAATATATTATAAAAAAAAGAGAGGATGAAGGGAATATTGTAAGTTAATTGTTTTTATCGAAAAATATACTATATGATCGGCAATCAAACATTTAATTTAATTTTATGTATATTTATTGACACTAAATGACTTGTATATACCCGAAACGGTCACATACGAAATATATTCTATCTATGTAATAAATTATTCCAAACAGAAAAATGGAATACAATTTAATAGAGTTATTTGATGACAATTGGGTGGACGAGGAGTTTGAGCGCTTCACCACCTTATTCCCGGAGCACGGTGGTTCCGTTGGAGGTATTGGAAATTCCAGAAGATTTTCTTAACAACCAACAGCTTGCGGAGAAGGATAACAGCGAGAGAGCGACCGCGTCCCGGGAGAAAAAGACAGTCAAACCAGTGGAGCAAGAGAAAACCGAAGAAACGAGGCGGTAAAACGGGTTTACCAGACGGCACCAAACAACAACGCTGGCCAAAAGACGAGGAAAACGGTGTAGAAGACACAAAGGATGGCCGACGGGTGAGGATCTGTTATGTTAAAGGAGTAATGTATACGAAGGTTCCACCCTATTCCCGGAGCACGTGGCTCCGATGGAGGTACTGGAAATTCCAGCGGAATTTCTTAACAATCAACAAAGGAAGGAGACGAATAACAGCGAGAGAGCGACCACGACTCGGTTTATAGTTATTTTATAGTACATGAATTTTAGTTAGATAAATCGTAGGAAGATGGAAATGCTGATAAAATGAATTTAATTTTAATAAATTGACGTTTCGTCATTTAATTATGACTTCATCAGCAACTATAAATAATTATAATGAAATAAATACAATTATTATACAAATATGTTATTTATGTTATTTGTATAATAATAGGGTATTTTGCACCATGTAAGAAATAACCTAATGATACATATTCTTGATAGATTTTGTAAAAAGAAATGTTGATTTCTATTCATAATAATGCAATATAAAGTTTATAATTCAGTTTTAAGAATTGTATTTTTTAACCTGTTTTTCAAAAGTCAAAAACTCTGTTTGCCATGTTGGATTACGGTGTGACGTCATTTCGTCAGTAAAACCTACCTACGGTTTTGTTGTGCTGTCAGTGCCGTGTGTTATTTCAGTGTTATTTCGAAGTTCTTTCAAGTTATTATCAAGTTTATAGACTTTTATCCCGTATTTTATTGATTTCGCAGCATAGAAGACGGTTTCGTAAAAGCAGAAAGTACTAATCTACCGAGGATAAATACGTTGATGGTGGCGCAGTTTTTTACATGCAACCCCGATTTCTGTTCTGCCGAGTTGAGGAATGTTAAAACATCAATGTAAGTACCTATTGTACCAAATTTTGCACAACATTAAGTGCAATAACAATACACAGTACGATCTATACATTCTGCATACGATTATTCTAACCTAACCTAATTTTTGTTTCAGATCTGGAAGGAAATCTTACCAGGATGACGCAATAGGCTATGTGCAGCTCAATGCAAAAAAAGGAAAATCAACACATGCCTGTTTTTAAAACATGAACCCGATTTTGATAGCGATGTAACTCTATCATTACACCACCTAATGATTAACTAGGACGATGAAAACTGTGACAGCTTTTTATTAAAGATCTCCCATGTCTTCAAACACAAAAACATTTTGATGATGGAGAGAGACATTACAGAACAACATAAAAGTGGCCTATGGCATGAATTAAGATATGGCAGAATCACAGCCTCGAAGTGCTATGAAATGAGTCGGTGCAAGATTTTAGATGGTACTATGGTGGCCATAATTCTTGGTGTAAGAACTCCAGAGACTCCAGCCATATCTAGACGCAAAAAACTGGAAGACTCAGTGAGGACAGAAGTAACAAAAAAATTGAGTATGAAGATTGGAAAATGTGGTCTTTACATTTCCGAATCATTCCCAATGATTGCTGGCTCCCCAGATGGGATTAACAATGACAGTACTTTTGAAAAAAGTGCCCTTCCACAGAAAAAAACTGTGCAACACTATATCGACGCAGAAGGTTCAATAACAAAGAGATGTTTTTTACAAGTTCAAATGCAAATGTATTGCGCTAATAGAAACAGAAGCTACTTGGACTGCTTTATCACAGTTATTTTCAAGTGTCAGAAAATCTGGAAATAATAGTGAGATAAAGTTAATTCACCTGATATATAATTGTCTTAATGTTGAATAACATAAACTATACACAGCGCTTCTACGGTTCTACCACTATATTTGCGGTCCTTTTTAAGTGATTTTTTTATGAAAATGGGTAGTTCATAAAGGTTTTAAACTAATAATCAGCTGATATTTATAAAAAGTACAGAAATGCAACAATTTACATTTTCATTAAATCGTTTTGGTACTATTGGTGGTTAACACAATCGCATTTCTGTAGTCAATGGTTTACCTTTATACTCCTTATAAATTTTATCAGCTCTTTGTTAGTACATATATTATTTGAGTTTCTACTTTCTAAAACCTTTATGAACTTTTTATGTATATAAATTTAAAAAGAACCAGAAATATAGTGGTAGAAACGTTGCGTACATATAATTTATGTTAATCAACATCTGGACATTAAGCAATAAGAATTAAAATTACCTTGACTCTCAGACACATTGTCCGTGGCTTTACAAGATAGTAATGATTTATTACAATTATCATTTTCCACCGTCTCTTCGATTTCCTTAATTATTGACATTCTTTGCCGTTTAATAAAGGCATCCCGAGGTTTAGCTGGAGTGGTCTTGCGTTGTCTATCTACCTGGCAATCAAATCTGGATGGTGTGCAGTTCGGTTTCATTCTAATTCGTTTAACAGATCTCATTATCTTATATTACATATAATTTTCCATGTCATTTTCCAGCTAAAACATGCAGTAATCTTTAGGACGTAATCACTATCACAACATAACCTATAAATTAATTACAAAATTTGACATTTGTTATATTATGTCGTTTTCATCGCGGTTTCAAATCAAAGTGATCGTCACAGAAATACAGTCTAGAATTTGTGAACAATAACTTCGGATCTCTTCTTGCCAGTTTTAACCAAGTATTTCTCATTTTTAAATCAGTTGGCACTTGAATCCACAACTTTCTCAGCGTTTTTACGGCCGTATTCTTGCATTCAGGCTGCACCAATGATAAGAACTATAACTCATTTTTAAATTCCAAAAGTATGAATTCTTTTGCACTAACGTTATTATTTACTAACGAAGTGACGTCACGAGTCGAAACAACATGGCCGCTAGCGTTTTCGCGCGAGACTTCATAATTAGAAATAAAAAGTCGTTTTTATGGCACTATTCGATTTTAAAATATTATTATAAAAATTGTATAACTTTTTTATCACCTTAGGATTCATTTAAAACACTTTTCAAAAAACGGTGTAATAGACTATTGTATTTATTTCATTATAATTACTAATTCATTGTTATTATTGACTTCCTAAACATCGGTGTCGGTCTATTAGTTAGGAAGCCAAACTGCTTTGTATTGTGTAAAAGGAACACAACAGAATACTTGTCTCTTTACAGTAAAGGTCCAGTTTGCTCTGGAATTAACATTTTCAGTAAATTTACATGACAAGATAAAAAATTTAAACATCAATCTATTTAAAACCGCATTAAAAAACTCTTATTCAGCAATGTTTCTTCAATTGATGAATATTTTACATGAAATATTTTATATCAGATTTATACTTTAATTAGGGTTTTTTGTCATTTTTTTGGCTATATGAAAAGAAATCATATTATTATTATTAAGTACGACTACAAATACTACTAATAGTAGTTCGGACAGTTCAAGAACTAGTATTAGCCGCAAAAAAATTAAAAGAAAAGATTAGAAATTTAAAAAAACTCTGAAAAAGTAAATTGGCTAGCTATCAAGGCCGTATCGATACATTTCGGAATTTCAGAGTAATTTAGCGGTGACATGTTTGATTGGGACTCACAAGCCGGTATATTTTGCATGACATTGAAAGGAAACGCTAAAAATTGGCATTTCAATCAAATGCAAATAACAAAAAGTTGGAAAGAAAACCAAATTAATAGATGCTTTTTCACCAGTGACTTGAACGTTTTTAAAGCTAAAGCAACTAGTGAATGAAGAACGCGACCAAAATTTCAGCCTAATAGATTTACATTATAAGAAAGTCACATTCAGCCAAAGCTGTAAAGTATCTGATGAATCATAATAAACACAGTTAATGATCCTTTTATAAAATCAGGGGCTAAAGTCGCTGCATGTAAATGTACAAGTTCTTTATTGCTATTTTTTCAAAATGTTACCAATGTGGAGAAAAACGACATAAGAAATTTAATTGTCCCAGAGCTTCTCATTATTGACTTTAACCAGCATCATCTATGAATGTGCAGTGATTGTAATAGGCTTGGGTAACTCAGATCTGAACCGGTTCAAAGAGCCGGCTCCGACAGAAGATCCGTGAGAGCCGGCTCAAGGGATCCGCATAACTCAGTGAAACACTTAATACGCAGAAGCACTGTCAGCTCAAATGACTTATGCATCATAATATGGCTATGGTACACACTATACGCACAGGCGGTACAACTATTTAAGGTATTGTATTGCATATTGTAATATGCTTTCTGTAACATAGCAAGTAGCAACCTGTAAAACCCCGCCTTATAATATGTGAGTCAGTCACTGGCACAATTATTAGGTGATATGATTGACTTGACTCAACTAACTCAGTGGGCTCAGTTGACTCGAATAACATATTCAGAACTCGGCTCTTTTTGAACCGGTTCAGGGAGCCGGCTCACATACGGGATCCAGATGCAAAGATGCAGATCACTAAAAAGACCCGTTTATCTCATCTCTAGTTTGTAAAACCAAATTAATCACAGTTTATTAACTGTAAGTTTGATCAATCCCACAATACAAGAAACAAGGAACGTTTAAAAACAACGCTTACAAACCTCACAGTGGTTAATAAAGGTGTCGTAAATTCCCTTATAAAATTTTTTTATCATATCCCTTGTGATTTGCGGCTTTTGCCTATGAAACAGTTTAAAAGAAAGATTACTTGATTGGCTTATAAACGAATGTCATTCTGTCAATGAATTTTTTACATGATGTTTTTTTCTATGTATTGTAAAATGAATTTTTAAATGATGTATTTCTCCATGTATTCACGATTTCTATGCATTTTTGTATGTCGAATAGATCAAATAAGTATTATTATTTATTATTAAACATTACGATGTTGGAGATTTGGTGATGATTAAAAGAACAAAATTTTTAAAGGACTGTATGTGAAGAATATTTTGTTTTATGCTTCCACTTTAGATACGTCCTATGTATTTTTATTATTTTGTTTTGTCCACCTGACGTATGACTTCTAGGAACATGGCGTCTTTAGACTTTTATAGTTTTGACGAGAACTTGGCCCCTTGTTCACATTTATGTTTTTGATGGAATCATATATACACGTAATAGCAACTGGCGTAGAATTAATGCAGGGGTCGTGGCGTCTTTACAGTTTTGACGAGAACTTGGCCCCTTTTTCACATTTATGTTTTTGGTGGGATCACATATATACGTCATAGCAACTGGCATAGAATTACTGTATTACTGTCTCACTTTTGGATTGCATTATTGTATATATTTTGGTAAGAATTATTTTTTATTTCGTTATGCCAAAAGACTTTTATAAACATATTTGCGATTACTCGCCGTCGAGTGGAAATGTTGATTTGCAACTCTCGAGGCAAACATTATAATCGGCCTCATGCGTTTTCCATATGCGACAAGGAACTGGTACGGGAGCATATCAAAAGTTTCCCGAAACAAGAAAACCATTATTCACGCAACACCAATAAGAAAGAGTCTTTACATCCTAATTTGTCTGTTACAAAAATGTATACCATGTTTACAGAAAAGTATCCGAACTCCAAATTGAAACTGCACTTTTATAGGGAAATATTTAAATCTGAGTTTAATTTGAGGTTTGGGAATCTGAGGTTTGATACTTGCAAAGTTTGCGACAAATTATATATAAAATTAATAGCAGCAGATTCGGAAAATGAACGGAAAACCGCCGAGCTCGAAACGATGCTACATCACAGAAAAGCTGAAAGAGCTTATAATATTTTACATGAAGATTCAGATATAGCAAAAACTAATCCCAATGTTATTGTTCTTTGCGTTGATCTTCAACAAGTTTTGTTTATCCTAAATTTGACTCATTCCAACGTATTTTATCAACGACAATATTCCAACTACAACTTTTCCATTCCGACAGGAGAGATAGAATACCAACTTGAATATTTTGGAAACTGGACGGTATTGCCAAAAAGAAGAAAACAATCCAACGAAAATCCATCACAGTTATATTACGAACCGGTTCAAATCTCTGAATCAAAATTCAAGCATCTACAAGAATTGAAATCAGTAATAGAACCTGACCATCACTTTTTCTACGACAATTTGAAGTACAAAAAGGACTAAAGATTCTTTTTGTATTTTAAGTTGTAGAAAAAGTACATTTTTTTTATTCTGGAATCTAAATATTTTTTATTTTTGTTTATCTTTTTTTGTAAGTTCTACTAAAGATGTAAATCTGTCAAATAAAAAATGGTTAAAGACTAACACAGTTGCCTTTTTACCGAAACATTTAAAGCATGCTGCATTATAATAATGTAGATTAGTACGTAATATTAACTAACAGTTTCTAAAATGTCAAAAATCAATACTATTTAGCAAAAACGTCATTCCGTATATTAAGTATTTAAGTAATTTCAGTTATGTGACTTAAAAGATCAATAAATATCTGTTATGTGAGATCATTAACACTGCCGTGTTAAGCCCAAAAGTCGTAACTGCACTTTTGGTCAATTTTTAGTTAGACATATAGGCGGCTTCGTCACAACAAAATACATCATATTGTGACACTCGCATGTCGTAATTGCATCCCATAGGGACTGAAACGATGGTTGAAAATCTGTCGTAACTGAAAAACTTCCACTAATGTTAAGATCAATTGTCGTATCCAACATTGTTAGAGCAATTCGACGTATCTCACAGTAAAAATGTCATATACGACATTTTGATCTAACATTGAATGTGAGATACGACAATTTCTTTGTACCTGTAGCTGGACATAGTAACAGAAACATTGAACCAACGGCAGTTTCGTGGCACGAAGCCATAGCAGGACGTTCAAAACGTGATATAATAAGTTCATTTTACGCCTTTTTTTGCTCAATACGAGACGAAAAACATGTGATACTGTGGCTAGATAATTGCTCGTCACAAAATAAAATTTGGTGCCTCTACACGTTCTTTATATATCTTGTGAATTCTGACGAAGCTGCGTTAACACATTTGGAGGTCAAATATTTTGAGCCAGGACATACATTTATGGCCGCCGACTCCTTTCATCATATGGTTGAAAATTCTCTAAAGAAAATGAATAAAGTATATGATTTCAATGATTTTATTGAAGCCGTTAAAAATACTTCTCACAAAACAAAGGTTATCGAGATGCAGGTGGACAATTTCTTCCAGTGGCAGGATCATACTTCCCAATACAAACTACGTCAAATCAAACCAAGGTCCTACATGAGCGACATGATTCACGTTATTTTTGAAAGAGGGAGTAGAACAATGACTTATAAAAAAACTTTTGATGGACCGGAGACAGTACTTAATTTCCTGAACACAAAATTTCTGAAACAAGGTATTTCCAGACCAAATCCATGAACAACTCCCCGTGGAATCGCTGCAACCAGAAAAGCTGCAATTTTGTCTAAATTACTTAGCATCATGCCTGAAAACAGGAAGACATTTTGGAAAAATTTACCTGTCGTAAATGAAGAAAGCAGTCTTAGTGACAGCGAGTAACAAAGTTATCGCGTCCGATTATTATTTTGACTTCCTTTTTTCAGGCATGATGCTAAGCAATTTTACTTTGAATTAAATTTGTGCTTCGGGAGTCTTAGACATTAAAATCATATACCTTAACTGTAATTATAGTTTGTATCCAGTAAATTAAGGAATTGATGTATTTTATGTTTATTATTTAATTTACATTAAGTTTATTTAACTTTGAAGATATTTAATACCTAATTTGCACATGTAAACATTATAATAGTTCTGGATATCCGATAAATTAATAAAAGTTTTAAAATGCATTGTCGTATCTGCAAAAATTATTAGACGAAATTGTCGTATCTATCAAAAGACAGTTTTCAGACTAAACTAGAGTATTTTTATTGCGATTGATAAATTTTCCCTTTTTTTTTACATTAAATGACGTTTTTGCAAATTTCGCGGAATTTAAATTAACGATGGCAGATAGTGAAGTCGAAAATGTTAAATAACTCAAAACTACATTTTTGTCACATACGACCTTTGGGCTTAACACGGCAGAACAAATCTAATGATTTTAGCAAAAAACAAAATTGTATTTTATTTAATCAGAAGTATTAACTAATAGTCCAAGCGACAACTGAATTTAAAATGCACAGATTCAATCAAAAATACATCTAATTAAATTTTTAAACAGTTTTTATACAGTTTACATACTAATGACAGCTCAACATTTCAGGTCCTCGCAAGCTTCATATGGAGATGATGCCATAAGTTATGTGCAGCTTAAGCGTGACGGCAAATTGTGTACAGTGAAAATGTAAGATATGTACAGAACACAAAGTTCATGCAAAATTATATGAAAGCACATTAGTGGTTGACGGAGATGATCTCCGTTCAGTGTCATGACTGTGTTGCTTCGCAGGGTGGTTGTAAGCACGCAATAGCTTTTCTTATAGCCCAAGAGCTGATGACACGATTTTGGGTACGTGTTTTAGGCAGGTTGAAATAATGAAAAAACAGTAATTTATCAATGGGTGAATCTGGATTGGCGAGTCTGCCTGAGCGTTTGCGGTTATTTCGCGCCTGCGCAGCATATGACATCTGCAAAAAAATATCCCCAAAAAACATGTTTTAGGCAACTTGAAATTTTTATAATCTTTGAGTTCAGCATTTATATAATCTAGAAATGAAAATGCCAGAACATTTTGTCGGTTATAAAGTAGGGGCAGAACCCCCCGAAGATATTTTATTAATATACGCAATGAGCACGATACAGGTCAAACGGATGAACGGATTGAAACCAAATTTTGGGAGGATGTTTGGTATGCAGATATGAAAAGCTCTATTGTTTTTGGGGAAAATCGGCGCATGCGCAAAAGAGATATATACTATAACGTTGTTTTTTATATAATAATGATATACTTTTCATAACAGTTTATTATTCTATTTATTTTTTCAAGAAAGTTTTGTGAACTTTTTTTTTTCTGACAGATTTTCAAAACAAAACAGCAGTTGGTTCTTGTCTTATTTTCAAAATATTTCCGAAATTATTAAGTTTAGATTTTTTTTTTCACAAAACTTTCTTGAAAAAATAAATAGAATAATAAACTGTTATGAAAAGTATATCATTATATAAAAAACAACGTTATAGTATATATCTCTTTTGCGCATGCGCCGATTTTCCCCAAAAACAATAGAGCTTTTCATATCTGCATACCAAACATCCTCCCAAAATTTGGTTTCAATCCGTTCATCCGTTTGACCTGTATCGTGCTCATTGCGTATATTAATAAAATATCTTCGGGGGGTTCTGCCCCTACTTTATAACCGACAAAATGTTCTGGCATTTTCATTTCTGGATTATATAAATGCTGAACTCAAAGATTATAAAAATTTCAAGTTGCCTAAAACATGTTTTTTGGGGATATTTTTTTGCAGATGTCATATGCTGCGCAGGCGCGAAATAACCGCAAACGCTCAGGCAGACTCACCATTCCAGATTCAGCCATTGATAAATTACTGTTTTTTTGCATTATTTCAACCTGCCTAAAATACGTACCCAAAATTGTGTCATCAGCTCTCCGGCTATTATGTGAGTACATCGCCGAAGTGAAAAACCATCATGCACTTCGGAGTGCTATTGGAAAAAATCTAAACTCTCCACGGCCGGTAGTAGTTTAAAATATATGACAGCAAAAGAGTTGTCCAATGGTAGTCCCCATATCGAATTCATTTGTTTCGAAGATTTTAGAAGAAGAGAAACAGAGAAAAGTTGAAAAATGTGAGCTTTTAAAATATCAATCCACATACTGTTACAGTGAAACACAGGCTATCTCAATGCATCACCTTATACACGGCCATCCCCCGATTTACATGGTACTTGTTTTACACATTTTCGCTTTTACACGGTTTTCCAAATAAGTTTTTTTTTGTTTTTATCGCACTCTACTAAATGCTACTGTGATTGAACAAGTGCGCTGTGTACACATCTCACGGGGAATCCCGAGCTTATGTGCTGACTTGCTGCACACGCACACTGTGTCTGTATTTCTTCGCATAAAATTAAAGTTTTATCTACGGAAAATTGTATTTGAGTGAAAGTTTCACAGTTTCAGAAAGATTTAATTTTCCGTATTCGTAAATTACAAGTGAGTGCATAATTTAGATTATTATAAATTAACGGCTGTGATTAAAGCAAAATTCAGAGGGAAAAAATGCGGGAAATTTTGGAGGGAAATGATGACAATTTACCAAATAGATTTAATTAAAATAAAAAAATTAAAACATTTTAATTTGAATAAAAATTAAAAAAAAAACAGTGTTTCCGTAATATATTACATATTTTAACCTGTCAAAGCATTTTATTTTTATTTCTGTGTACACCTAAAAATATTGAAAAAAATCACAACTGTTAAATAGCAAAATTATGCATTTTCTGCAAGCTTTTCGATTTACACGGTTTTGACTTGAAAATTTTTAATTTTCGATTTACACGTTTTTCTCAGGAACGTATCTACCGTGTAAATCGGGGGATAGGTGTATTTAATTCTAGAGAAAAGTGTTGATGAATTTTTAAAAAAATGCTCAAATAACAGCTTCTTTAATAAAGAAAGTTGAAGAAGAAACAAGGGAACAATCTTTGGTTTGAACTGAGGTACGGATGGATAACCGCATCAAAAGCTTTTGAAGTCAGTCGTTATATAACAATAAATGGGATCAGACAACAACTATCCATTTTGCGTTAACAAAATTAAGTGGTCCTGTGGAAACTTGGTATAGAAGTTTAGAAACACGAATTTATTCTTGGATCGAGTGGAAAAATGTATTATTAGAAACGTTTTCACCTAAACGAAATGTACATAATATGATGTTAAAAATGATTAATTATAAGCCAAGTGATGCTAAAGATTTATATACCTATGACTACACATTTCAAAAATTAGCTTTAATACATTTTTTTAAAATTATCTTTCTCTGATGAAGATAAAATAGATTTAATAATAGTGGAAATTTATAAACTCGGAACAGTATACAACAAAAAAAAAAAATGTAAGCAACAATGTATGAATTGCAATATAAAATTTAGCAAGACTTTGTACCACTTTTTCGCGGAGTGCCCTATACAATTGCTTACCGTGAACAATGCCTCAGAAAATACCTAATAGGCAGAAATTTTATAGCAGACCTTAATTTCACTCAAAGATTATATAGACAAAATATGTAATTATAATTAAATATTGCGTAAATATGGTTTTCTGGGGGACTGGTCGATGATTTTAATTGCTGAACAATGCTAAAATACCTATCTAAGTTTGAATATTGCAAACTATTTTAATTAAGTATGCTTACTATTGTTATTAATTTAATTTAATATTGTTATGTATTGTAATTGATTGATCTCAGATTGTAATAGGTATTGCATAACTGCTTAATAATTTGGTGAATGACAAATGAATTGTGGTTTTTAGTTTTAGTCTTATAATGAACATGAAATAAAACGTATAATAAAATTATCGTTGTATTTATTTAAAATCACGAATATAACAATTATATTTGTAAGGTTCCACTGTATAATTTTGATAAATTTAATGCTGCTACTGCTATGCAACTACTATAGTTGCGTAAATTCAACGTACCTACAAGATTTGCAGGCAACTATAAAAGAATGAATTTTGAGTTTATGATTATTCATTAAACGACAACGAAATTGAAAGAATTTAATATCTTTGTATAAAACAGTTGATTATAGTTTGAATTATTTTTTGTTGAATAAAATTTATTTTTTTTTAAGTAATTATCACAAATTATTAAAAAAACCTTTACATATTTATATAAAATTTCTAATGGAAATGCGCACTTATGCACTAAGTTTAATATGTACTATGTTCATGAACTATATATTTTGTACCATGCTTAATTTTTTATTTTGAAGAAAAACAGACTTGTAAAGTATTTGAGTTACAGTATTTCAGGGTACAAAGGAAAATACTTTTCTAGTATTTGTACTTAAATACTATTGAAGCAAGAGTACTTGTATTTATTTGCTTTTAAAATGTATCTTTACAGGTCTGAAGAAAATATCAAGATTAATGTTAATTATTTTAATTTATACTAATGTAATTTTACCAACCCCCTGTAATAATTGTCAATTTAAATACAGTAATATTCTAATCTTATTTGAACAGTTATATTCTATTCTATTCTACATCCAAATAAAAATGGTGTTAAACTAATGGCAGATTTTTTACAAACAACCTTTGTTTAATTTCTGTTTTTATATTATTAACAATTTCAATCATTGTTGCGGTATATAAAAATGTCTAATATATATTTAATTTGAGAAATAATTCACTTTTATCCAAATGGAAAATAAAAATTACCGATTTTCCAACAGTCAGCTTTATTTGAAAGTTATATGCATCGTTAGACTTTTATTGATATTAAAATGTACATCCGTCATAAACATTTTTAGTAAAATAAGACAAAGGCTGTTTTTCAATGTTTTTGTATTAATTTTCACACCGGTTTTAGTTAGATACTGTGTTGCTCTATACTTTGAAACGGTAAGAATTTATATATTTTTCAAAAATGACCAGAGGTTAGACGAAATCCGTTGAGGACTGTCAAAGCCGCAAAAAAATTACCAGACGGATGTTGGAAGAAACGGGGATGTTTCCACAAGCCGAAAAAAGTGTCGAGTATTACAAAAATCGAGCATCAACGCCCAAAAAGAACTTCAATTTGATTCCAATAGTGAACGATGAGGACGAAAAAATGTTTAGACGTTTCATGAATGAATATCCCGATTTCGATATCTACAGCGAGTCCATCATTAAGGATGAAGAGAATACTAAATAAAAAAAAAATAAAATGTAGGAAGAAAATACAACTACAGAAGATTTTTAAATAGTATAATTTTTTTGAGATTTCAGATTTATTTGGTAACTATTTTATTGTCAATAACTTGACTATACTGCGTATATTTTCAGTTACCTCTTAGTGCAACGATGCAATACGGGTGTCGGTGCCACCGCATTTTATATTCTGGGCCCAAAACTGTGGAATGATCTGCCTCAAACAATAAAAGTAAATGTAAATTATATTTGCTCAACAAGCAATAATGCAAAAAAAAATTAATTAAAATTCTACACTCTACACTGCACTGACAAAAATTTTGAAATTAGAATATTGTATAGATAGATAATAGATATATATGTTATTTGTTAAAGCATATGACATTGTATGACCGACTGGATTTTATGTCTTTAAATAAATAATAATAATAAATAAATAATAATCTTTATTTGTATTATTATAGGAATTTAGAATAATAAATTGATTTTTCTTGATTTAATCGTTTTTTAATTATCCAGATATGTAAATCGACTCAGTGATTCTCAAGTGACAAAAGTAGTAGTGGACAAACTGACGTTGACTGCATATTAAATTCATTTTCATGGCCTACAAACATGTTTACAGCTCTCCTGATGCTATTTTCAAAGCTAAATGGCTCGGGTAAACGTCAAATGAAGAACCAAGAATCACTCTTTAGAAAAACTCTTTATTTTCACTCTTTATGGAAAAACTTACAACTTTAAAAAAAATATATAATTTATGTTATCTTTCACACATAGCCAAAACATTTCTTTCACCAAATTTGCCTGAAGGATCTATCTGTATTGTGAATCCTTTTTTTTAAAATAGCGTCAGAGAAACAATAACTGTATTAGGCGGTGGGAAAGGGTTTAAGATGAAAAGTGCAGAGGATATTTGTAGGTAGCATATAAATCAACTTTCTATCAGACCACGATGCCGCGCCGTCTCCGCCAAAACCTGTTCCCTACGAATCTCCATCACCTCCTACGATCACCGCTGAACTTCCTGATTCTCCTCCAGTGGGTGAAAATCCAATAGTATCTACGCTCTGGTCGTTCCGGTATAGACACGATCCCCGTCGAGAATCATTTGATTGCTTGGCGTTAATTTTTTGTGAGTTCGAGAGTTATAAAAGGGAAACCTACCCAAACCCAGAGGTAGCAGAAAGGCAGTCTAAAAAGACAAAGGTTCTAGTGTCTGAGAATACCCCACCAGTGCCTTCACGAGGCGACGATCGTTAGTACTTGGGGGGGACCCCAAGGAAGCTAAATCTGGTGAAACTAACCTTACTACTACTCCTGAAGGAAGCTTTCCTGAGGACGAGGAGCGGCCTGGCGCCCAAAGAAAGAATATAACAATTTGAAAATCAATCAACAAGAAGGAGAACAACTTGATTGATAGAAAGACCTACCAGAGGTAACCTCTGATAAAAGAGTTCCTCAAAAGTTAATCAGCCAGCCCCGGCGTAGTGCCGGGGTTGCATTTTTGCTAAAGATCCCTTCTGGATCTCATAAGAAGTATCAAGCTAAATAAAAGCCAGATGGCAGGCTCAAAAGTCCCTTCGGGGCAAAGTACAAGCAGTTCAGAGTCAGAAAATTCGCAGGAGATGGATACTCTGCAAGAGGCTGACAAATATATGCAACTAATAAGACAACTCTTGAGAGAGGACACGAGATTATCCAAACAAGCGAAAGAAACGTTCTTAGAGCATACCAATACGCTACACTTGTTATTGCAAAAAGAGAGGCAAAAACATATTACAAAACAAAGCTGGAAACACATGAACAAATGTGTACACATAATCAGCAGCCAAAGATCAGCTACGCTGCAATTGCAGGTCAAAGGCCAACTGTGCAAGCTCCAAAGACAATTGAAACCAAAGAGACTGTTTTCATATCGAAAGAAGGCGAAACCTCGGAGACAATTCGCAAACACTTCGTTAAGGAGTAAGGCAAAGTAAAATAAGAATTCGTAACATTAGGACAACTAAAAGTGACGCACTTGTAGTCGAGGTCGAGTCAGAAAGCGATATAGAGAAGCTTAAGGTGCAAGATTGTCTGAAAAGCTACACAATAGTAACATGACACCTGAGGAACTGACAGAAGCAATCGTAGAGCAAAACATGTTCCAAGATTATAATGATGATGAAATCAAATTAAGATTCAAAACTGGTCCTAGAGACCAGGAAACAGTGCACTGGGTTGTGGAAGTCAGTCCCAGAGCAAGAAATGAAATACTAAAACAAGGAAGAATATATATAAATTACAGATCTTCTAAGGTCAAAGACTACAATGTAGTTGCAAGATGTGCTAAGTGTGGCAATTTGGGCCATATAGCAAAATATTGTACAGACACTGAAAAATGTCTAAAATGTGGTAGCACAGAGCATGTCAAAGCAGATTGCAAAGACATGGAAAATAAAACATGCATTCCATGTAAACAAAGGAACAAGAGGTGCAATAAACTAAACAGCAAAGAGTGTCTGACCTATCAACTCTTCCTGGAGAGAATGATCTCGAGAACTAATTATGGCGAATAACAACTTAAAATTTTTCCAAATCAATACAACAAGGTCCATAACAGCAAAGCATAGATATAATATGCATACAAGAAGCGTACATAAGATACAACGAAGTCGGCTCAATGCCAAACACTGCTAGAGCTATCTATGAGAACAATGGCCTAACTGCGACTATTATCTTTAATCCAAAAGTAACAATCGTTAAAATAACACAAGGCTGTGACGAAAGCATGACCACAGTGCAAATAAAATATGGCAACCTAAATTTCATTCTAATTAACCAATACTGCTGTCACGCAGATGACATAGAAATACATATGAATAAACTAAAGACCCTAGTAAACAGTTTAAATAGTAAACAAATTGTATATGTTGCAGATATAAATGCACGATCATTAAGATGGCATAACAACAACAAATGAAAAAGGTATAAAAGCTGAAGATACTTTGGATGAATGTAACTTATATGTAGTAAATAAAGAAGGTCAAATGGCAGCATACTGTAATACCAGAGGTCAAGAATCGAACATAGACGTGACTGCAGCAACTCGGTCCATCAAGGGAAGCATCAAAGAATGGAAGGGAAGTAAAATGGGAAGACATTAAGAAAACGCTAACAGAACAAAGAGACAAATATCACCTAGAGACTGAGTCTCCAAACCTAATGGCAAAGAGACTACAAAAATGCATATTGGAGGCATGTACAAAGCACGCTAACTGGCGAACAACAAGCAGACCAAAAAGCGCCCCTTGGTGGAATCAACAATTGCAAAAAGAAAAAGCTAGAGTCAGGAAACTACTAAGAGAATATAGAAACGAACTCAATGTAGAGGCAAGACAAGAGAAAAAGCAAAGATACAACACGTTGCTGAGAAGCTACAGAGCTACAATAAAAGAGGCAAAACAAAGCACGTGGGAGAAATTTATAAACGAGACAATGACAGACAGTCCATGGGCACTACCATATAGAATATGTGCGGACAAATTCAGAAGGCCGCAAGTGTTAGCAACCATACAAAAACAAGATGGTACACACACAGAAAGCTGGGGCCTGGGAAGATACAGCAAAGGAATTACTCATGGGACTTCTTAGGTCGGGTGAGACCGAAGACCGAACAATACCAATTCAAATAAACATAATGAATGGAAATGATGAAATAGAAGAAGTCACAGAGGATGAACTTGAGCTCACGATACAGAGCTTTAAACCATGTAAATCACCAGGTCCAGATGGATTGCCCATTGAGGTTTATAAAATGCTATACAAAGAAATAAAAAACGATATGGTGAAGTTAGCGAACATATGCCTAAAAAAGGGAATTTTCCCCCAAAACTACAAAAGTTCACTAGTAACAATATTATATAAGCAAAAGAGACATTCCTAGAACATACCAATACGCTACATCTGATCTTACAGACTAAAATATACTATAAGACGAAGCTCGAAACACACGAGCAACTGTGTACACATAATAAGCAGCCTATGATCATCTATGCCGCAGTGCAGCACAAAGGTCAACAGTGCACGCAACAAAGAAAGTCGAAACCAAAGAAACTATTTTTATATCGAAAGAGGGCCAAACCGCCGAGGCAATACGCAAACACTTCGTTAAGGAGTTAAATCCTAGGCAAAGTAAAATCCGAATCCGAAACATTAGAACAACGAAAAGTGACGCTCTTGTCGTCGAGGTTGAGTCCTACAGCGATGTAGAGAAGTTGAAAGGTCAAGATTGTCTGAGAAACTACACTATAGAAAAACCACGAAAGCGAAATCCTTTAACCATATTATAGGACGTTGAAAGTACCCTAACGCCTGAAGAACTGACAGAAGCAATCATAGAGCAAAACATGCTCCAAAACTACAATGAGGATGAAATTAAACTTAGGTTTAAAACGGGCCCAAGAGACCAAGAAACGGTGCACTGGGTTATGGAAGTCAGTCCTAGAGCGAGAAATGAAATTTTAAAACAAGGAAGGATCTATATAAATTATAGGTCTTCTAAAGCTAAAGATTACAACGTCGTGGCCAGACGTGCAAAATGTGGCACTCTAGGCAATATACCTAGCCAAATACTGCACAGATACTGAAAAATGCTTAAAATGTGGCAGCATAGTACATATAAAAGCTGACTGTAAAGATACAGAAAATAATATATGCATACCATGCAAATAAAGAAACAAGGGGTGCAATAAACTCAACAGCAAAGTGTGTCTAACCTATCAACTTTTGCTGGAGAGAATGATTTCTAGAACTGACTATGGCGAATAACAATTTAAAATTTTTCTAAATCAATGCGGCAAGGTCCATAACAGCAATGACAGAACTAAGGGCACTTGCAGATAATGAAAGCATAGATAATATGCATACAAGAAGCGTACATTAGATACAATAAAGTAGGCTCAATGCCAAGTACTGTTAGAGCTAGTATTCATGAGGACAATGGCCTAACTGCTATTATCATTTTCAATCCAAATATAACAGTTGTCAAAATAACGCAAGGGTGCGACCTAAGTATGACAACAGTACAAATAAAGTATGGCAATTTAAACTTCATTATAATCAACCAATACTGCTGTCACGCAGATGATATTGATATACATATGAATAAGCTAGCGACTCTAGTGAACAATCTAAATGATAAACAGATTATATATACAGCTGACGTAAATGCACGATCGCAAAGAGGATACCTTAGATGAATGCAATCTGTACATAGTAAATGAAGAGGGTCAAATGGCAACATATTGTAATACCAGAGGTCAAGAAACAAATATAGACGTGACTGCAGCAACAAGACTGATTAAGGGAAGTATCAAAGAATGGAGAGTACTGGATCATGCTACGCACAGCGATCATAGATTAATCAGATTTCAAATAGAACATACACAAGAAAAGATAATGCAGAGAAGACTACCGTGCCTAAATCTCAAAGAGGTAAAAAGAAAGAAGACGAAGAAAGAAGAGCAAGTATCAATAATTGCCTGCTAAGCCCGAGGGCACAGCGGGCTTGTATGAGTATGAAAAATAAAGTACGCTCTCCGGGTAATCAATTTATGAAGGAATTGCGCTATTTGCAATATCTATAATGAGTGACGTCATGACAGCATGCCAACAATGTCTTTTATATTTCACCAAAAAATAAATTCTGCCGAGGTTGGGATGACGTTAGAAACGAAATTCGCGGAACGGAGCTTACTAACAAGAATTTCTGTTTTAGAAAGATACCTTTAGGAGTCGGATATCCTAAAGAAGTTATTATAAAACAAACAAAAAATTTGCCGCATTCTGCGACTCCTTAAAGGTCGTAGATTAAAAAAACTTGATTGTTAAATTAAAAAAAAAAATAACGGAAGAAATAGTTAGCATTATATCTACTATAACTACAAATGCAGTCGGCATTGATGGAATCTCAGTAAGGATTTTAAAAATGTGCCTACCATATTGTTTGAATGTACTAACAAACATCATAAACACATCTTTACTGGATTCAGTATTTCCTGATATATGGAAGCAAGCATTAGTCAAGCCTATACCAAAGGCAAATAGTCCTACAGAGCTCAAAGATCTGAGGCCCATCAGCATATTGTGTGCAATTTCGAAAATTATTGAAAAAATAGTTCACAAACAAGTGACTGAGTATCTACAAAACAGTAATTTGTTACCAGTTTACCAATCAGGCTTCAGAAAAAATCATAGCACTGCATCAGCCCTTACTGTTGTAGTAGATGATATTAGAAAAGCTATGGATAACTCCTCATGTACTGCTCTAGTTCTGCTAGATTACAGCAAAGCATTTGACACACTTGATCATGAGTTACTTCTTGCTAAGTTGCAATATTTAGGTCTTTCTGATACATCGTGTAAGTGGGTCAAGTCATATCTGTCTAATAGGATGCAAGCTGTCTCACTCGATATGAACACATCTTCCTTTCAGCCAATTGCTAAAGGAGTACCACAAGGTTCAGTTATCGGACCACTACTTTTCATTTTATATGTTTTTGATTTTAGCGACAGTTTACGTCACATGAAGGTGCATCAATATGCTGATGACACTCAGATCTATCATTCATTTCAGATATCAAACACCAGTCAAGCTTGTGTACTTATAAATGAGGATTTACAGTCTGTTAGCGATTATTCTGTTAACCATGCTCTAAGCTTAAATTCAGACAAGACTTGTGTCATATTTATTGCAAATAATAATGTCCTTCGAGCCCTAAATTTATCTCAGATAAATCTCCATATCAATGGCAATAAAATAAAAACCTCAGAAACTGCAAAAAATTTAGGCTTGACTTTTGATCAAACCTTAAAATTTGATACGCATGTATCCTTAAAATTTAAGCATGCTTTCTACCGGCTCACATACGAGTTATTGTGCGAGAAAACCGGACAAAAGTCCCATTAACAAAATTTGCCGTATGCGCGATTATTAAGTGATTTTGAATAGCTGACTAACTGGTCTAACAGATAGCCACTACATATCGTATTCCCTACCCTTCTTCGTTTCGTAACATCAGTGCGAACTTAGACGTCACGCAGATCACATGGTCCTGTTCTAGACAATTTGTATTGTGAATAGTGACTGTTTTCTGAATGTATTTAAAATCTACTAATAAAATTATGGAAGAACAAGGTAAGGATGCTATTTTACTTAAAAAAATTGTTAATCGGTAGGTTTACACCTAAAATTTTGTAGGTTCAGAAAAAAAGTTGATTGAAATGATGTTTTTTCGTATCAAATTTTTATTCAAAAGTATTTTTGTTAGTCTGCCCGTTTTTGCCCGGTTAAAAAAAATATACAGATAGGAAGCTTGGACTTTTTTCTAAAAAACTGTAAAAAGAATCTTTCCACATCTTTCCACTATTTAATTCAAACATGCTTACAAATCATAGAATATAAACGTCGTTTATAGATTTCAATGTGTTTTGTTTTAGGAACTTCTAAAAACGTAAAAGAATATACAAGAAAAGAATTGCTTAATATTATTGAGCAATTCCAGGGCAAAAAAATTGATGAGAAATTAATGCTTTTTGAAAACAGACTAATAGAAATGACGAAATGCCCTGAGGATGACAATAAAACATTATGTCGTTCGTTAAGTCATTTTAAAAGCAATTTTAAAAGAAAATGGATTGCGGCTCATTATAATAAAGACCGTTTTGTAAAAAACAATGAACAGTGGCTATCTGGTATCGAGAAATTGCCTATTTGGAGCAGAGAGTATGCCACAAAAACTGGTCGACCAACAAAACACTTTCAAGAATTAAGCGACCGTGGTAAGCGTCGCAAAACGCAAGACTTACGTGAGCTAGTGCCTGCAGAAGAATTGACTTTCGCTGCTAGTGTAAGTCAACGGGTTGCAGGAAACACCGATGCGTCGAAAATAATCAAAGAAGCAATAGCCACACCTACGAGAGCTCGCAAAATGAGGAAAGCAATTTCTGCACAAAAACAAATGGTCACTACCAGGAAATTTACACCACAAGAAGCATTGGTATTATTTGTGCAAGCAGATTTAACAAAAAGGCAGTATCAGGTGTTGCAAAGTGCCAACAAATCAATTTATCCTTGTTACTCAAGAGTAAAAGACGCCAAGAAAGAATGTTACCCTAAAGAGGGCTCGATAACAGTGACTGAAACGAGGGCCGAGATCGAACTACAGGCACTACTTGATCACACTGCCTCAAGAATATGCAAATATGTCGCACCTGTAATTGAGGGATTATCTGCAAATGAGAGAGAAAACATGGAACTTATACTAAAGTGGGGCTGTGACGGATCCCAGCAAGTTCAATATAAACAAAAATTCCTGAATTCCACTGATAATGATGCAAACATTTTCCAAAGTTCTTTGGTTCCAGTGAGGCTAATTGCTAACGGCGCGGACGAACAGAAAAAGTTCATATGGCAAAACCCTGCTTCTGGATCAGTTTGGTTTTGTAGACCTATCCGGTTACGTTTCGTGAAAGAAAGCAATGACGTTTCGAAGGAAGAAATTAAACATATAGAGGACCAAGTGGAAAGCTTGAAGAAAACTGAAGTCCAAATCGAGTCCAGTCTTGATACTGCAGTAAAAATAAAACACACTTTGCTGCCCACAATGGTCGACGGTAAAGTATGTAATGCTGCGACAGACACCACATCAACAATGAAGTGTTACATATGCGGACAAACTTCAAAGAATTTTAATAAATTAGTAACACCAGCAGAAATCAATACAGAAGCGCTGAAGTTTGGCCTTTCAACCCTGCATGCCAGGATAAGATTTTTTGAGTCTTTACTTCATCTGTCATATAAATTGCCAATACAGAAATGGCAAGCACGGACAGCAGAAGATAAAAGAATTGTGGCACAGAGGAAAAAAAAAATTCAAAAGGATTTTAGAGAAAGCATGGGCCTTTTGGTGGATATACCAAAAGTAGGAGGTGGAAACACGAATGACGGAAATACGTCATGAAGGTTTTTCAGCGATCCAGAGACCTCATCTCGCATAGTGGGAATTGACATAAATCTCATTAAGAGGCTCAAAATTATCCTCGAAACACTTTCAAGCGGGTTTGAAATTAACGTTGAAAAACTGAAGGACTTCGCAATGAATACAGCGACATTGTACGTGCAATTATATAACTGGCATCCTATGTCACAGACAATGCATAAAATTTTGATTTACGGTGCCACTGTAGTATCGCAAGCGATAGTACCTATCGGGCAGCTATCCGAGGAAGCTGCAGAGGCCAGAAACAAGCACTTTAGGAAGTATAGGGCAGACTTTTCAAGAAAATTTTCACGGATTGCTTGTAATACAGATATATTACATAGATTGTTATTAACTTCAGATCCATTTTTAAGTTGTAATAGACAGAGGCAAAATAAAAAAACTAAGCCATTTTCTAAAGAAGCTTTGGATCTAATGGTCGCAGGTTTTCAACAACAATTTGAGAACATCGAAGGTTACAAAAGTGATGAAGAAACATACGAGGATCAAGAAACAGATTCAGATACTGATTAGAATAGTGCATAATGTTATTATTTTTTTTGTTCAATTTTTCTAAGTTAATTAAAATAATTGAGGGTTGTTTCAGTTTTAACTGTTTTTAAGTTTATTTATCAATTTCAAATATCATTTCCTTGCTACATTTAAGAAATTGTTGTAAAATAGGGCCTATAGCATTTTTATTTTAATCTCTAGTAAAAAAAACCTATAGATAATTTTGTCCAGTTTTTTAACATAAATACTCCTATGTGCGGCTTAGAGTACTTTCTCAATTTGGGAAACTTTTAACCACTACCATGAAACTGAGATTGGTCAATGTGCTTATTTTGCCGATTATTGAGTACTGTGATGTAGTATATGGCTCATCATTAGATTGCGTAACTTCTCATAAAGTGCAAAAACTTCAAAATTCCTGTCTACGGTTTGTTTTTTGCATTTCATATCGCGAACATAATATAACACCGTACTTAGTACAACATGGCATTTTAAATATGGCTAACAGAAGATTGTTGCATACGTATACTTTTTTATTTAAAATCTTAAAAGAAAATGAGCCAGCTCTTCTTATAAATTAATTGCATAAACGCTCAAATCCATACGATGTTAGGAAAATAACTTATGAACTGCCAGCTCACAACACTTCAAATTTTAAAAAAGCATTTGCTTATCTGGCGCCTAAATTATTAAATGAGCTTGACAGCACTATCTTAAACCAGGCCATTTCACATCGCAATCAAATGAAAACTTTTATTATGATGATTAATACGAAGCTCGTAAATCGGCAAAATTTATTGACCTTTACTTAATTTTTTTAATTTTTATTGTTTTTCTGTTACTTTTATGTAATTTAAGGACAGATGGAAGACCAATTCGTATGGATTGAATCTGGTCCGATTGCCTTAGCAATAAATTATTTCTATTTCTATATATTTAACAAAGAAGGTTTAAAACCGGAGCCCGACCGATTAAAAGCTATAGTACAATTAAAAGACCCAGTAAATAAAAAAGAACTATAAAAATGTTAGGAATGTTTAATTATTTAAGAGATTTTATACCAAATAAAATGTGTTTTTTTTTTCACGTATTGTTAATAGGTAGTTGTTTTATACAATTTATTTATTCTCTTGTTGGTCGTGGTGCGGTGTTAGTCCCCGCTTTGTTGTTGTTTTGTGTCATTTATTTATTTATTGTGTTGGTAGTGGCGTGGTGTTATTCCACGTGTTGTTGGGGTTTCTGTCCTTTTAGTGTTACGTGTTCTCGCACGTGTTGTTAGTTTTAGGATTATATTTTTATTGGTGGTGGTTTGGTCAACAATTTTAAAGAATGTTTTGCTATAAGTTTTGGTGCTCTCAAATTTAGACAACTTGAGACAGCCTCGTACGATTAACAGTCTTGGCGCCCTTTATATAACAGGTCGGTTTTGTGGAATACGTACGATATTCTTATCAACGCAAAACTACAGAAACTTTCTTTCGCTGCCTGTTTTAATTCTAGTGTTTGTCTTTTTGTCTTGTGGTAGGTGGTTGGGCTTCTTATATTAGGCTTCAGCCTATTTCTTTTGATGAGGTTGTGCGGTATATGATAAGGAGTTTGGAGTGATTGGGTTGATTAGTGTGAATTATTGGATTGACCTTTTTTTTATTTTTTATTTACGTTCAGCTTATCCACACCTCGCGCCGCTGAGTAAGCTAGCCGGCTGGCAACCTGTGACGAGTTAATTTTGACTGGATTACACAATAAAAAAAAAATTGGCTAATTAACCATCATAGTACCTATCTAGCTATGTCCCTAAATATTTTCTTGAAAACGGCCCTAACGATTTGGATGAAATTTACTGAAAAGGGATTTTGGGGGGCAAAAAATCGTTTTGGCTAGGTCTCATCTCTCAAAAAAATCGTTTTCTTACAAATTTTATCATTATAAAAATCAATTTTTTGACGTATAAAAATACTTAAATATTGTAAGTAGGTTTTGGAATTTTATACAAACAATGAAACAATTGTTTTCAAAATATTATGACAGTTAATCTTTGATTACTATCCAAGTGAGACGTATTTGAATATCAGTATTTTATTTAACTTTCCGAGCAAAGCTCGGTCACCCAGGTACCATGATCTTAAAAATCAATATTTACCAGGAAAATATATGTATGTTGCTGACCTATTATCTCGCAATTTTCTTAATGAAATTTATGAAAATGAAATTAATGTAACTGGGACAGTACATAGTTTTGCAGAATATCCTGAAAAATTCGTAAATATTTCTAAAAATATTTTAAAAAAGTGTGAGGTAGGAAAAGCGATAGAAATAGTGCTTTATTAGAATATAGATGTACACCGATTACTGATCTAAATCTGGCTCCTTGTGAAATACTTATTAATCGTTTGTTACAAACAAAAATACCAATTTCAGATAAAATATTAAAACCAAAACTAAATAAAAATTTAAAAGAGTTTGACCAGGCCTGTCAACCGAAGTTGTGCCCGGGTTTATACTGCTCAATTTATTGTTTGGATATACCAAAATCGTACAAAAAAAAACTGCGACAAGATGATTTACAACATCTTGACACATTTTTCTAAGTTGTGAACAGTAACAACAAACGTGAGTGAACTAACTTGATTGTGAGTAGAACAAAACAATATATCAAAATTAAAGTGAGGATGCCAAATCACCGAAGTTACGGGCAATTTGTTCGGAGCGCCAGAAGACTACGCAATGGCTGCATTGACGCCGTCGAAGATTTAAAGATGGGACGTGGCATAGCCGTCCAATTCAAGGAGAAATTCGGCAGAGTCGACATACTGAAGAAACAGCAACCCAAAACAGGGAAAGTAGTGCTGCTAAACGTCGATAACCGTCTCATTTAGTACTTGGTGACTAAAAGACGGAGTCACGATAAACCGACGTTGAGAGAGTTGCGCAATTCACTAATTGCGATGAAAAAGCATATGGCAGACGCAAAAGTAACCAAGCTGGCCATGACGCGAATAGGCACGGGCCTAGATGGATTAGACGTATTCAGCAGCACGCCGGTTACAATCAAAGTTTACCGACAGGAGGAAGAGGAGGGAGAAAATGGGCATAACTTATGCCTTGGTTGCTACGAAAACGTAAGTAGCTGCCCGTTCTGCCGTTCAACGAAACCAAGAAAAAGGATCGATCGACTACTGTTCAAATTGAAGCGTGCGAGGAACGTTCAATGCGTAAATAGAGAGGAAGATTGCACCGTCGTAGGAACCTCTAAACGAAATATTTAGTCATCTACATTCTACACAATTGTGAGAAAGCCCTTAAGGGTTGTGTCGTGCCGGGTTGTGTTTGGCGAGACCATTGTTGATCACGTGTCAAAAGGACACTCAAACCTGTTTGTAAAGACTTGCGGTCCAGTAACTACGAACACGGTTCAGTTTTTTTCGTGTATTTGGAACACTACTTGGCGTACGCGACGATAAGTTATTATTATACATCGAAGCCCTCGATGTATATTGTATTCGCAATAATCTTGTATGAATTCCTATGTCGTATGTTTTCTCGAGTAACTGAAATCTGTTTTCGACGAAATTTTGGACACAGATGCGTTTCCATCATGTCAAGAGCCTTGCAAAGTTTAATTTATGTAACTAAAAAATTAGTGCCCTTTTGACCATAATTTGTCAAACAAACCGCCGTAGCTTCTATAGGATGCACGCTACAAAAAAAACTATCGAAGGAAATTTGTACGTCGATTAATTACCTTTCCGACTAGCATAAAAAAAATACTGCTAACTATCTGCATTTGACCATAATAAATTTCACATTTCTTTCTAAATAATTTTCTAATCATCACGGAATTTGCTTTAAACTTCGAAAATTCGCTTTTTATCTGTAAATAACATAATTTACAATGCTATAAATACGTTAAAAATACCTTTTTCACATAATTTTGCATAATTTTAGGTGATTTAATACTTCCAAAGATTGTCATCTGTTATTTTTTTGAAACCCAACTTTTCACACTTTGCAATTTAAATTAAAGTATGACTGAATTAGATAACATATTATATTCAATGAATAACGAACAAATTATTGTTTTATCACATGATACTCACGTAGAGATTTTTACTCATAAGTAACTCGGCAGTCTCATAAATGTCAAAATAATATAGTATATTGAAATCATTCAACTAAATTTTCGGAACTTTATTTGTTTGTGTTTTTTTTTTTGCTTTTACAGTTTATAAGATATGAAGGATGAGACGTAAGTATTTAAAAATAAATAATTATGAACAATATATTTAATTTCACAGCACCCAATTTGAGAGCCACTGAGCTAGACGTTAGGCTTGTGAACGGTGCCATCTACCGAAAAAATGTCATATCTTATTACAGTTAATAAACCGTTTAAATTTTCAACAATAATAATAATCTTTATTATCATACCCAGAAGTTGTACACTTATAATAGAAACTTATCGATCCATAATGGAGTTGAAAGAAATAGATTTCTTTTTGGGCGATAGTATTTTAAGAAGAGTGTAAACAAATATGGGTAGAGATAATTTCAAAAGTGGAAATAACAAAGCCAGCATAAATCTCTATGTTAGAGGACAGACAATTTTAAACTTAAAAAAAAGCTTAAGGTATTCCAAACTGTTAATTCAATGTGGCATTTTGATGCTACCAATGCCACAATAGTCATCATGATAGGGACGAATGACGCGATAAAAAACACAAATTCAATATCTTTCAAAAAAGCATTAAAATGGACGATAAGTGATTTAATGAAAATAGGGACAAAAAAAATTCTGAAATGTACCATACCGCCATTAAAGAAATATGATGTGACACCAATGAAACCAATAATTTTAGAATTGTGTTCAAAAATATCCAATGTGGACATAATTGATATATATATAATGAATTTATTAAAAAAAATGACAATCTACACGAAAGGTATGTAGTACATAAAAAAATAATCTAATATTAGTGACCTCAAAGTAAAAATAATACGTTGACAATTTTGATTTTTATTTTCGAACACATTGCAATGATTTCCCTATACACTGTATGAAGACAATAACATCATATTTTGGAGACTATATTATATTAATATTAAAACAATTTACTATAACTGCTATTTTTAACCATTTAGATTTTAAAAACACTGTGCCAAAGATACATTTCTAATGTTTCAGAAATGGAGTTCATCCTAATAGTGCAGGATTGATGATCATTCAACTTATGTTGTCAGAAGCGGTTCTAATTAATTAAATCATTGTATTAAATACATTAGGGTGTTTTTTTTTAATTTTTTTTAGGTCCTATTGGTTAATGTTTTAGCATTGAACCTAAAGCTGTGTCCTGACTATGCCGATCGGCAACGTTTCGCCTGATAAACGAACCCGACAGTAACTACGAACACGGTACAGTTTTTTTAGTGTATTTGGAACACTACTTGGCGTACGCGACGATAAGTTATTATTATAATTCTAAATTTACGTTCAAATTTCGTTGTTTGAACGACAAAAAATTCATAGAAGAAAAGACTATAATATTAACTGTTGATGATTTGGAATATGTTTCGACTAAGGAGGACGACTGTTTAGAAATGGAATTAGAGAAAATGCTCATATTTAGGAGATGGCATGCTTTTCAACCTTATGATATAGGGGAGAGAGAGGCGCAATTATACAAGGGGCACATTGATACATTTTCAAATTTTCCGCTCTCAGTTAAATAATAAATTAAAGTATTTCGTCAAACGATGTCACTACTGTGATGTTTCTTGCCACAAAGTTTGAAGTCAGGTCGGATGATAGTTTCAATGTTAACGTGTGTTCTGTGTTTTTCACAAAATAAGATTAATAATTGTAGTTTTTTACCAATGCTTTTTATGCAAATACTAAAGAATTATAGGGGTTATATTTAGTGTCAATCTGCAGTACATTAGCTGTGTGTTTACAGCAAAATCAAGTCTCATTGTGAAAACAAAGGTAGGTTATGTTAAATAAATTATTTGCTTAAAATGGAGTTAAGGGGCAGATTGATACATAGCTGGTAGAGGCACATTGATGCCTGTATCAATGTGCCCCACGATGCATCAATGTGCCTCTATATTTTATTAATTATGGGCAGACAATTAGTTATGTGCTTTTTACTTTCTAGAAATGGTACGAACATATATTAAAAAAACCCGAAGGACCAGTATTGATGAGGGTGTCATCAAGCAAGCAATTAGAGATGTAATTAATAAAAAAAAATCTGTCAGAGCGGCAGCTGCAGATTACGACATCCGTTCTGCAACTCTGCAACATAGAGTTGAGAAATTCCGAAAACTGAATCCTGATGTTACCCATATTGCATCAGATGATTCAGCACACGAAGATGAAATAGTGTCGGTACAAAACCCAGAATTTCAATCTAAGTACACCAGCAGTCAAGTATTTACTATGCAAGAAGAAGAAAGTCTTGAAAAGTATTTTATAAAATCGTCTCAAATTCACTATGGTTTGACATACCAGCAAGCTCAAATGTTAGCATATGAGTTTGCAGTCCATTGCAAAAAGGATAAAATCCCTACAAATTGGCATCGGAATAAAATGGCTGGATTATTCTGGATCCAAGCTTTCATGAAACGCCATTTGAATCTCAGCTTACGACGACCGGAGAATACTAGTTTAGCAAGATCAGCCGCCTTTAATAAGCATAGCGTCAATGAGTTTTTTACCAATTATATTAACATAATGGACAAGTACAAATTTACTCCCGACCACATATACAACATAGACGAAACTAGTGTTACTACCGTTTTAGCAGCCCCAAGAGTCATTGCTGAAACCGGTAAAAAACAAGTAGGCCAAGCAGTTTCTGGGGAGAGAGGACAACTCGTAACGTTCGTTGGTATTGTAAATGCCACAGGAAATGCCGTACCTCCAGTAATAATTTTCCCGAGAGTCAGATATAAGGAATATTTTCTAAATGGTGCCCCTACTGGTTCTTTGGGATTGGCATCCAAATCCGGATGGATGACTTCATCAGCTTTATTTGTAAATGTACTAGAACATTTTCAGAAAATGACTAACACATCTAAAGAGAAGCCTTCACTTATTCTGCTTGATAATCACGAGTCTCACTGCAGCATAAATGCTATAAATTATGCAAGAGAACACGGAATACATCTACTCTCATTTCCTCCACATACTTCCCACAAATTGCAACCTTTGGATGTTGCAATTTTTGGCCCATTCAAAGCATATTGTAAAACAGCTTTCAACAATTGGATGACTACAAACCCTGGAAAACAAATCACCATATACGACATACCAACATTGTGTAATATAGCTTACAAAAATTCTTTCACGATTAAGAATATAACAAAAAGTTTTGAGAAACCAGGCATATGGCCAATCAATCAGCTGGCCTTTGGTGATGAAGATTTTCTTTCTTCTTATGTCACAGATCGCCCAGATCCTGCAAAAGATCCACAAGTAGAAGATCAAACTAATAATGCAATTATCAACGATGCCCAAAATAAGGAAGAAGATAATGAAAATGCACAAAAAGAAGCTCAACAATATCCATCAACATCCAAAGTTTCTTCGGATTCTCCTAAGCAGTCAATGTCGCCTCCACTGCCCTTCAATTCAAGTAATTCAAAATCAGTATTATTTGGTAAGATAACACGCACCCCAGAAGACATGAGACCTTACCCTAAAGCCAAGCCACGAGTTAAGACAATAAACCCAAGACGTGGAAAATCTCGAGTATATACGAGCACTCCTGAAAAACATAGAATAGAAGAACTGACGAAAACCAAAGAAAATAAACTTACTAAACAGAAGGAGAAAGTAAAACCTGTAAGAAAGAAATTGAAATTCATTGAAAGTAGTTCTGATGAAGATAGCGAAATAGAATTCAGTTTGTCGGATTCTGTAGGGGATATTAGCGACGAAGAATTTCCCCAATTATGCGATGATGAAGTTTTAAATTTAAATGATTTTGTTCTCGTACAATTTTGTACCAAGAAAACAAAATTACACTACGTTGGATGCATTTCAAGCATATCAATAATGCTTGAAATGCATCCAACGTAGTGTAATTTTGTTTTCTTGGTACAAAATTGTACGAGAACAAAATCATTTAAGATGAAGTAGAAATCAACTTTCTACGTCGAAAAGGAAATGCGTTTGTATTTCCATCAAATCGAGATGTGAGTCTGGTAAGCAGAAATGACATAGTGATGAAATTACCAAATCCTATTTCTTTGGGAACTACAGCTCGTCAGTCAGGTTGTATTTCATTCTCCGTCAATTTCAGTTCTTTAAATATTACCATAATGTAAACAATTTTCTTAAATAAACACAGTTTTGTATCATCATTTCGTTTGTTATTCAATAATTACTTATGTGTATCATTGTGCCCCCACGATGAATCAAACTGCCCCACAGATGAGGCAGTTTGATACATATGTAAATGTTTTAAAAATAATTTAAATCACCGCTAAAATAGTATGGTAAGTCCATGTATATTTTTTATTTCTTCGATAAATGTTCACTGAACCATATGCTAGCATTAGATTTACAAAAAAATATAATCTGTATTTATAAAAAAATATTGAACAAAAACTGCATCAATGTGCCTCTCTCCCCTAGGCTGGTCAATAGGCCTTCACAAGTATACATGACTCATCCGGCGGCGTTTCGAATCAAATACGATTTTTATAAATAATCGTACTACTGTATACTTCAAGGACAACGCGGAGGCAGACCCCTGATCCCGAATCATCGCCAGCCAAAGAACTCGACGCCAGAAGACGCGACGACGAACCAACAGCACCGCAGCACAGTGTAAAAAATACACCCACTACTAAACCCTATGAAAAAGTTGGATCACAACATTTATGGCAACTGTTTTAGTTGGATCACAACAAAAACAGTTGCCATAAGTGAAGATCAAAACGATGTAGTGACAAGTAAAATAAACATACAGTTAAAAAAAAAATATATGTATATAATGTCCGTGGACTAATGACTAAAATATAAACTGAATTTTGATAACTTAGCGTAGATATAAGTTTAGTTTGTATGTAATCTGGTGGAGAATTGTGGATTATAAAAAATCTAATAAATTACATACCGTTCGAATTAGTGTTTAATTTAGAGGTGGTACAAACTGTTATTTTATAATAACAGTTCCGTTCCGTTCCTGTTCCGCTTACGGAACAGTTCCAAAAACCTGTTACTTTTTAACAGTTCCAACGTTGGAACCTTGACATTCTCGGAATAGCTTGTAACATGTAACGTATAAAAATTTCAAATTATGAAATGTGTATTATTTGTATTTTTTCGTGAATTAATTCTATTATTCAAGATTAATAATTTAAGGTACCTAATTATTAAAAAAAAAAACACATTTTGGCGACAGTATATTAAAAATATACTTTTACAGAATGTAAGTTACAGTTGTTCTGCAGAATGCATATACTATGACAAAATCAAATAATATTATTTCACCACAGTTCAATATTATTTTGTTAATCTAGCGTATGTAATATAAAATGAATAAGCCGTCCAGTTTTGTCTGGAACTTTGCATCGCATGTTAATGTGATGGTGTGATACTAAAATCGACTTTACGTACAATGTACGCTAGGCGAAGGTGACGAGCATAACTGTTACAGTTTGCAACGTAGGTACAATAATTGACAACGGGAACGAAGAATTTTTATTTTATGCAGAAGAACGCCCGTTCGGAACAGTCGAAGCATTGGAACAGCCCGGAACAGGAATTTTATTATACTGACAACTGTTCCAATCTGTTCCTCGTTCGAAACTGTTGCAAAATAACTGTTCCTAGTATTTTGTATCATCTCTAGTTTAATTCTATAAAAAGTGAGTTATAATGACTCCAGAAAGCAACCCGAAATTCTCCATTCGGATCTATTAATTAGTGGGAAATTTCGTAAAACTATATATATTTCATTAATTTTTTTTTTGAGAAATTTTTGCTTGTAGTCGAAAAGAATCTTAGACGTCTGAGGCTAACATCTTTTTCAAAGGAGGGAGTAATGTAAACAGCGCCTGCGAAATGCGCTATGTTTTAAATAAATCACTACTAAGTACTGACCTGGTATGCTAACCGACCTTTGAAGTTTGTTTAGAACGAGTCATAAAACTAATGGAAAACAAAGGGCAATAAAACCCCCTTTTAGAATGACGAAAAATTATCAAAATGTTTGCGCCCCTCTACTGATTGCGAAGGGCTATAAAACCTCTTGCAAATCCGAAAATCAGTCTCTTCTCTTTTGTCGCGGGGCTGTTTGGATGCTCCACGCGGTTGGCTGCTGCTCGTTTGCGCTGATGGACGTTATTGGAAGAAGTATGGAAAACGGTTAGCACACCCAGGTCGAGTACTCAACAACGAAATAGAAATGCAAGTTCATTTCTTAATTTATTATTTCTTTTATTTATATTCACTTTTGTGTTTGATGTTTCTGTTGTATTTTTAAAATGTAACCGATTTATTCTGTATGAACTCGGTGGGGTTCATATGACCCCGAGTGATGTGAGTCAACACATGTAGTTTTATTTTCTTTCACTTGTACGATCTTAGTCATGTATTTTTATTGTATTCATTTATAAACACCTAATGTGTAGCTAATGTTATGATTCTTGACACTGAACCTGGCGCACCTGTCCGCTTTATTCAAAGAACCCATGCGCGCGCTAACGTTACTGGGAGCAGACGCGTCTCTCCCGCGCGCGCAAAACTAAAGACTGGAAATAAACTGCGCAAGAGTTCTTAAAAATACTATTGCCAAGTGATAACGAAGAAGATGACATACAAATACACATGGATATAAGAATAAGAGAAAGAAATGAAAATGTAGAACAGGAAGAAGCTGAACTAACAGACAAAGATGAAATAGAATTAATTTTGACAAATCTAAAGACAGAAAAAACTCCAGGTCCGGACATGATAAGAGCTGAAATGATACAAAAAGCAATGCCACATATACGTTGATCCATTAACAGTGCTAGTCAACAAATGTCTAAAACAGCAAAAATTTCCAGATAGATGGAAGAAAGCCAATGTAACTATACTATACAAAGGTAGTAATAAAGAGCAAATCGATCCAAAATCATATAGACCCATCTGCCTACTCGATACATATGGCAAAATAATAGAAAAAGTAATAGGACGTAGATATATGGATCACATGGAAAGTGGAATACTGTCAGATAAACAATATGGATATCGAAAGGGAAGATCTTCACAAGATGCAATATATAACTTGACAGACAAAATAAGGAAGTCACAAACAAAATATACAGTTGGAATCTTCCTAGATATAATTGGCGCTTTCGATAACATGTGGTGGCCAGGAATGTTTCAAGAGTTAAGAAATCAAAGAATGCCTAAATACATAATAAACATAATAAAAGATTATTGCAAAGGAAGAATCGCTAAAATAAAACAAAAGGAACAACTTGTTCAAAAGCAAATAACCAAAGGATGCCCGCAAGGCTCAGTTTTGGGGCCACTATTATGGCTGGCTGTTATTAATAAACTACTAAAAGAACTAGAAAACACTCAAGAAGTATATGACATAGCAGCTTATGCAGATGATGTTGCCATACTATACAGGCTGACACAAGACGCACCCGTCGTGGAATACTGTAACATCTCAATTTTTTTAAAATATGAGTTTGTTGCGGCATTCAACTAAGATAATTGAGAAATTTGTTCGAGGAACAAACAGCCAATGTCAGTTTAACGGTTTACCGCTAGATGTCACTTGTTTCACTCTATTAGTGGTGGGATTAGCTGATTTACGTCTGCATAAGACTATAACATCTCAGTCACATTCAAGCCACCGGACGAGTCGGTCGAAACACCTGAGATGTTATTGTTTTTCGCGGACAGCTGTCGTGGTATTTTTTAATGTTACAGTTTTATTCAGACTATTTTTTTCGAAATTTATACATTTTCGTTTTGTTAAATCCCGTTATTAAAAATGAATTCAAGAACTATGCGAATAATGGAGATGGTTAAAATATGTGATAATGATCCAAGTCAAAACATGGAAAAACAAAATTCAGTTCAATATGTAGAAGGTATGCCACTCTTTCCCTTCGAGAGCCAAAACTTTTTTATGATGGTAGACCAAAACACTGTTGAAATTTTGAAAACAACGTTTATGGCTATTGAAAAAGAAGAACAATGTGATGCCGAAAATTCTAAGAGCTCCAGTTCTTTGGACCAAGTTAACGAAAGTAAAGAGCAAATTATTGGTAGATAATGGAAGAGTAGAACACTGTTTGAGTAAGCAACATTTAGATGGCGAAAATTCTAAGAGCTTCGGTTCTTTGGCCCAAGTTAACGTAGGTAATGAGCAATTACTAGAAGATGAAAAGTCCAGGAGCTCCAGTTCTTCATCGAGCAACTCTTCAAGTCCAAGAAAATTTATTTCGACAGATGATGACACAGACACAGATCCGGATTTTTCATTTAGCGGTGATGACGAGCACTCTTCAAGTGAAGGTAAAACATTCTTTATACTAGCTTAGACAAAAGTAGTTTCTTTATGCAAATTTCTTTATGATACAGGTGAAGCCAATGAAGATGTACTGACTGAAAAGAAAAAAAAGCGGAAACGACGAGCAAATCCCAGTGAATGGAAGTCGAATATCGCAAAAAAACGTAAAAATCTTGGAAAGAGATACAAGTCAAAAACTACAAAAAAAACTGTCTCTGCAAAAGAAATGAGACCAGGATGTGGTGAAAAATGCATTTATAAATGTTCAAGCAAAATTCCAGAAGACCAACGGTTTAAAATTTTTCAAAAATATTACGGTTTTGGGGATCTTAACATGCAGCGCGATTTTATAAGTCGACATATTAAGGACATTCCGCAGCCTGTCCATTCCAAAAACAGAAACCGAATTGGAAACGTCGCATATTATTTTCCAATGAACGGAAATAATATTCGTGTTTGTAAACATTTTTTCTGTGCTACTCTTAGCATTTCTTCAACAACTGTTTCGACTGTCCGAAAAAAAGTCGTTGACGGAGTTCTAGAAGGAGATAACAGAGGAAAACATGGAAATCATAGGAAACTTTCTAGCAGCATCACAGACGACATGCGAGCGCATATTGATTCTATTCCCAGAATACCGTCACACTACCTTCGTGCCCAAACTGAGCGAGAATACATCGAAGGAGATAGAACGATTGCCCAAATTTACCGGGACTATGTAAGTAACTGTAAAAAAAACGGTAAATCCTTCGGAAGTCGTACAGTATTTTTCGAAATATTCGATCAGTATAATATTTCGTTTCACATACCAAAAAAGGACCAATGTGAACTATGTACTGCGTACGAAAATTCTGATAAGCAAGAAAAAATCCAAGAATATAGACAACATCTTCAAGAAAAAGATGAAGCAAGAAAAGAAAAAAACGAAGACAAAATTGATCCGGACACAATATCTAAATTTGTTTGTACATACGACTTGCAAGCTGCCCTCTCTACGCCAAGGGGAGAGGTGTCTGTGTTCTATTATAAGTCGAAATTATCAACGTACAACCTCACGATTTACGACTTAAAAAGTCACGAATGCGTTTGCAATGTGTGGCACGAAGGCGAAGGTCGCCGAAGTGCGATAGAAATTGCGACCGCTGTTTTTAAATTTATTGAACAAAAAGCAAAGGCGACATCTAAAATGATTAGTTTTGTTTTCTATACAGACAATTGTAGCGGGCAACAGAAAAATAAATACATGGTAATGATGTATATGTATTGTTTATGCCTATTCCCCAACATTACAACAATAGAGCATAAGTTCTTAATCAAGGGGCATACTCAAAATGAGGGCGATAGCGCTCATTCTGTTATCGAAAAGGAAATTAAAAGAACCTTAAAAGCTGGAAGTATTTATGTCCCATCCCAGTACTTTCAACTTATGAGAACAGCGAAGAAGACGCCCCCGTTTTACACCGTAAACGAACTTAGTCACGAAGATTTCATCGATTTTAAAGCTTTAGAGATCGAACAAAATTTTAAAACGAACGAAAAAAACGAGACAGTTCCCTTCACCGATATTAAGATTATTAAATTAAAGCAGGAAAATCCATTTGCTTTTTTATACAAAACATCATACCTCGCTGAAAATTTCAACGTCGTCGATGCTTACCTTAATAAACGCAAAACAAAAACAAGAGCGTCTGCTACAATCACATTGGACGAGAGAATTGAAAAAATTAAGAACTGGACCGTTAAAAAAGCCTATAACGCACCTATACCGATTGCTTTAAATAAAAAAACAAGATTTAATGTTTTTAGTAAATAATAACTATATTAAAAAAACGTACTTCGATTTTTACAATAACCTGTGCACATAAGCATAATGTATTCAAGTTATTTACGAAAATCGAAGTACGTTTTTACTTTCAGTGAATTCAACATTTTTTTTTATATACAACATGGTTGATATACCTAGTGTATAATTTTCTTAGAATTCTGTTTCTTTAATTTATTGAAATAAATATTTTTGTGTTCCTTTAAAAAGTTGTTTATTTCTTTATACACCTATTATTATCATAAGCAGTAACCATTACTCAATATTCATTCACCAATCTAAATTATCATAATGTATTGATAAATCTGTCATTATTTTTAATAATAATAAAAAAGTGTTGTACCACATAACGACATTAACCGTATGAAATGACACTGTTTTATATTACCATGATACCATAAACAATAATTAAGAATTATTGTCCATGAAACATTAAAGCAAATTGAAAATTATTTTAATTATCCGTCGAATACTGTAACAACCACGAAATTTTGAAGAAAATGAGGTAGTTAACCCCAGTATTGACTAAATACATTTATTTATCAGTGACAAAACAAAATAGAGATATTAAGTAGTAGATTAATTTAAAATTCCGGCGAAAATAAATAAAAATAATCAGCAGAAAGCAAAATGCAAAAATAATAAAAATTTAACCTCCATTTGCCAAAAAACAACTTTTTTGAGATGTTACAGTATTCCACGACGGGTGCGATTAGAAGAGAAATAGAACTTAAAGCAGATATAATACTTCACAAAGTCGAACAATAGTGCACAAAAACAAAAATGAAACTATCAAAAGACAAGACACAAATCATAATATTTGGTGCAAAACTCTTAAGACAACCAATAATAAAATACGAGGGAAAAACCTTAAAAGTAGTCAGTAAAATAAAATATCTAGGTGCAATTATGGATCAGAAACTCAATTTTGGAGAACATTTAAAATACATAACAAAGAAAGGTGAAAAGGCAAATAATCAGATCCTAAGAGTTGCAGGGAAGGAATATAACATCAACTTTGAAAAATTTATAGTATATTACAAAGCTATTTATGAAAGCATAACACTCTACGCAATAATGATTCTAGGAGAAAGAATTCATTTTGAAAAAGAAAAAAGTATACTAAACTATAGTCAAAGACGAGTCCTTGCGAGAGTAACAAAATCATACAACACAATATCAGATGAAGCGGTGCAGGTTCTAGCAGGCACTTTGCCGCTAGATCTTGCAGCGAAAATAAGAATGGCAAAATATCACTATAAAAAAGAAAACGAAGCAGAAGCGAGAAAATACATCAACAGTGAAAAGGAAAACATAATTAAAAAAGCAAAATATATTTGGCAAGACAGATGGAACATGGGAACCAAAGGAAGACATCTATATAAAATTATAAGTACAATTAAACGAAGAGAAAAATTACCAAAAACATTAAGTCCAGCTATCACCAGAGCCATAAGTGGGCATGGAATGTTCAATGAATACTTATACAAAATAGGTAAAATAATGAGCCCACAATGTCAGTGTGGTAAAATTCAAAATTCGGATCATTCAAGATACATTCAAGAAGACAAGAGAAAGAAATAAAAATTTAAAAGATACAATAAGTACACCGGAAGGACGAAAAATACTAACAGACGATCTTCACTTATATAAAGAAAAACAAAAAGAGATTATAGAAAGAGAAATTGAAGATAGACAAGATCTAGAGCAGCAACTACAACAAATATAGTGGAGTTTTTTAGGGCGGTAAAAATCCCCCAGTACCGTATAGGTGCCTACCCAGGGGAGCAAAAGGTGCTAAACATCATGTGACTGGAGGACGGGAATTCTGTAACCTCCCGTGGAAACACGCTGGCAAGGGTTTTTCTCCACAAGAGAGTGCATATCATAAAAAATATAACAAACAAATTAAAATAAAATAAACAAACAACAAATTAACAATAACAATAATAAATAAAATAAATAAAAATCATATGAAGATACACTAAGAAATAGCAACAAACAAAAGAAGAAACAAATAAAGACATTAATAAACAGTCAATAAATAAAAAAACTTTTTAATAATAGCATAAGTCAACTACTACCTGTAAAGCCTACAGGCGGCACACAGGTTTGATATGTAATGAAAAAAAAAAAAATTTGAAAAGAAGTTTGACCCTGCAGGCCATCCCTGTAACTTCTCACTATTTTCGAGTTCAAAACGCTCAAAAATATATAAAATATAGCAAGAAGTTTATTTTTTAGCTCTTCAAGCTCAAAAAAAAACACTTTGTTACGAAATTTTCGTTCACGATATCTCATGAACAAATGAGCCGATTTTGATGCGGTTTGCTGCAATCGACGCAGTTTTTTTAACCTAAGAAAGTAAATTATTACAAAAAAATCGATTTGATAAGAATTTTACGAGTAATTTTAAAAAATAACTTTTTTCCTAATTTTTCGTTCACGTTATCTCACGAACAAATGAACCAATTTTGATATGGTTTGCGGCGATCGACGCAGTTTTTTTAGCCTAAGAAAGTAATTTATTACAAAAATATCAATCTGATAACAATTTTAAGTCATTTTAAAAAAAAAACACTTTTTTACGATTTTTTCGTTCACGGTATCTCGTGAACAAATAAACCGATTTTGATGCGGTTTGCGGAAATCGACGCAGTTTGTTAAGGAGAAGAGCTGATTAGTTTTTGGAATTAATCGGTTTAGTAGTTTAGAAAATTTTTTACAAAAACAAATTTTTAAAAATTTTTTAAACAGGTTTTTTTAAGATTACTCAAAATTTTTTGGGCCGAATCGTTTCAAATTTTCAGGAAGTCTAAGTTCACCAAGATCACGTCAGATGCCGCAAACCGCGTTTCAGTCGGACACTCCGTTCAAAAGATATAAAGGGTTTACATACATACATACACACACACACACACACACACACACACACACACACACACACACACACACATACATACAGCCTTACGGACATCATCGCCAAAATAGGTTCAATAGCTTCCTAGGACCTCAAAACGTCGAGATCTGGCGAAAACTCGATTTTCGAAAATCGGGGTGAAACCAATAACGTCCCGATTTTTGAAAAAAAAAATTTTTTTTTTAAAAGCGGGAAGTTAAAAAAAATCCGTTGTCCGCAATGGGATACAAACAACAAGCGCAGGTAACGCGCGAACAATACATTGAGACGGCTGAGTAAATAAGGTACTAAACAAGCGTCCAATTGTATTGAGACTACGCAGAAGTCGCAGCTGGCTTCGTAGTGTTAGAATGCAATTCCAACAATGAAAAATTGTATCTATAGGCTATGTGCACGAAGCCTACTAGCGCCACTAGTGGGTATTAGAGTAATATTGAACTCACTTTTCATGTTTTATACTGCAGAAATTTGAAAAAAAAAAGAAATATCATTTAATACGATTGTAGGTATTCATATAATATAAATAGCATAGCATAAAAAGTGCGTGAAAATTATTTATTTCGGGTATTTGTTTGTCTCCATTTATGACGTATAATATAAAAATAATCAATTTGTTTACACTGACAGCGTAATTACTTCAAATTACGGCTCCTATGATCTTGCGAACCGGGTTTAAATGTATCAAACATTCAATCCCTTTTACTGAAGGTGTATTGGAGGAAGGCGAAAAACTAGCTTTTTGTCATAATATTACAGCAAGCTTTGTTACATTAACTCTCTCTTTTTGTAATATGTATTGTCAAAATTAGTTTTCCTTAGCTACGCTGGAAAAATGAAGGTTGTTATAATTTGGAAAAAATTTAATTGATTAATTACTTCATAGGAGAAAACATCATTTTACGAATTGTTATTAATTCAACCAAAGCCTTTTATTTTTTATAAGTAAGAACTTAACAGTGAATTGGTGACCCCTGACAGCTGATTGAACACGATTCTTATTTTTGAGATAAGTAATTTTTTTTATCACTAATATGTCAAACAAAAATATACAAATTGAACTTCCAGAATTCAGTGTTACTGATCCTGAAATTTATTTTTTACAAGTTGGGAGACTTTTTTCTCTCAATAATGTTAGGAGTTCTATAAAAAAATATGACCTTTTAGTGTCTTCTTTACCAATTTCAATTCCTTCTCTCGTAAGTAATCTAATTTTCAATATCCCAGATACCGATCCTTATGAAACTTTAAAAAATGAAATTTTATTTAGATTTGATATTGACCAAATGAGTAATTTAAAAAAACTCTTTTCGATAAGCAATTCAAATAATTTTGAAAAACCATCTCATATTCTTAACAAAATTCAAAGGTATTCAAGAAATTTAAACTTAAGTGAAGAAAATCTTAAATATATTTTTATTAATAAACTTCCTGATAACATTCAAATATCTCTTATTCCAAATTTAAGTCAAAGTTTAAATTCACTTACAATTATTGCCGATAAATTTTTTTTAATTAATTAAAACTCATGCAATTCGGTCGAATGCTCTATTGACGATAACATTTTAAAACCACTTACAGATTCTACCACTAAAATTACTGACCGTCTCAATTCTCTAGAATCAGCTTCATCTAATTCTATTTCCAAAAAATGTTTTTCAAATAAAAATACTCAAATATTTCATACAAGAATAAACCTTTTATATGTTTCCATCACAAAACATTTGGTCGTCGTGCCAACAAATGTGTTCCTGAATGCATTTTTAATGATAATTCTGAAAGCAGAATTGGAATAGTTTCTGAACTCTCTAATACACAAATGCAATCTCCTCAATTAATATTTTGTCTTGACAAGATAAATAATATAAAATTCTTAATAGACACTGGATCAACCAACAGTTTTATACTCAGTTCAATTTCTAATAATTTTAAACAAACAATAATTTTTACTACTAAATTCTTTACCGCGACAAATGGTTCTTCTATTAAATCTGCTGGCAAACTGAACTTAAAATTAGATTTTGGTCTAGGAAGACTGTTCTACTGGAATTGTTTTGTAGCTCCAGTTCAATTTCCAATCTTAGGACTTGATTTTTTAACACATTTTGACATTTCCATTAATTTCAATTCTAAACAACTTTCACTTTCAAATAACTTTGTTTCAAATATTTCGCTCACTAATCCATATTTACAACTACTTAACAAATACCCTGATTTAAATAATTTTGATATTAAGAAAAAATTAATCATAATTTTTTTCACAGAACTCTTACTGATGGTAAACCGATTTTTTCTGCACCTAGAAGACTTAATCCTGAACAATATGATATCGCCTAATCTGAATTTGATAGACTATCCAAGTCGGTCATTGTTAGACGTTCTAATAGCCCTTGGTCCAGTCCTCTTCATATGGTTAAAAAAGAAGATGGGTCTTATCGTGCTTGTGGAGACTATCGTAGACTTAATGCAATAACTATTCCTGATAGATATCCCATTCCATTTTTACAAGATTTTACATATAAGATTTCGAACTAGGGACACGAAAAAAGTATCGATACCTTGTGGTATCGAATACTTTTCCTTTCGATACCGATACTTTTGTACTCGATACTTTGTATTCAATACTTTTACTCAATGAGTACTTTTTGACAGGTATCGTATCGAATAAATCTTGACTTGTGATTGGCGAGCGTTATAAGCGTAAGCGGTAAACGCACTGCGCTACTGCGCAATTCGGACCGTACAGCGTACTCTCCTCTCTTACTAGTCTTACTTCATACAGCATACTCACTCACTCACTCATTCCCGGCTTTGAATTGTTCGTTCGTTCTTATTCGTTCGTTTTTCGTGTTGTTGGTTTTGTTTCCTTTAAATAATATTATTTAGTGTGCTCTGCTGTGTGACGTGTCACTGTGTGCTTTGAAGTGGATTAAAAAAGTACTCACAACTTTGTGTATCGATCGATACTTCAATATAGTAATGCCGCGGCCGCCTAGTAAAAGTGAACTTTGGCGGTATTTTATCAAGATCAACAATAATGAAGTCAAATGCAAGATTTGTTTTAAAACCTTAAAATCGTCAGGGAATACGTCCAACATGAACAAACATATAAAGACACACCCTAATGCAATACAAATAACACGGTAAGTTTTAAACTTTACTTTTTTATAACCTAACCTAACTAACATATAATTTAATAAAGGATATTCGTAATTAATTATCTTAGTTTAACCCAATTCACATTAAGAAAGTAGGGGCATGATGAAATTAATTAGGTTTTATTTTTTTAGTGAGAAAGAAGTTGAAAAGAAACAAACTAAGATTAATAAAAAGTCAGAACTGCCCAATCCGCCGAGTAGTGAACCTTATGAACCTCAACCATCGACATCGAAAACTCATTCAAGTCATTCATCACCATCTGTAAATGTCGAGAGAGCTTCCATCTGTGATAGTGAGACTAGTGAGAGGGAAGAAACAGAAACACCTGAACCACCTATAAAAAAAAGGCAACTTTCAATAGTACAAGCAATGGAACGAAAATATTCTTATTCTGACGGAGGAAAAGATCATTTGAAGCTTTGTAAATGTTTGCTATATTTTATTTGCGTGGATAAAAGACCTTTTGACGTTGTGAAAGGGCGTGGGTTTAAAAAATTGATGCATCAAGCTTGTCCATCATTTAAAATTCCCAGTGTTGACACACTTAAAGCACAACTCGATCCTATGTTATGCGGTATAAAATTGAAGATTTATTTGACAATATTTTCCATGTGGCATTAACTTGTGACATATGGAGTGAAATGATGACGGTTACTAGTTACTTAGGAGTTACTGCTCACTATTTGCATAATGATCAACTTGTATCGCGATGCATAGCTACCGTCCCATTGGATGAGCGGCACACTGGTGATTATATTGCTGAAAAATTAAAAGAAATTTGTGTGGGAATACATATAAGTGTGGACAAAATATCAGCAGTTGTTACTGACAATGGCGCCAATATGACAGCAGGTGTAGCAACTTTTCTGGATAAAAACAAGCACTTACCTTGCTTCGCACACACTATTAATCTTATAGCTGAATCAGCAATGACAGTGAATGACTTTAATTTCTTAGTGAACAAGGTAAGAGAGATTGTAAAATTTTTCAAGTCAAGTGTAATTCAAAGTGATTTATTGAGACAAAAGCAAACTGCCCCTGTCCCTCTTAAGCTGATCTTAGACGTAAAGACTCGATGGAATTCTGTCTATTATATGCTCCAGAGATACGTTGAATTAGCTCCAATTGTTCATCAAATTTTGATGTTGAATGCCAAAGCACCTCCCACACCTTCGGCTGTAGAAATGCAGAATATAAAAATATTAATCACTATTTTAAAGCCACTGGAATATATTACTAAAGAGATGTCAGGGGAACAGTACGTGACCATAAGTAAAATTATACCCATGGTAAACTGCTTAAAGGCACAGATAAATGGCATCTTATCTGTGGATGATACTGATGATGATAATGCTACTAGTGTAGTACAGGCAGTAAAAAAAGAAATAATAAAACAGCTAGAACGCAGATTCGGACATATCGAAGATAATCATTTGATTGCAGTATCTTGTTTACTTGACCCTAGATTCAAGAATATCCATTTTCAAGATGCCAGAGCTTGTGCAAGGGCAATTTCTTTGCTGAGACGATTTATTACTTCCTCTCCTTGTAACGCTAGCGAACCTGATAGTGATGATTCTTCTCCGGAAACAACATATGATTTCTGGAGCCACCATAAAAAGTTGGCTCATACGAAAGGGAACAAAAAAACAGGTTCTCACTCTGAAAATAAGGATGAAGTGAGTCATTACTTGTCTGCACACGTGTCACCTCTTTACACTGATCCATTAAAACAATGGGAAGACATGAAAGTGATATTTCCCAAATTGTTCAAGCTAGCCCGAGAGTACTTACCAATACCAGCAACATCAGTCCCCTCTGAACGTTTATTTTCGAAGGCAGGCAGTACAATAACAAAAACACGAAACCGATTAGAACCAAAACGGCTAGATAAACGTCTATTTTTAAGTGATTGCACAGAGGAAGAATGGGAAATTTAAATAAAGTGTTTTTTTTTTGTTAAAATAAAAAGAAATAAATAAATAAATATACGCTTATTTGTCAATTTATGTTTTTTTTTAAATCGTATTATGCACCTACCTAAGACTTGTTTTACCAATTCGTGTTCGCATATAAATAATCCATGTTCACTAATACACAATAATTAAACAAAAAAAAAAGACAAAAACTTCCTAGAAAAGTATCGATACTTTGGGGTATCGATACTTTTACGAGTACGATACTTTTTTTTCGATACTACTCATGAGTACAGTATCGATACTTTTGATTCGATATCGTGTCCCTATTTCGAACAAGAAAATATTTTCTAAAATAGATTTAAAACCAGCCTATTTCCAAATTCCAGTTCATCCAGATGATGTCCCTAAAACTGCCATTATTACCCCATTTGGTTCCTTTGAATATTTACAGATGAATTTTGGTCTTAGAAATGCTGGTCAAACCTTTTCAAGATTTATGTCTACAGTCCTTTCTGGTCTTAATTTTGTATTTGTTTATTTAGATGACATTTTAGTTTTTAGTGATGATGAGGAACAACATTTTAATCATATACATTTACTTTTTAAAAGGTTAAGCGAATTTGGCTTGACAATTAATTCAAATAAATGTATTTTTGCCGCGAAAGAACTTACTTTTTTAGGCCATCTTGTTACAATTGATGGAATACGTCCACTTCCAGAGAAAGTAAAAGTTATTCAAGATTATCCCATCCCTAATACTCAAAGGAAACTGCGCAATTTTTTAGGCTTAATTAATTTTTACAATAGGTTTATACCTAATTGTGGATCGATTTTAGCCCCATTAAATAATTTTATTATTGCTGGCAAAGCTACAGATAAACCTGTAACTCTTGATGTTGCAGCTTTGGAATCATTTAAATACGCGAAGAACGCGTTAGCTCAATGTGTTCTTCTATCCCATCCTGTTCGTGGAGCACCCTTGTCCATTAGCACTGATGCTTCAGACATTGAGATTGGTGCTGTCCTTCAGCAGAAGATAGAAAATGAATTTAAACCACTTGCTTTATTCTCAATAAAGTTAACAAAAACAGAAACTAAATACAGTGTATTTTCAAGAGAACTTCTTGCAATTTATTGTTCAATTAAGAAGTTCAGACATTATATTGAAAGTCGTCATTTCACAGTTTTTACTGATCATCGCCCAATTACTTTGGCGTTGAAATCTAAGTCAGACAATTATTTACCCAGAGAACTTAGACAGCTCATATTTATACAACAATTTACGTCTGATGTTTGTCATATTACAGGCAAAGAAAACATCCCTGCTGATGTACTTTCAAGAATAAATAATATTTCTAAACATATTAATCAAGTTTATTGCCCTGATGTCATTTCAATAAACTTCAATGGCATTTCTTCTGCACAAAATAACAATCAAGAACTTTTAAAATTGATATCAAAACCAAGATTCAATTTTAAACAATTTCAATTAAGTAATGGAAAAATGATTTGGTGTGAGTTTTCAACAAAGAAACCTCGACCTTATATACCAGATAATTTTCGACGAAGTATTTTTGATTCTGTTCATACTCTCGGTCATCCTGGTATTCGTGAGACGCAAAACCAATTGGTTAGCAGATTTTTTTGGCAGGTATGAATAAAGAGGTGAGAGGATGGACACGGCATTGTTTAAATTGCCAACAAAATAAGATAACTAGACATGTGAAATTGCCAATTTTTCCTATTAAGGAACCTGATAACAGATTTGATCATATACATTTGGATATTGTGTCTCTACCTTTATGTAATGGATTCAAGTATCTTCTGACCATCGTTGATCGCTTTGCACGTTGGCCAGAAGCTTTACCATTAAAAGACATACAAACTGAAACTATAATTAAAGTTTTTATTTCTGACTGGATTTCCCGTTTTGGTTATCCAGGAAAAATTACTACTGATCGAGGACTGCAATTTCAGTCAATTATGTGGAAACATTTTCTTAAAGAAATTGGTACTGAACATATAATGACAACAGCATATCATCCTCAAGCTAATGGTTTAGTAGAACGATTTCATAGACGTTTAAAAGAATCTTTGAAATGTTCTGATCATCAAAACTGGATTGATGTTTTACCATGGACTTTGCTCTCTATTCGTTCTTCTATAAAGAAAGAAGTTAACGTTAGTCCGGCTGAGATGTTATACGGATCTTCTCTTAGACTTCCTGCGGAATTTTTTGAACGGAATCTTTTGAATTCTACAAATAATGATTTCATTAACCGTTTAAAAACAAGTTTAAAGAAGTTCTATTGTGATAAAAATGTTCCTAACTTTACAAATCCATTAATTAATGCAGATTTTGTGTTTGTGCGAAACATTAACGCTTTTTCAAGTTTAAAACCATCATATAGTGGACCTTTTCGTGTTATTTCGAAAAGTGATAAATACTCTATTTTAGACATTAATGGTCGTCAAGATAGTGTTTCTTGTGATCGTTTAAAAGTTGCAAATATTGACAATTAATTTTTTTTAGTGTATTTTTTTATTAACTTGTACATTATTTTGATTTTTTTTAATATAATGCGATATATCTCTATTTGTTTCCTGCGCGTGGGTTTTTGCAGTTGGCTTGGAAAATTTTCATTCCATATGAATTTTTCCCACACGTAGGGGGGAGGGGGTGTTAATGTAGCAAGCTTTGTTACATTAACTCTCTCTCTCTCTCTTTTTTGTAATATTGTCAAAATTAGTTTTCCTTAGCTACGCTGGAAAAATGAAGGTTGTTACAATTTGGAAAAAATTTAATGGATTAATTACTTCATAGGAGAAAACACCATTTTACGAATTGTTATTGTTGGAATATTATAAGGATACAAAAATTAATCTTTACTATTTTAGTAATAGTTTCAAAACAAATATATATCTATTATATATTAAGTGATGAATGATTATTTTTCTTAAGGTGCTAAAAGTAAATATACAGAGAAAATATTCTGTCAAGAATATAAGGATTTCACGTACTTATGTTTATGCGATAGTTTTAAGATAAGTATAGAGAAGATCCCTCATATGGTTTTTAAGTATATTATAGGATATAGTCTTATACAGATATTCATGTAGTTAACACTGCCATTCTTAGTGCGTCTTTTTAAATAAAAAGAATAATTATTTGAAGAATAAAAGTGTTATTTAATTCATAATATTGAAACCTGATTCCCATTTTCCAATAGTTATTAATTCAACCAAAGCGTTTTATTTTTTATAAGTAAGAACTTAACAGTGCTTATAATATCAAACATGTTGAAGAATACGTTGACGACAATATTAACATAATTATAGCAATCAAATTTTTGCAAGAATGAGCGAGATACATAAAATATTTGGGAAAAATTCGCGATACAGTACCTAAATAGTTCTATGCATGCCAACCAAAACTCCAATTGATGAATAAGTTAATCCTAATTTCATCCTCATCAGAAAAATAAGGAGCACTGCGCGTTCTTGTTTCCAGAGAAACATTGGATAGCGACAATCAATATTTATGCATCGGGAAATGCTATACAGAAAAAGGACTGCAATTTGTGATGTTGCCGGACTTGCTGTCCATTCAGCTGAAAAGGTTCAGTTACCGAAATGACCGAACGATGAAATTGAACAAACAAGCCAAAAAATTAAACTACTAGCAAATGCACGCGTTGGTTGTCCCAATTGGTAGCCGTCTCTACATGCATCTGAGGATGCTAACGGGAAAAAAATACCTCAGAAAACTTTGTCTGAAGAGGATCCTTAATTCATCAATTTGACTATAGATACAATTTAGCAATATCAAAAATATGCGCAAAAATTTTGAAGAATAGCCAACACTCTTTACGGAAAAAGGTATCTGGAAACACTTTCAAATGATAACAAAAATAAATCCGTTTGTAACGGAACAAGCCTCCGCCACTGGCGATAGCCTAAGGCACGGCCGCCTCAGAGAGCGCCGGGTTCGAGAGTGAATATGCGTAAGGCGTTGTTGGACACAGTAGTTTTTGAGAGAAGTAAGAAGAATGAACGTATGTGAGGCACATGATAGCACTAAGTTTTACTGTTTTGCATTCTTGAAAAACTGAATGGAACCTACTAAATTTAGTGTAAAATATATTAAAATAAAGTATATATTATACGTTCGAAATAAGATTTATTGAAAAATTAACAATTTAAAGTCAAATTGTTTGGGAACAAAGGAAAAAAATTGAAACGTTAGAAGATGACGATTTTAGGTCTGCTATTGTAAGATCAAGGTCTTTTAAAGTTTTAATAAAAATAGATTTATTTAAAATATAATATTTATAAGTACATGTTTCGAATAGTAGTGATTAAACTTATTTCTAAAACTATGAATTCAAAATGCTTTTTACTATCTCATATAACTTTACAAATCACGTTGAGTAACAACGACACAAATCTATAATATAAAGCTGGATATAAATAATTATAAATGAAACATCATCACAGCTATAAAAGTTGCGGTACAGTACTTCAACGAAGATACTTCTAAAGTGATATATCAGGTTAAGTATGTTTTCTATGTTTGATTTAACATTCCCTACGAAGATTCAAAATATAGTTTTGTTTCAATTTTAGAACGTGAATTTTAACAATATAGAGGAAAGTCTGGTTCAAATATTAGCATTGAGATAAGTAAGCAACAATGTATTGTTAAAATATATAAATACATATATCATACTCAATGGTGAATCCCAGTCCAGTTTTGTGTTTAAATTATAAAACTCTGATATACCTACAATTCTTTGTTGTATTAAATTCGAAAACATTTTTTTCGTTTGTTTTTAACGCGGTGTAAAATTTTGATTTCGTTTCACACAACGCCTAATTAGATTAAATTACCTCATTTTTATTTTCAGAAAATGATAATATTAGGTACCATGTATGCCACAGAATAAGCGAATAGGACCAGTGCCTTTTTAATGACGTTTTCATTGCAATTTAATTTTAGCCTCTGCTACTCAAAGCAATGTGCCTGTACATTTGAGTTTATTCCGAGACATTTTTTGTTTTTAATTCACCAAGAAAGCGGAACTAAATCATTGACAAGAAATGTAAAAAAACAAAGTTTTTCATTATATATAACTAAACTTGTTAAATTTCAAAACCTACCTAATACAGGTTCAAGATAAAAATTTGACAAAATGTTCAAAACTATCTCTTCAAGAGCACTTCAAGTTAGGGCACATTCAATGTTAAAAACAACCACCACTGGGCGGTGAATAACCCGCACGAAAAACACGAGCGTGGATACCAACATAAATTTCACGTTAATGTTTGGGCTGGCATAATAGGCGACTGTTTGTTCGGGCCTTACTTGCTTCCACCACGCTTAAACGGGCACAACTATCGTATTTTCCTGAGAGAACAAGTACCAGATTACCTGGATGAATTGCCTCTGGCTTTGAGACGTGACATGTGGTGGCAACAGGATGGGTGTCCAGCTCACTTCCAGAGAGATGTCCGTGATCACTTAAACCTACTTTTTCCTAATAAATGGATTGGGCGTGGGGGACCAAGGCCTTGGCCACCAAGGTCTTCAGACATCACCCCTCCGGATTTTTTCCTGTGGGGAGCTATGGAAGACCTAGTTTATGCAACGCCAGTTCCATCCGAAGAGGACTTAATTGCGCGTATTGTAATGGCAGGAGAAGTCATACGGCGGACGCCAGGCATCTTTGCGCGAATGAGAGCACAGTGGGAACTTCGAATTAACAAGTGCATCGAGGTCAACGGAAATCACATCGAACACCTGCTTTAAATGTACTGTACTCTCCAACAAGATCTGTACTGTACCAACCGTTTTTCGCCGTATCGTTCTTTTCAAAGTTGTAATTGTTTAGTTTTGTAGCCTGCCAGTGTACTCTAATGTTTTGTTAACATTTATTACAGTAAACTGTACAGGCCAAACGTTTCAGAGCCCGTTTTCCATCACCTTTGTCTTCCCGACACGCCAGAAAATCTACTTGACGACGGGTTGCCTAACCACCCGGCGCACTTACTCCGTAACGGTGCATTTCCGGACATGGGTTCTTATACTAAAAATGCTTGTCTCCGCGATCTCTATCCACCCTCTAGAGCATGACATAATTATTATACTTTTCACCCTGTATAAAGCATTGGTTCTCAGAAATCAATGACTATATTAAAGAGAAAAGATTAGAAACTGTAATTGCTGATCCCTCCAGAGTTTTCAATGAGGATGAATCGGAGTTTCAAATTTGTCCAGCCACTGGAAGTATTTGCTCAATGAAGTTCAAAAAATGTTTACATACCATCGACAAAGGTTCATCAAAGGGAAACAGCGAATCTTATGGTTTACATGACAAAAGGTGGTAAATGCAATAATAAGTGGTCATTAGCTAATTTTTCAAATATTTCGTCCTAGTAAGCGCTAATCGTGAGCTTACAAAATTAGAAAAAGTTTTCCAAACAATTAAGTTATAACTTAAAAATTCCAAAATCTGAATATTTTGTAACGTAGTAGGGTCAAGTGGGGTAATGGTAAACAAGAGGTAATTGTAAACACGCCAATAACTTTTGAATTTGGCGGGTTATAGTTTCCCGCATACACCAACAGATGCCCGCATGCGTCCTTTGTTTAGTCTCATGTAAACAGTGGTACGTTTTGCTTGAAATTTTTTCTTATAATCCTTTACCGTCGATATATACAAATTATTTGAGAATTTGATTTTCCACAGTTGGTGAAAATTTAGTGTGAAAAAATATTCTTCACAGGTAAGCTGATTTTTTTTTCACGATGTTATTGTTATGGATGTAGACACCTAACGATTTATGCTGGAGTTTGAGGTTAACGTCTTCGTAAATGTCACGTACGTGTTTACATTTCCCCCGACATTTTTTAAGGGTGAGGCCAATGTAAACACAATTTGGGGGAAATTGTGAACGAGTATAATGATATTTTTTATATTATTTTCAGCTTATTCTTCCTCATTCTGCCAGCTACAATGGTTCGAAATTATATTAGAAATAGGCCTCTTGTAGAAAGATATTCCGAAGCTGACCTAGTGAACGCAGTGAATGACGTGTTAAACTCTAATAAAACCTACAGGCAAGCTCAGATCGCCTACAATGTTCCAATTGCAGTAATTTTTAATAGAATTAAGGGGAGAAAAAATCCATTAAAAGTCACAAATGGTGGTCGTCATTCTGTACTACCTGCAGACGTAGAACTAAGTATTGAAAATTGTCTGAAAGCTCGTTCCCGCATGGGCTGGCCTTGTGATCCGAAATAATTATGCAACCTAGTTGGGCAATATGTAATATCCAAGGGACTTAAAACTCCTTTCAAAAATCATATACCTGGCTATGATTGGTACATAAATTTTATGAAACGCCATCCGACATTATCATTTAAAAAGCCAGAACATCTTCAAAAAATCCGAAAAGATGCTAGAGATCCCTTTGTCGTTTATGATTTTTACGAAAAATTGCAACAGTTAGTTCTCGACAAAAATCTAACTGGCGATGACAAAGGATGCTTTATTTTTAATGCGGACGAATCTGGTTTCAACAGTGATCCTTCGAGAGTTCGTGCCATAGGTGAAAAAGGAGTAGCATTGTCTAGGGTGTCAGGTGGATCAGGGAGGGACTCTACAACTGTGCTAGCATGTGTTGCCGCTGATGGATCTTTTCTACCCCCATTCATCGTATACAAAGGAGCCGCGGTCCAGGCGCGTTGGACTTCAGAAAATGCCTACCCTGAAACAATATATGGAGCATCTAAAAACGGGTGGATGGAAGAACCCCACTTCTATCATTGGTTTACGACGTTATTCATACCACATGTGAATAGATTGAGAGAAAAACATGGTATGCTTGACCAGACAGCACTTTTGTTATTTGACGGCCATAGCAGCCACGCTAGTGTTCAAATAGTAGAAGCTGCACTTCATCACAACATACAATTATTTAGGTTCCCTAGTCATCTCACGGACAGAATTCAACCACTGGATAAATGCGTATTCGGTCCAATGAAAACGAAATGGGACAAAATCTTAGTTAATCATGGAAAATCTGAAATGGGAAAATCATGTGGGCGTTTGACCAAGCATAAATTTGCAGAGTTATTGAAGGAAGTATGGGAACAAGGTATGATCTCCAAAAACATAATTGCAGGTTTTGAAACGACTGGTATTTTTCCAGTGAATTCTAAAAAATTCTCTGAGACATATTTTGATCCTGCCTTGTTGCTTAAATATAAACAACGCAAAAGTGCTTCAATTAATCAGTAGGGGGATTCTGTAACGTGTTAACGACGATTGTCGGTATCGATAACTTATCGAAATTTGTCGCTTGCACTATCGACATACGTATTCTGTAACTTCAGTTATATCGATAAATGTAGATAAGAAATGATATCGATAATTGTCGACAAAGATGTGGTAATATGGCAACGCTGTTCGCTGCACCAACGTAATAAAATCAACATAACTGTTTGTTTTTAGTTTATTTTGGTTTTTCAAGTTTGTGAAGTAGGTATTAGTTTGAAACTTGTAGATACATGTGTCAGTATTGATAGTTATCTACGCGAAACACGTGCTTTGTTGTTGTCTACAAAGCAAGTGCGGTTTGATAATAGATAATTGTTTAATTAAGTTTTTGTGCAAGTTAAGCAATGTAAACGTAAGTATTATATTTTTTAGTATATTAAAATGTATGTTCCTAGTTTATAACAATTTTGTAGCAAGAAAACACGAAGTTGTCGTGCAACAGCGGTGCAATATGCCCGCATGCTCGATTTTTTTAACATTAATAAAGGTCTCGCTGAAGGACGGATGCACGCGCTGCATGGAAAAGAGACGTCTCAAAAAAATGGGTTGAGCTCGCAGCAGAGCTCAATAATTTGCAGGGGGCTATAAAAACGCCCGAACAATGGCAGGTGGTATGCATATAATTTATATTCATGATACAAAAAATAATATGACTGTAAAATGTTCATCTTGTTTATTTTAAAACGACTGAGAATAAATTGATAATATGTCGGTTTGTTTATAGGTTTGGAGAGATTTGAAAAGCCGAACATCGGTTAAAGCTAGAGAGCTAAAGAAAGCTAAGGCAGCGACGGGAAACAAATCAATAACATTATCTGAGCTATCGGACATGGAATTGAGGGTAATCGGAATTGTTGGTCCGGAGTACGTGAGAGGAAACAGCATATGTACGGAAAATATCCCAGAGGAAGAAGTATGGATAGTCCTATATTATAGATAATTAACAATATACAAAACAATACACAAAATTTAGTCTAACAACCCCCCATAATATATTCTTTTTTCGTGATTATAGTCTTTACAAGACGAATTGGTCAAAGGAAATGACTCGGTGCTGCTGGCTACGCAAGAAACAAGTAGCGTTTGTGAAGATCGACCAATTTCGTCTGAAAATAGAGGTAAATACTACTATTATATTTTTATTGTTATAAATTTGTTATTAGAATTTAGAGCCTTCATAATGAGTAATTTATGTTTGATAATATATAGGTATGTGTGATAGAGAAAATAGATTATATATTTACTAAAACAATAAATACATAATTTATTTCACTTAAATTAATAACATAAATCATTTACAGCTCAATTATTGGATACCAACATCGATTTCGATGCCATTGATGGTGGTATTGTATCCGATGAAAGTGTGTGTAGACCTACAAGCGATGGGCAAATTTTGGCGAAAATTCGCGAAGGAAAAAGAAAAAGACCCGGACCGACCACAGCGGAAGCATCTACTCGCCACATCATGGAATCGTTGGCTTCTTCGAGAAAATGTAAGTATATAAGAAATGTTAATTTTACGATTTTGAGTTCCTTTCAAGTGTACAGTTGAAATGTAAATGATACAAAAATTGTATTCAAACCGTATGGGAAGAGCTGCTGAATTGAATGCATCGAGACAGCAGTTTCAGAGTGTTCTAGAAAAACAAACTGAAACTATGACAGTAAGATATTTTTTTTTTTAAATAATTGAGTTGATATTTTTTTGTTTATTGTTCATTGTAATTTTTTGAAATGTTGTATAGGTACTTGCTGAGGCTTCGAAACTTAATGCCGAAGCAGCCATGATTAATGCCCAGGCGATGGCTGAAATGGCAAAGGCTGCAACAAGCTTAGCTAACACAGCTAATATACAAGCTGTAACTAATTCAAAAATAGTACATGTTTTTGAAAAATTAACTCAAGTTTTAGAAAACTTATTACCGAGTTATTTAGAATAACATTTATTTATTTTTATTTTTTATGAATAAATTTATTATGTAAGAAATTTTGTTTTTTTTTTTTTTTTTGTTATCTATACATATAAATAAAATTGGAGTGTCTGTTTGTAATATTAAAATAACCGCTTAATACATATAACCCCAAATTTTTACCCTCCTACCCCCGGAAGCCGGACGGGTACCGCTAGTAAAAAATAAATAAAAAAGATGAGAGTATCGAATATAAGTGCTATTTAAATTAATATTCTATTGTTATTAATAGTATTATATTAATGCAAACAGAAATATATCTATATATAGATAAAAGGTATTTAATTTTATATGACTCCTATACAAAAATGAAGCTGATAAATTAAAACAAAGAGACAAGACGCTACGAAATATTAAAAAAAAAAACGATTTTATTCAAAGGTAAGACTGTATTATTGTCATTAAGTACAATTTCTTTTTTTCCATTGCCGTCTAAAACTATCTACCGAACTTCTCTGCAATAAAGCGATTTTGAATTCGGCGAGCGAGTGCCAATGGTCGTAAATTGCCATTATCTTCATCATCGTTATTGTTAATGTGATTAAGTCCATTTTCATCCACATAATCTTGGTCGTTTAGTATACCACCAGCAATGCGCATATTATGCAAAACTGCACACGCATTCACAATTCTCCCTGCGAAGCCAGGCTCGTATTGTAAAACTCTGTGCCTGGAAAGGCATCTCCACGTACTTTTGAGATTACCGAATAATCGCTCCACGCAATTTCTTGCACTGCACAATGCCTCGTTGTATAAGAAACGTGGAGTGCCCTCGACCTCGTGAGGCAAGGGAGTCATTAGCCAAGGTTCCAATGGATATCCTGAGTCACCTGAAAAAAAAAAATACGGAACCCTAAAAATGACTGGGATGTACAACGAATGAAGCAATAATTTTGAAAAAGCTTTGTATATCATTATATTTCAATCTTTAAAAAGCTTTTTTTGGAATGTGTACATCATTAAAAAAAATATCAAAGTTTCAAGTTGGCGATATTGTTGTGCAAAGGCTCCACTATAACAAAATGAAACCGAACTTTCACCTTAAACTTTTTCCCCGCTATAGTAATCCCCGCGTTATCTTAGAATTTACGAGCCCTGTTAGCTGTATCCTTCAAGATTCCACCCACATCTAATAAGACGTTTAAATCACATATTGAACATTTAAAGAAAATTTAGTCCGTTTAAAAAAAAAAATAAAATTCCTATTAACAATTGCAAATCAAGTTTCAATGTCATTGTCAGCTAGTTTCATTCAAGTTCACTGTCAGTCAGCTGACTTCTGTCAAACGTAAAAGTACGGTTAGGGGTTAAGTTTGGTTTAACAATAAAAAAACATTAAAGTTTATTTTTAGGTACCTTATCCTCACATTATTTTCCTAAATAATGTATCTTCCCTGTATTATTTTTATTATTTTTTTTCCTTTTCCTCTTATAATTTAAGTTCTTCCTTGCTTTTCTATTCCCGGCACTTTCCAAATGCCAAACTCATCTAACGTCCAGCTGTCTCCTTTCAGCCTGGCAGGTTACGACCCCATAATTTCCATATTATTGGTGGTTGTTTCATCTCGTTAGTTCAATTTAGATTTAGTCAATGTATCAACATCTGTATTCCTTTTGATCTTGTGTCAACTGCCATAGTATGAGATATGGTATGTTAATAAGTTAATTGTTAAAATTGTGGCAACAATATACGATTCATTGTAGTGATTTTTTTTGTTGAGTGTGTAGTTTGCGGGCTTCCTCCAAATCACTAAAGAGGGAGACTATCACGTTGTGCTTGTAGCACCGTAACAAAAGTCTCAGTATTATTAAAAAAATATAGAACAAATTATATCTTTCCCCTTTCCCTAAGTTAGTTTAAGTTAAGCATGTCTGTTTTCGCTTGTGATCCGGATGTATTGCTATCTACCTCCTCAATTTCCAGATTGTATCAGATAGTAATCGTGCCGTCAACTCGCGCTCTCGGGTAGTTCAAGTCATTCTTCAAAATTTCATAATTTAACCCTAAATATTTGCATGTTTTGCTGTGTGATTTTGATCGCAAGCTCGGGCTAACAAACTGACGGCATTACCGAAATATTGTGATCAAGGTCGCCGGACAAAGTGAATGTGATATTTAAGTGAAACAATAAAATTTAAAATAAAAAACAGTAGTCGCTAAGTGTTCTAATTATTAACCCCTTTAGCGCTAAAGGCGAATTGAGTTCGTTATCTTTTTTTTTTGATAAAAATCGCCAGTAACGATCCCAGTTCGTCTATAAATATTTCCAGCATTATCCGTCGTAATACCAACTGCTATTCAGTTCTACCCAAGTTATTGCATACAAAATATCCAACTACGAATACTACTCGTCTTTGAAAGGCTTTTCTGCTGTGTATTTTCAATGTTTAGGCACGATTTACTTTGACAAGTTGGTATCTTAGTTGCCAATAACGAATCTGGTTCGTTTTACTCCCGCCACCTATCGACTTCGTTCTAAATGTTTTCATTTTAAAATTTTAAAATGATCACTACTGACTACCAACCCTTATCTATAGTCGAGAACAAAAGTTTTAGGGAGTATTCAGGGATATTAAATGATAAATACCATATACCGAATAGGAAAATTTTAACGCAGACGATGATTCTTAATTTTTACAACGAGTCAGCAAATCATTTAAGAAAAATGCTGGAATTAGTAAAACATGTCTCCATAACAACGGACATTTGGACGTCAGATAGCAATCGGGCGTATATTTCGGTAACTATACATTTCATCCATGATAGTGTACTGTGTTCATATAATATAGCAGCCCGAGAAATGTTTGGATCACATACAGCAGAAAACATTGGTAATGTTTTAAGAATAATTTTAAATGAATGGAAAAGTCATCCAACTTTGAAGAATCACAACAACATCTTGATGAAAAGGCAAATCATGAGAATCCAACACAAAAAAGACCGCTTAAATGGAAGGTAATGTCACAAACTTCAGAGATAAGAGAAATTACAGATATTTTATCAGAAAGTGTAGCTCTGCAAAAACAAGAAAAAGCTGAAGATCGCATGGGAAACAAAGCATTTTTAATGTCGTTGTTACCTCTTATGGACAATATGCCTCAAAATCAGTTAATTGCAATTCGCTGCAAAATTATGGAAGTATTCCAGATGTTTAGTTCTACACAAACTACGCCATCATACTATGCAGCTCAAAATCAATCTCATGCATCCTATGCTAACTCGTTTTTAAAAAACGTTTGGGAATCACCCAATCAAGCTGCCTATAATTATTCACAACCTCAGACCTCTCAGCAATCTTTGTATGCTACACGGCGACCAACGTCAGTCATTCCTACTCCATCGCCTGGACAGTATCTTCATACTCATAGCCCTTCAACTAATTCAGAAGAAACCCAAATGAGTGAAGGTAGTAGTATAATAGACTTGTATTAATTCATTTCAGTTTATACTTATAAGTCAGTTTATTATATTTTTGTTTTATTAATAAAATTCTACTTACCTTAAAGCAATGACTAATCTTTCTGTTGCACCTATCGAGCTTCTCATAACAGTATCATTTTTCTTCAACCTATCTTGTGTTAGTTACAACAGCTCGTCAAAACTCTTACTTAGACAAAGAACAAAATTATAATAAACGGTTAATTTCTGAAATGATGTACATTGTCTCCAACAGTCATAATATAAACAAGATAGAGGATGTATACAATTTGAGCCACACATATAAAAGATTTTTCAAGTCTATACAATTTTAGTTTTAAGACAAATGTAAGTAAGTACACACGTACTTAGTAGAATGCCATTTTAATTCATTTAGTAATCTGTTGTTATCTGTTTTATATGTTTGTCATGTAATTAATAGAATTTATTCATTAAAAGCCTGAAGAGGTCGACACACCAGTCAAAGAAACGTCGTTTTAAAAAAACTTGTTTTTTATTTCGAAAACCATTTGCCCCAGAGGATCAACACAACATAGTTTACTAAAACTCTTACTTGACATGCGATAATAGGAAAAGAACTTTTCCGGATATTTTCGGTGATCCGAAAATTTCAAAAGAAAATGTCTGTTTGGAGTCTAGTACTGATGAGTGGATGTACCCACCAACGACGATGTCTACGTTTTCGTTTTTTTAATAATAAGCACAATGCTGCAACACAACCAATTTACACAGTGTCCATTTTGACTGAGTGTATCTGCCGTGCAAAACTTCACACGCCAAAAACATGCACGTGTATTCAAAAGCCGGCAGCGCGGAGCATGCAGCACGCGGCGTGTTCTGCGCTCGTCTATTACTGGCTTTACTTCGAACTCATGGTTCCAAAGTTTTCATGTATCGGACAAAAATGTACACAAGCGTAACCAGTAGAATAATGCTTCTGAAAAAACAGATCTTGAAAGCCCACAAACTCAATGGAATTGAGTCGATGAAGATGAAGGAAGAAGACAGACAGAAAGCTATTGAAGATGCTGGTGTTTCGCCAAGGGCAATAACTTTTGACTTGCAAGCGGTCTTGTCAGTTCTGTAATGAACCGGTCACACTAGCACGGTGCACCGCTGAGTTCCGAAGAAATCATCGAACGCCTATGATTAGACCGCATTAGAATCGAACCGGTGTTACACAGGAATGCGTTCTTATCATAGATGCGTGGGGAGATTTCCAGGAATACTGGCGTGGCCGCGGATGCGAATGGGGTGATCTTAGGTAGGGACGCGCAAAAACTGGGTCATGACGGAGAGTTGGGTATGAACCTTTAAGCCTATCGGAGGCAAAAGGAAAAATTAAGAAAAAACAAAGTGTACGGAAGTGAGTTCAGAAGACATCCGAATTAGATTTTTTTGAAAGCAATAGTTTAAACCTACACAATTGATTGAGAATCAACAAAAGAACCTTCTCCAGGTGGCCGTGAAATAAGGAAATAAGATCAGAAATGTTAAACTTACTGTTTCAATGCAATATTGACGATAAACTTTTATTATTATGTATTTTCTATTAATGACGGATGCAAATAATAGTATCAAAGTCAGAAATGTTAAACTTACTTAATATGTTTTAATGCAATAATCACGCAAAATTTTATTATAATTATATTTCTTTTATATTAGATATCGTGTCCATCGATAATAGTTAATAAGAAAAAATTCGCAGGTTTGTGGACAATAGTTATATTTCTTTTATTAACGGGTGTACTTAATTAATCCCTCCACCAAGTACAGGTTCTCAAAAACTGTCCAGGCCTGAACTCTGGTCCGGACAAGGCCCTGTGTAGTCGGAAAACCGTTGGGTGGTGGCCGCGCTACCCCTGGCCTTTCTTAAAAGTCAGGTTGTGTATTTTGTGTGAATTAGTCGCTCTATAACATCTAAAGGGTTTACAGTTCCATTCAGCGGATTTTATCAAATTTATTACCGCGGAAAGCTACCGGTATATGAATTTATAATCTTTTATTCGTACAATACAAACAAAAGTGATAGGAATTGCTATGACAAATGGAGGGAAAGGAACCTCGCAAATAGGTTTGTGTCTACTAAAATATTTGTTCAAATTACTTTCAAGCGTAAAACGAGTATTAACCTTTTCCGATACATATGAGAATCAAAACCGGAACAAAGTTTCAGTTGCTATGTTGTAAGCTGTAAGCACCAAATAAAATAGATCATTTGGAAACAACAGACTTAAAAGTTCATGGAATCCGGTCATTCTTATTTGAAAACCGATTCTATGCACTGTTACGAACCACTGGTCCAGTGTAGTACCGCTGGTATAGAATAGATTGAATGCAACTGAAGGAATGTGTCGCATTAACAGAAACTGATAACAGGATGTGGAATAGGCCGCGCGTGAAAGTCACAGAGGTGAATTTTTAGCGGGCAAAATTCTAGGAGGCACGCGGCGGATGTTAGAGAGTAAAGACATGTCCCCCTGGGTGCAGCAATGAAGTAGTGGTGTTTTTCTAAATTACCTTTGGAGATATATTCTGAATTGTCTGTGTAAATTTAACTGCCCAGAAGAAATGAGTATGATTTTTTTTTTCACTTAATAATTCAATTTGATTCATTGCTGTGTTGATAATAGTGCCAAAGATCTGTTGATGTGGCACAAATAGAATTTGAAGCGGTACCGGTGAGTCCTCGGTGAAACCAAGTTATTTTTTTATATAATAATGTCATATAATTATGTCGTAATTTATTGAAGATATACCTACCCTTACCAGCCATTACAACAAGGGGCCCACGACCCTCTTAGAAAGCATAAAAAAATATACACCACACGAGAATGGGATTTTTTGAGGCAGAAGTTGATATTTAATTCTATAGTTTTGATGAAAATTTGCAATTTACTATGGAAACAAGGAAGGGCCATAGTATTCCTTTTTTGGACATCATGGTATGTAAAGAGATCTAATGGTATGTTACTTACGGATTGGTATGTTAAAGCAATTAGTTCGGGTAACCTATTAAATCTTAATTTCAACTATCCTTGTTCACAAAATGTCGGTATAACGGGATTGCTAGAAAACTCTGTCAACATTTTGTAATTTTAACCTGAAAACATCGGCTCGAAAAGACAAGATGACAAATTTTCGGTCACGTGCCTCCCATTTCCAGGTAAGCACCTCGGTGCAAGCCTTGGATAAGCTAGCCGGAAAGGAGCGTGGAAGGGCGGTACGTGGGGTATGTGCAGTAGACACCTGGACGAGGTAGGACCGACGGTGAGCCCAGATCCGGTTCCCAAGGGAGGTGCGGACAAGGCGGAAGCCGCGATCAACCTGGATCACAGAGAGAGGGAGGACAGCCCAGAACCGACATCAAATGTGTAGTTCCGGAGCCTGCGTGGAACTGGGGACGATACGTGAAAGAAGATGAGATGAAAGAACGATTAGCAGCACTAGAGGGAGAACGAACACCTACAGCCCCGCAGATCTCGATCAACGAGCCAAGAAGCAACATCTAGAAGAGAGATAGGCGCCAACGTTTCATTAGAAAGGCAAAGAAGAAACATTTAATATACAATGACCCAATAAATGAAAAGAAAGAAGGTGTTAACAATAATTACTTCTTCAGCCATAAAGGGCAGATATATTCCTGTTCACAACAAGCTCTATTGCAGCTGCTGTATAATAACATTATTGAACAGAAAGGGAAGACTCAATAATGTACATGTGCCAAATACCGCTCTTCTCTGCCATGCTTTAATCGTTATCATTGACCTCATAGTTCAACAACAGCAGGTGTAAAACCACTCAAAGATCTAAGACTGCCCAGGATTTTTTTTAATATGAAAAGACCACTCCCATTTCACGGGAACGTACCGTGGTCAACGCACCATAAACTGTTCGAGGCTTCTGAAAGTGCCAACGGTTGGTCAGACAGGGAAAGGGTGGTGTATCTGCGCGGGGACGTCTTAAACATCCTACAGGCAATCCCAGCGAGCCAGAAAACCACTGGAATTAAGGTACGGCGACGCTCACCTACAGCAGGTGTACTATGCGCACCCAGAAGAGTGGGGAGACGCTGCAGCAGTTCCAGGCCGACATTGCACGACTGATATGGCTGGCTTACCCGGCAGCGCCGGACTCCGTCCTCAAACAATTGGCGGTGCAAACATTCATAGACGGGCTGAGAGACGGCGAAACACAGCAGGGCTTGAGGCTGGCGAGACCAAAAACAATTTAGAATTAGAAATTGATGACAAAATTAAAGAAATTCAAACGGTTGCAGAGGGAGAAAGGGAGAGTTTAAGGAGATTGTTGAGGGAGTTTGGTGAAATTTTCTCAAAGAAACCAGGCAAGAAACAAAGGTAAGTCTATATATAAAAGGGAAAAACTAAATATGGAATAAAGTTTTTTGAACTGTGTTCCCCTGATGGGTATTATCACAATATAGAAATATACAAAGGCCAACAGCCTGAAACTAATAATGGTTCTAAACTTGAGTCATTAGTTTTTCGACTGATAAGTCCCTACTTGGACAAAAGAGATCACTTGATTATGGATAATTACTATAATTCCGTTTCAATGTTAAACGAACTCCTCAAACGCAAAACAATACTGGCACACTGCGAGCAAATAGAAAAAGCAATCCAAAGGCTGTTACAACAAAAAAAAAAAAAAAACTGAAGAAGGGTGAGCACATTTGGTTACGGAAAGGTAAAGTTTACGTTTCTAAATGAAGAGACAAAGACAAGTGTTGTGTATTACAAAAAAATTTCATCCGTATATGATCCCGGTAACAAATTCCTATGGAAAAGAAAAATTAAAGCCCAAAGAGGTAGAGCAATACAATTTCAATATGTCCGGGGTCGATAGCGTGACCAGCTTACCTCATACTATATATAGCTGCCCTAGGAAGTCCGTGAGGTGGTATAAAAAAGTTATATTTCATTTACTGGATTTAACTATAGCCAATAGCTTTCTACTGTACAGAAAAATAAATAAGCCCAAGATGAGGTTGCTTGGTTTTAGAGAGACTATAATAAAGTCTCCTAGGCATTTCTGATAAAAAGATGTCGATCAGTGATATCGAATTTGTTGTAATACGTGTCGCGTCTTTAACAAAGCAAGTCATGTTGTATGTGGAAATAAAGCTAGACAGTTGTTTACATCTTTTGTCAGCGGCATTCAACCAGTTTATGTTGAAATCGCCATAGATAATTACGTTACACTTGTGTTTATCAATTATATGCAAGGCACTTTCGAACCTATCCAGGAATAAGTTAAAATTGACCGTTGGCGAACGAGAGACGGACATCACCACGTACTTTTTTTATTATTTTTACTGCGCAGCACTCTATTTCCAGTTCTATGGATAATTTCTGGAGTTCGGATATGCTTAAGCAGTCAATATTTTGTCTACTATAAATACTGACCCTACCATGAATATGGGCAGTTTATGCCTGTTTTTTTTTATATTCAGTCAAGTCAAGTAAATGGTGGAAAAAGGTATTTTATACTTGCCTGAACATGTGTGCAGTAAATGCTTGGATACTTTACAATGACTTGAGGCGCGAAAATAGTAAAACCCCGATCCTGTCTTTTCTTGTAACACTTGCCGAAGAACTGATAGCTGAGGGCATACAAAATACTTCGTTACCTCCCCCAAAAAGAGGACCCTCAAGCTAAAAAAGAAAAATTTACGGTACAGTAGCTTTGCACCTTCCTGTGGAAGGGGAAACAAGGCGAAGATGTTCAAGATGTAGCGAGCAGAAACGGCAGAAGCGGACAAAGACAATTTGCCAGGAATGTAATATTCCGTTGTGCAAGGATTGTTTCATGTTGTACCACGTAAAATAGATAATAATTTATTATTAGTTTGTACAATTAACATTCAAGAATAAATTTTCAAAATACTTACAGAATTATTATTTTACACCTGATGGCACACAATTGTACCACGTAAAAACCCTGGTGGTGCATATATTATGTACCACCTAACTCCCCCTTCCCCAGTGGAAAAAAAAAATTCAGAGGGTAGAAACCTATCAATCTTAAGCAAATTAGTACAATCGTCACACTTTACTTAATCCTGGGTTGATATTTAAATTCAGTGACGAAAGGGTTATAATAACCGGTAATTTTTTTGTAAGGATGAAAACACCCCGCTTTTATCCCACGATAGAAACGCGGAGGGAATTGAGGAGAATACATTCAGCTTTCCACCTTCATCGGCACCAATCCCTATCCCCGAACGGATAATACACTACGCTACTGATTGGCACCTTGATCAGAATTCATTTTATTATTTTTATTAAAATTTAACGTTTTAAATACCTAGTTTCATCAAGCCAAGACCTATGCTATACTCCATCCAGCCCTTGTTCTTCGACATCAAGTGTTGATTCCAGATTTGACAATCCTATGAATGACCCTACATATGAAGCTTCGGATTCATATATGAGTGATGTAAGTCACTATTTCTCTTACTTATTTTTCTTTTTATTCATGCATACTATCTCTTACAGTTTATAATTAGAATGAGAAAAATAAAAAAATACCTAATACAGTAGACTCGCGATATAGTGAACACACTGTATAGTAGTGATGGGGTACTCGAGTACAAGAATCGATTCAGTACTCGATTCTTCAAAGTACTCGCTGTACTCGAGTACTTGTAACTGGTATTCGAATACTGTAGACCGAGTACACATAGCAGTACAGGAATCCAATTCTTCCTACAGTTGATGCGTTTTTGGCTTTTGCACGTACTGCGTGAATACACAGTTGTACTCGAATACACACTGCAGTCAGCAGTGCACTGTAAAGTATGCGATTCTGTGCCTACACGGCGTATACTCGAATACCGAATACAACCTTATTATAATACCTATTTATAGCTGATATTAGGATCATTCAGTATTCAGTGTTTCCAGCACAAGCTAATGTGCGAGCCGACGGTATTCGGTTAGCATCGATTCTAAGCAGCTGACAGACTATCAACTGCATGCAATGAGAAGGTCATTTTAGAGTTTAGACAGTACTCGAGTACTCGGTACTCGGATAAGTATTCGATTCTTAAAAGTATTCGAGTACCGAGTACTCGATTCTCCCCAACACTACTGTATAGTGAACTACTCCAAATAGTGAACAGACATTTTTTTCTTAATGTATTCTGTAGAGTGAACACATTGACTCAAAATAGTGAACTCAATAGCTTCTTTAGTTAAAACAAACATGTTAGAACAGGAAAACGATTTGAAACGTCTTGTTTCCTACCAATTACATCAGCCCAGTTTTCTACTGTATAGTTGCATTAGATCGCGTGTTACATGCAGAAAACTGCAATCTACAATTGATAAACAACCCACGACTTCCTGAGATTGACAACGATTTTGCTCATCTTATCTTAGAGAAACGTTTTATTATGACGGAAGAAACATACAGAAAGGCATTCATCGCGAATCACTCAGACCTAATGGTTGGTCAACAAATACAATAATTATAATTATACAATAATAAACTTATAAATTTCTATATACTTGTAACTTTGAATAAAATAATATTTTTTTAAAAACACGTTTGTCAAGACGACTAACGTAACTCGCGTCACAAGTAGGTATGGCAAAAAATAGGAAACATTTATCCCTAAGTGATAAAGCTAAAATATTGGAAGTAAAGGTGTCGGAGTGACCGTTTTATCTAAAGAATATGGTGTTGCTAAATCTACTATATGCGCAATTCGAAACAGAAGATCAAAATCAATGAGCTTCAACTATCGAAAGAGCAGATATATAATTGTAACAGGCTTAACCATGCCAGAGGATTTCTGAGTCACCTGTGTACTGTGGGAGCATATGTGCTGTCTAAGCAGTCACAGGTGTACCGGGTTATATTTGATATGTCCGCCGCACGCGCTATATTGTTTAATAGCTGACTACGCGAAGTCAATGGCCGATGTGGACAGAGTACATCCTGCGATCGTCATACATCGGGCTATTTAACTAGCGTAACACGCGGCGCGGGGGACAGTCAATACTGGAGATAGACCATAGTCGATGGTCGATAGACAGTAAGATAGTGAGTTAGAGTTTTACGGTGTGTGTGTCCCCTCGATCTTCACCCTGAGATCGGCGCAATCATGTTTGGTAAGTTCATTTTGTAAATATTTATCTTTGTATATATTAGGGTCTTCAACCCAGTCCCATTTGGGGACTAATCTTTGTAGTATAACTAATATTATTCTATTTAAGATTATGAGTGTTTCTTACTCAATGCACCTATCATCCCTGAACGCCATCCCGTCGAACTCAAATTAACCCAAGCCTTCCGCTCGGGTTAAGAAATAAATAACTGGTCAAACGGTTACATAATGCCGATGAAACGGGTTTGTATTGGAAGCTTCTTCCTAGAAAAACATACGTAGCTCGCGAAGAGAAAACAGCCCCAGGAAGAAAAACCGAAAAGCAAAGAGTGACTTTCCTAGAATGCACTAACGCGGCAGGTACCCACAAATTGAAACCATTACTCATTGGAAAAGCTAAAAATCCACGATCATTTCGAAATTTTAACTGCCCTGTGAATTATAAGAACTCCAAAACCGCTTGGATGACAGCAGCAATTTTTAAGGAATGGTTTCACAAGATGTTTATTCCAGAGGTAAGTTTCGTAATTTTAATTCGTACCATTTTTTAACGAAAAAGAACAATTTATTTTGTATCTCGAGAACTACAAATCAGTTTGTATTTTTTTTTTACAAATTTGTTTCCCTTCTTTTCTGTTCCTCCTTGCAATTTAAACTGTACATTAAACTAGAATTTATTTAAAATTGTTTCAGGTCACACTCTTCCTAACTAGCCAAAACCTGCCAGTTAAAGCCATGCTTTTGTTGGACAACGCAGCAAGTCATCCACCCGCAGAACAGCTAAGAAGTGATGATGGTTCCATTTTCACTGTTTACATGCCACCTAACGTCACCCCATTAATACAACCAATGGACCAAAATGCCATACGTTTAACAAAATTATTTTATCGCAAAAATTTGTTATCTCAAATTATTGGAGCCAACCAGGATATCGGAGAAGCTTTGAAATCTATTTCGTTAAAAGACGCCGTTCTAAATTTGGCTCTGGCATGGAAAAATTTAAAGCCGGAAGTTGTAGAAAAATGTTGGCATAATCTTCTTTCACCATTAGCCAACGAAGATGACATTGAAGAAGACGACATTCCCTTGAGTGGTTTAAGAAGTCAAATAAGAAATGAAGAAATTGATACGGTGAGATCAGAAATTGTTACTTTACTGCATACTTTTAATCCCGAAGTCGACAATCATGATGTAGATGACTGGAATAAAGATAATTTACCGGATACCGTTTCCTAAATCTTTTCATCTAAAAAACGTAAAATCTGCCAATTATGCACATAAGAGCTATTACAGAACCAACGACGAAATACTATAATTTCTAATAGAAAAATTTATGATAACGTACAAGATCAGTTATGTGAACATGAAGAATCATTAAATCAAAATATCGACAGAAATGTTAATGCAGAAAATCAAATTCCAGAGGCTCCAATATTAGATTCAGAACAACACAAAGAAGTTAAAAAAGTAGAAAAGGTAAAAATTAATCTATATGAAGTATTGCTCATGCTATTGAAGTTTAAAACTTTTACTACATTTAATTATCTAGATAATAAGAAATTTTAATATGACATCAAATAGCCTCTTAAAACTATCAGCTTATATTTTTAAATTGTAGTTTCAGCTCTCTACGTACATGAAAGGGAAGCGTTGTGGGAGAAAACGAACATTTGCCAATGTTTTGAGCGCCATTTAGAGCGACATCATAGTGACACTAAACAAGTCCAAGACATGTTGAAATATTCTAAAAAAAGTAACGACAGAAAAAAAATTATCCAGCTTATTAGAAATGAGGGAAATTTTAATGAATTTTTAAGGGGCAAAGTAAAGCCTGTCTATGAAGTAAAAAACCTATCAGAAAATGAATATCGGCCTTGTCCTTGTAAAGTGGGGTGAGATGGCCAGCCGGGAGAGATGACCAACAGCTATAACTCAATAACGCGTCGTCCGATGACGATGCGTGTCCCTCCCGGTGACAAACCATTCTATGTGAACACGGCCAGTGTGTTACCATCCACGTCTAAGTGACATAAAAGCACTCAGAAAATAAAAGTACTATCGCGTCATTCTAAAATTATATAATAGTTTTTTACTATCAGTTTGAGTAAATGTGTGAAACTAAATTTACCGGTGTTTTCAACATATTAGGTGAGTACGAAGTTCATTCGATAATTCTAACCTCTAAAAACCGTTAAAAGCATGCAGTGGATTTTGTTTGTTACGCTGGCCATCTCTCCCTACCAATCGGGAAAGATGGCCACACAATTGCAGGGATAGATGGCCATTTATTTTTTACGTCTATTTCTTTACAGTTTGGCGTCCTTTCAAGTTTACTGCGGAAAAATGCCAACAAAATACAAAAGAAAAAACTCAAATCGTGGGAACTATAGTCAAGAAAGTCTAAGGCTAGCCATTGAAGCTGTGAGAAACGGGTTGTCTGTAAACGCAGCCTCAAAAACTTATTGCATACCCAGAAAGGTCAAAAATAATGTTTCCACAACAGGTAAAATGGGACCCGACAGCGTGTTGGGGGAGGCAAATGAAAATAAATTAGTGTTACACATTAAAAAGGCACAAAAATACGGTTTTCCTATGACGGTACCAGATGTTCGAAAACTTGCCTATAATTTCGCTGAAAGTCTACAACTCAATCATACGTTCAATAAAGAAAAGGAAACTGCCGGTCCTGATTGGTTTAGGTCATTCTTCAGAAGACATCCCGACTTATCTATTCGAAAAGCTGAGGGTGTATCTCTAGGGCGAGGTGAAAGCATGAATCGTGTAGATGTGCGAAGTTATTTTACCCTTCTGCAAGATATACTGGAAAGCAATGAGCTTTTCGATAAACCTGGGAGCATCTATAATGTCGATGAAACAGGTCTTCAATTAAATAATCGACCTGGTCATGTTGTAGCCGAAAAAGGAGCAAAAGATGTTGTTACAGTGACATCAGGGGAAAAGGGTGAGACAATCTCGTGCATGAATGCCGAAGGTTTTTTTGTACCGCCAGTCTGTATATTTAAGGGCAAGAATTTAAAGACCGAGTGGATTGATTCAATGTCACCTGGTTCACATATTGTGATGTCTCAAAAATCAGCCTACGTTACTGCAACATTTTTTTTTCTTACCACGTAAAGAGGAAGGGAAGACCCTACTAATTCTTGACGGGCATGCATCTCACTGTTCTAGCGTTGAACTTCTAGAAACAGCTGAAGCTAATAATGTCCTTGTGTTGTGCTTACCTCCGCATACCACTCATTATTTGCAACCACTTGATAGGGCTTTTTTTAAGTCACTTAAAACCTTCTACTATCAAGCTTGTAGAGAATGGATGCAGAGTCACCCCGGAAGAAAACTAGGTCGACTCCAATTTGGTGAACTTTTAACGAAAATTATTAATAAGAATCGCAGGATTGTGGACAAAAAGTTCTTTATTCAATGTACGACGTTTCATCTATAAATTTAGACTTTTTCAAGTACAATTAATTGTACTCGAAAAAGTCTAAATTTATAGATGAAACGTCGTACATTGAATAAAGAACTTTTTGTCCACAATCCTGCGATTCTTATTAATAATTGTATCGATGGACACGATTTCTAATATATATTTTAACGAAAAGTTGGGGAAAGTCAGCGACCGCTGGAAATGCAATATCCGGCTTCAGAGCCACAGGAATATTTTTCCCTGGAACCCTGATTCCATACCCGATCATGCTTACACTGTTTCTGATCGAATAGTAAACAATGAAACAAGAGAAGGTGAGGGAACACACACAGAAGTAACGAACATTCAACATTCAACCTCTCAAGTGAACAACGCTGAAGCAATTCAAGAAGTAAGACGCCCGATCAATATGATGGATGATGCAGTGCCATCCTGTAGCCATGCACATACAGAACCTCGATGTACAACTCCAGTGGAAGGAACATCTGTTTCAGATTTGACACCTGGGAAACTTTTGGACCGGATTAATCCCACACCTAAACTAGTCCTTTCTGCAAAAAAAAAAAAAAAAACGAGCAAAGTCCGTTGCTACCCTATTAACTTCTCCTGAACACATTACGACTGTGAAAGATAGATCCGCAAAGAGAGCCAAACAAACGAAAAAGAACGTTGCGGAAAAGAAAATTCCGGAAAAAACAATATCTGTTCGAAAAAGAAAGCGCTCACCTTCGTCAAGTTCTGATGAGGAGGAGGAGAATATAGAAGTTCAATATGAAGAGGAAAGTGATACCCTTTCGGAGGTCGATGAAACCGAATGTACAGGTGTGGAGAAAGTTACTATAGCACCCGAAAAACAGTGGATTGGTTACAATGCATAATATGCCAGATGTGGTTCCATGAAAATTGTTCTTCTTTTTTAAACACATGTCAAAAATGTGGTAAAACCGCATTTAAAAAGAAGAAAAATTAATGTTATGTAAGAATATTTTAAATCTTTGATTAACGTCTGAATAGAACTCTTCAAGTAAATAAAATTGTCGACCAATTTTTCTCAGACCAAACGATATATTGACAAAAAATGATAAAATTACAAATCAATATAACACAAGATGACGTTTCGATCCGGATTTGGATCTTCTTCAGAAATATCTAAAAAATATAAAAATTAACGTCATCTTGTGTTATATTGATTTGTAATTTTATCATTTTTTGTCAATATATCGTTTGGTCTGAGAAAAATTGGTCGACAATTTTATTTACTATAAGAATATTTTAGTTTGCCCTTATAAAATGTGTATAATTTAGACGTTTTTTTAAATTTATTTTCATTTTTATTTTGTGGCCATCTTTCCCCTATTGCATTGGCTAACTAACCCCACTGATCTGGGATAGATGGCCACATGCAACTTATTTTTATAAATAATAAAACAAAAATTCTAAAATTATTTTGACCATATTTATTTACTTACTTGTTGGGATGATAGTTAAGTTGTTCAAAAAAAAAATGTCATAATCCTAACCCTTACAAAAAATTTACAGGCGCCTATTATGTAAAACAGTGACTATCTCACCCCACTTGACTTGTAAAGGAATATATAAAAAACTTTCATCCACCGTCATTTTAAAAAGTGCCCAGCTGCTGCAGTTCGTAAGGACTCTTCGAAAATAAAACATCTCTCCGCTTTACAAACAATGATAGCTTCTGCATTATTGATGCCAATAATGTAATTGATAAGTTGCGTGTTAAATCAGAAGTATTTGGAATAATGCGAGCAGATCAAATTTCCATGGTTGCAAAAACGGAAAATCTTATATATCTCTATGATGAAAAATATTTGAAGAAACACAAAAGGAAACAACTGGCTGTTGTTTGTTCGAATAAAATGAGAGAAATTGCTCGCCTGTTGATGGAATCAGAAATATTGAAAGTAACTCAAATTTAAGATTGGTGTATGTTTTAGAACCAGAGATGTTTGAAAAAGTGATGGAATGTGACAAAAGACTTGGTGGTTACGATATCGAAACAAATTCATACAAAAAATCAGCAAGTCTGGCGGCTCATTGCGGCACCACTCTTAAGTCAGTCTGTGAGTTGGTCACGTATTTAATCTCCACAAAAAAATCCTACTTCAATTTCGATGACCCAGAAGCCAAATATAATTCAGTAATACGCTTTAAAGAATTGATTTCATCTCAGTGGACTTCCGAAATAAGTAGTCGCGTTTAAAGACTTGAACGAGAAGAAATGGAGCAAGCCTGTAATGTTGCCATTAAGCCAGGATATAATTAAATTTAAAGAGTATGTGACTCAAGTTGCAAATAAAGCGACTGATTTTCTGAAAGAAGATCCTAATAATGCTAAAGAATATAAAAACCTCGTCAACGCTATTCTCACTTTAACAATACTCTACAATAGAAGACGAATAGGAGATGTTTAATACACTAAACTTTTCACATACCTCAGAAATTCTTCCTCTTCAAATCAACAAGAATTTTTAAAATCATTATCAGAGTCAGAAAGAATATTAACGAAACATTATAAAATGATCGTGACTGGAGGAAAAGGCAGTCGACTAACAGTGATTTTATTTCCTCAACATTTACAGGACTTGATGAATATCATTCTCGAAATCAGAACAACAACTAAAAATCTCATCCCCGATTCTAATGAATATCTATTTGCTCACCCTAATAGTAATCTTCTCCTCTTTCGTTTAAGACAGGTTTCGAAGCGATCTGATTTAAATTGATCGAATTATAAGCAAAAAACTTTTTTGTGTGCCAAATTTTAACTTCCTATGTCTACTGGGGTCTTCTGGAGGCTCTGGAAAGACAGACATCCGGACACACAATAGGTAATTATATATGTAGTGTAACGGTTCACAATTGGCGAAAAAAAATTATATCGAGCCTATGTTATAAAAAATAAAAATCTGGCTTTGAATACTGTAAAGTGTAGTATTGACGAGCGCCAAACGACATAGCTGATCATGTTTCAAAACGTAAGACGCGCGAATGAATGAGTGCGACTGAGAAGTCCGGTCCACTGTGATGTGCGCACGAGAGTAGGTTGCTGTCAGATTCTGTCGCGATCTGGTCTGGAGGGTAGACAGTAATCGGTAGGCGATACAGCGAGGAGAAACGTTTGAGCCAGCATATGAGCCACTTGGTAGGCTAGAGACTGCGTTGGATGGAGTTTGGATTTTGGAGAGACAATTTTGTATCGAAGGAATTATAGATTTGCGTCCTGAGCTGCTGTTGATATTAATATGTTGCGGTTTTATTTAGTTTAGATACGAATCTGGAGACTTTGACATTCCATCCGTGCAATTAATTTAAGGATCTTTGGTTCTTTTATACCCTCCGTGACATACATCAAGGACCTTTGTTTTCTAGTTCCGTGATTTTCATCGAGCACCTCCGTTGTTTTTCATCATCCGTGACAATTTACTGGATTTGTTTTTTTCTCCATCTTAGCCAATGGTGACAAATTTCCGTCTCTCAAGCGAACTCATTTAGTTAATTTTAATTGAACTGAATTAATAATTGGAAAAAGTTAAGAGGGAAAATAGTTTGAACCAAATATTAAAAATAATCACAAATCACGTTTCGGTGGTGTAACAATTTAGCAGTCAGTGGCGTGTTGGTTTTGAATAAAATTTTCTATTTTAGGAGTCAAATAAATTTACCTTGGCTTAACCATTTTGTGGATTCGCTATTTGAATAATTTTAGTGTGCTTTATTTGTTGTGTTTGTTTTTCGATTACTGTTGTTGGCGTGGTTCTGTTCCACGTGTCTAGTTGAGTTGTTAATTAATTATTTGGTTGACGTGGCTTTCTCCCCGTGTTGTTTTTGGTAGGATTTTATTCTTTGTGGGGTGGTTTTCCGTACGGGGTATGGGTGTTTAATGTTATAAATATTTGGGATATTTTTATTTCTGTTATCTTAATTTTATTTTGCTATAATTTTCGAAGGAATTGGCTCAACATTTTAGTGCACTCAACGGGGACGCGTTGAGACAGCCGCGTATGGTTGATAGTTCTGGCGCCCTTTGTATAACCGGTCGGTTAAAATACATACGTTTTTAACATCGCAAAATCAAGCCAATTTCTCTGTTGCTATTTTAAGCTGTCCTCTGTGTCTTGTGGTAGGTGGTCGGGTTTTTATTTTGGGCTTCGGCCTTTTTTTATGTGAGGGTTCTGTGGTTAGGATTAGGAGGTTCTAAGATTTTTATTGGTATTTTTTTGTTATTTTCAATAATCTTACCCACGACCAGCGCCGCTGATTGAATTGCTAGCCGGTAGCAAAACTTCAAGACGATTAACCGTCATAGTAGATAATAAACTTAAGAAACTACTATTGTATTATTGCTGTATTATAGCCTCCGTTATTGTTAATAATAAATAAAAGTAAAATTGAATACAAGTTATTACTTTAATTATTTAATTTACCAAGTGTAGTGTTAATAATTATTGAATTACTAAGTAACCAATAACGTAAATCAAAAGTGTCACGGAGATCCACAACTAAAAGATCTGCCCTGGTGTCAGAAACGATCATCAGCGTTTGGAGCTTGAAGTTCAAGCTCCAAACGCTGATGATCGATTTGGCAAACTCGTAAACAGTTGGCTATGGGCCAAAAAAAAAGAAGAAAAATAGGGATGGTGATGAAATATCACTATATTTATCAAGTCCTGTATCCTCATTAAAAAGCAAACCTCTAGAAGAATGGGAGGAAATAAAAACAGTGTTTCCACTGCTATACAAACAAGCCAGAAAGTTTTTAGTTGTAGTTACCACCTCTGTTCCCTGTGAACGTTTATTTTCCAAAGCAGGGGCAATTATGACCAAAAATCGTAACAGGCTTTCCAGCAAATATTTAGACAAATTGCTCTTCTTGGGTGGAGCTACAAATGACCAATTTTTTGGTTAAATTTAATAATTTGTGTCAGTACGTAATAAAAAATTGATTGATTTAACTACTTTTTTTATTTTGTTCTCCAGTTCTGATTAACTAGCAAAATCTGATTATAACGTATCAAGTACCGTTTTATATTCAAAGAAAGCAAGGCAAGGCAAGCAGAAACCTCGTTTATGAACGTTTATGAATGTTACTAAAAATTGATTAAGTACTTGCAAGTATCGATACTTTAATATAGTATCGAATGCGGTATCGATACTTTGATTCGATACTAGTATCGAAGAAAGAATGGTATTGTTTCATCCCTAGCTTGAACCCAGGTATCCAACAATATATTTACATCAAATGTTTATACTGACAATTATGGGTTAATAAAATATTTTTTATTAATGTGAAAAAATACTTATATCTTGTGGGTGCCCTATCCAAAAATTGTTTAAATAAAAAAAATTATATTGTGGACTGATCATTGTGTCGCCCAAAATAGGAACAGCATTAGGTCACTTTTTATTTAAACATCCTGATATTGAATCAATAGAACAAAAATATTCTGAATCTGGTCACAGAAACATAATATAAGAGATTGATTCTGTACACACTTTCATCGAAAGAAATTTAAGATATACCGAAATCTATAGCCCAGTTTTACTTCGGCGTTTAAATACAATTAGTGGGGAAAATGGTAAATTAGTGATCATTCAGCTTAAAAGAAACAAGTTTTTTGATTATCAAAAAATTAGCAAAACACTATTACACAAAGAAGCACTAGCTATCATTGTCGCATTAAAGAAATTTCATAAATATCTATATGGTCAACCCTTTACAATTTATACTGACCACCAAGCTTTAAAAGAAATATTTAAACCAAACAAAAAAACACTGCCACTAGCAGCAGCACGATTACAACGTTGGTCTATTATTCTGTCAATGTACCAATATAAGATTATGTACAGACGTAGTTCAGAAACGTCTAATGCTGATGCTTTGTCCAGACTACCACTGCCAGATTCTACTGAGGTAGATTCAGCAGGAATTTTTTATTTTTTAAAAAATAACGTCCTTGGTATGTCGTCAATTAAAGAATTCACCAACAAAGATAAAATTTAAACCAATGTTTATAATCACTTAAAACATGGTTGGCCAAAAGACATTCCAGAAGAAATGAAATTTTTTTTAATAAACGTCAAAGTTTGACAATCGATTCAGGATGCATTTTTTACATGAACCGGATCGTTATTCCCGAATGTCTCCGCTACAAGATACTACAAAATCTTCATGAAAATCACACCGGTATTGTTAGAATGAAAATGGTTGCAAGATCCTATGTATGGTGGCCGCTCTGCGACAAGGATATTGAAAATTATGTCAAAAGCTGAAATATTTGTGAAAAAACTCAAAATGTAAAAAAAGAAGTCGTCACAACTAAATGGAAAACGACAAATTATCCCTTCGAAAGGATACATTTAGATTTTTTTTCTTTTCAGGTAAAACATTTCTAATACTTGTTGATTCTTACAGCAAATTTTGTGATATAAAACATATGACGTCAACCAACGTGCAGAATTTGTATCAAGTACTTGAAAAAATTTTCTCTATTTTTGGACAGCCATCACAAATCGTAACGGATAACGGACCGCCGTTCAATTCTTATCAATTTTCGCTACACTGTGAAAAATGGAGGAATAAAATTGTCAAAATCTCCACCGCGGTATCCAAAATGTTAAACGCGTTTTTAAGAAGTTTTGTCTTGAAGCAAAAAACATGTCTATAGATGAAGAAATTGTTCAGTTTTTAAAACAGTACAGAACTACACCATCCACAGTAACATCGAAGTCACCAGGTGAAATGATTTTTACGTACAAACCAAGAACTAAGTTTGATCTAGGTACTTCACGATCGAGGAGTAACAGAAAATACAAAAAAATCAGTTGAAACAGAATTAGAAACAGACAACAGCGTAAATAATGATTTTTTATATAAAAAAGGAGAGAAAGTGTACTACCGTAATCATTTTAAAAATTTTGTCCGATGGATACCTTCTCAAGTTTTGAAGAATGTTAGCAAGCTAACTTGCTTAAAATGTGAATGGAAATGTACGCTTAGCTCATAACAATCAATTAAGAAAACCAAATCTACATGACAAATTGAGGCATGGAACATACAATCGGGCTAAGTACCAAAAATATTTAAATTCAGATTTTGTATGTAAAAGGGGTTAAATGTAAAGGCCATTCCAATAGAAACGAGCAAAGTGCCTAAAAACGTTTTATTACATTTTTATTTTAGTTCATAGATGGTGTTAAGCGCAAGTACCGGATGTTTTTTCTTTACAAAGGGGTTATGTGCTCATATGCACAATATATCAAATACATAAAGTCGCGCCAGTTTTTCATTATAGTTTTACGTATTTCACTGTTTTTCACTTGATTTATGAAAAATGGATGATGATAATAATAATAAAACGGAAAACAAGACAAATAATAAGCAAATTATAAGAAAAGTTTTGAAAACGCGTGGAAAAAGTTATGTTAACAGGAAAGGAAAAGTTATACCGGCTAAGAACACACCTACTTTTGAGGTTAGTATTAACCATTGTTTTATTTATATTTTATTTATCTAAAGAAATTAAAAACTAACTACATAATATATAATATTTTTTGTTGTAGAAAATATGCAAATGCAAGCACCAATGTGACAAATTAGATCCTGACTTAAAATTGTGTTTGTTCAACAAGTTTTACTGTGAAGATGTAAAAACGCAAGGAACTTATTTGATGGGGTTACTTCATTTGCATAATGTTAATCGACGGCGACATGGAAACTATGCCGAATCATCCGAAAGTCGACGACAAACAACTATTACATATGTTGTTCCTGATGGTAATGGTACATTGATTTCGGTTTGTAAGGCTACATTCATGAATATTTTTTCGGTTTCCAAGAAGCATATCGAAACTTTAATACGAAAGAAAAAGCAAGGCGATACTTCATTTACCGACAAAAGAACGTCTCATAAAACTCACAAATATTCAGAAGCTGATGTAAACAGAGTTCATGACCACATATTATCGTTTCCTAGAGATGAAAGCCATTATACTAGGTCCAAAAATACAAAAGAGTATCTTAGCCCAGACTTGAACATAAATCGTTGTTTTAAATCCTTTAATGACCTGTATCCCAATAATAAGGTTACTTATAAATTTTACAGAAAAATATTTTTGACCGATTTTCCAAATTTAAAGTTTAAACGTCCAAGAACAGATACTTGTAAGGTCTGTGACCGTTTAAGTGCAGTAGTGCGTTCACAAAATGCAGAAAGTCGCTCTGCAAAAGCATCATTAGAATTGCATCACCGAAAAGCGGAGATATCTCGAAATCAAATGGACAAAGACAGAAAGCAAGCTCAACTACCTGATAGTAAAACTATAACCTTAGCCATAGATCTTCAACAGGTATTGTTTGTGCCTACTCTCACTCACTCAGAAATGTTTTACAAACGCCAGCTTAGCTGCTATAACCTGTGCATCAATGTGGCTGATATTGGGACCTCTTATATGTGTTTATGGCATGAGGGTATTGCTAGCAGAGGTGGCAACGAAATAGCATCGTGTCTTCTAAATATGGTCATTAAACATGTTTCAAACAAGGACAATCTAATTCTATGGTGTGATAACTGTGCGGGGCAAAACAAGAATAGAATGATGCTATTTCTTATGATGTTTTTAGTGGCAAATGGACACTTCAAATCAATTGAACAGAAATTTTTAATAACTGGACATAGTTTTTTGCAGTGTGATAGGGATTTTGGATTAATAGAAAAAAGAAAAAAGGTTATGAAAAGTTATATTCCTGAAGATCTAAAAGAAGTCGTTTCTGGCGCTAGAAACACATCGCAACCGTTCAGAGTTTTTGACATGACGAGTGAATGTTTTTTCAACATACAAGGTGCTGCAGATGCCATAATTACTACAAAAAAACTCAATATTTCAACGGCATCAAGGCTGTTAATAAGGAGTGATAACCCTGGTACCGTGCACATCAAAGAGCACTTCGCGGATATTGAACCCTGGAAACCGGTAAATGTTTTGAAGAAAGGCATAACTGTTACAGACTTAAAAAATGTTAAGCTAGTTAGACTTGTGACAGACACAAAAATAAGCAAAGAAAAGAAAAAGGACCTCGAATCAATGATTGATTACCTACCTGAAGAATATCAAAAAGATTTTTACAGAAATTTGTGTAAGAATACTTAATATTTAAAAACATAGGCACATAGCCCGTTATATACTCATTATGGTACTTGACCCTATTGAATGGCAAAAGTACCTTACACTAGACCCATTTCTATAATTTAGTTTTAAGATGGCCTTATTTTTTTGAAAAATGTTTTGTGTTACTATTTTAAACGATTTGCACTAATTAACAGTATAGTTATGTTTGTATTTGTTCAATAAAATAAATAAAATATTAAATTTGATTAATCATAACAACTGTTTTATTTAATAACTATCATATTATTGTATTGGCCCTTAGCCCGATTGTAAATTCCATGCCTCAATTATATACAGCCGATGTTACTATACCAGGTATTATAGAACATGAAAATGTCGATCACAGACGCCGTTCCCTGTCCTCGCTTGAAGTTACCTTTCGACGTTCAGAACGAGAGAAGCGCCCGCCGAAAAGGTTTTCATTTTCAGAATTTAATTAATATTGTTTTAATCATAAAACATGTTTTTGATAAAAGGGGGAAAATTGTTATAGTTGAAGTTTGTACAACTCTAAAAATAAATTATTCTAGCAATCAGTGTTGCCAATTTGGCATTTTTAATGCTAGATTTGGCATATTTTAACTGAATTTAGCTTTAAAAAATGTAATTTGGCATGTAGCATGTTTTTTAGCATTTTTAGGACGCGGACGTGGGATAATAATGGGGGGAAATTCAACATCTATAAATGCCACTACAAATTACAATCTTAAGCAATATTTATGATATATGTAAACTACGTAACACACAGCTGGAACTCGAGATTTAAATTTGTCTTAACAATTTATTATTATACTGCTTATTTGACACTTTATGACTTATCTCAATTCATTTTTTAAAATAATATGTTAACAATAACATAATAAATTATTAGAAAATAAATTGAGATAAGTCAAGTAAGCAACAATACAATATTTTATTGTTGAAAAATGAAAATACTTTTCATTATTACTTTTACCAGAGATATTTAATAATTAGTATGAATTATCAGGATATTAAAGAAAACATGGATGCTATTATATTGCCAAAATATTTAATAATATTTCTGAAATTCTGGTACTGACCAAAGATATTTAATAATTATTTTATTATATGTCTATGACTTTTACACCCTTCACGTGGATGACTACTAAGTATAGTGTATACTGACTGGATGACTCACTACTCAGTGTCGCAGTGATTATTGTTCGTGATAGTTCGTACCGCGTGCATCTTTGTTTTAATTTTTAGTGTTTTTGCGTCTTTTAAAAATCATAATGCATCCCAAAGGCAAAATATATAGTCAACATTATCGGCCAGAATGGGAAAACATGTCAGATTTCAAAGACTGGCTACAACCTGTGGAAAATGACAAAATGAAAGCTTACTGCAAGTATTGCAAGTCTAATATTGTTGCCAAATTATATTGTTTAAAACAACATCTTTCTTCCTCCAAACATATTGCAGCTATAGAGCCAAAAAGTCAGAGAAAAATTGAATTCCCGAAAATTAAAAAAAATCTAAATACTCAAAAAGCTGAATCATCACTGGCTTTATTCATTTGTGAGCATGCTTCTATTATGACCGTTGACCATTTATCAGAATTGTGTAAAAAAACATTTAACGACAGCCAGTGCTCTGATTTACAACTACATAGAACTAAATGTACGACTATTATTAAAAATGTTATGGCGCCACATTTTATTGGAGAAATTGTAACAGACGTGGGTGATCAAAAATACAGTATTTTGATAGATGAATCGACAGATATTTCAGTAAGCAAATTGTTGGGTATTTCGATCAAATATTATAGTCGCTCCTTGAAGAAAATAATATCAACATTTATAGGGTTAATCGAAATTGAAGATGGATCTGCAAAAAGTATTGTAAATGGTATCAAAACCTTATTTACTCAACTGAAAATTAATATTAAAAATTTAATAGGTATCGGTACTGATAATGCCAATGTCATGACGGGTACCAATAATGGAGTTCACGGACTATTAAAAATTGAAACAGGCAATGAAAATTTGATACTAGTGCGTTGTGTGTGTCATTCATTACAACTGGCCATATCACACGCTTCTGAGGAAACACTTCCTCGCAATGTTGAATTTTTAATTCGTGAAACCTACAATTGGTTCAGTCACTCATCTAATCGGCAACTCTTCTACAAAGAGATATATAAAACAATAAATTGTGGGGCTGAGCCATTAAAAATTCCACAAATGTGCAACACAAGATGGATATCTATTGAACCGGCTGTTTGCCGTATTTTAGAGCAATGGGTTGAATTAAAGCTTCTTTTTGAGACTGCCAGGCGTAAAGAAAATTGTTATATGGCAGAAACGTTATACAATATGTACAATGACCCTATAAATCATTTGTATTTATTGTACATCAAACCTATTTTACAAGAAGTTCAAGTTGTGAATAAGCTATTTGAAAGTAATGATGTTGACCCAACAAAACTTTACAGAGACCTAATCGGTTTAGTAAAATCGGTAAGTCATCGTATTTTGAACCCAACGGCAAAAATAGATGTGCTCACGGAGAACATCGAAAGCTATATAGATCCATCGCTATATATGGGTTACGCATTTGAGACAAAAGTAAATAAATACAGTCTTCAGCCAGATGTAGTTCATAACATTCGACAACGATGTATAAGATTTACATTAAAGCTGGTGCAAGAATTGCAGGCAAGATTACCACTTAATCTTAATATTCTGCAAAAAATATCAATGTTTTCGGCAGAGGAAACTTTACGTGTTGTAAAACCTCCTGTCATTGAAATAGCGAATGAATTTCAATACACTACGGCAATAATTGATCGACTCATTGCCCAGTGGAGAAATATTGTTCATGTACAATGGAAATGTACTTCATCCACTGTACAATTCTGGAGTGAAGTTATGGAGTACAAAGACTCAGCTGGTAACAATCCATTTGCTGAATTAGCTTCATTGGCGATATCAATATTATCACTTCCTCATTCCAATGCTGATATTGAACGGGTCTTTAGCCAGATGAATTTAGTTAAAACAAAACTGCGCAATCGTCTGGCTCTTAACACATTGAATGCCATTTTGTATGTGAGATTTGGACTCAAAAGGGTAGAAAAATGTTGCCACACATATGCTGTTCCAGATCAAGTACTAAGATCCATTGGAACAATGAAGGTATATCATCAGCAACAACCATCTACTTCAACCAGAACCACTGAAAAAATCTTTCACGAGGAAGAGGATATTGATATTTTGTTGAATTAGTTTTTTTTTAAGTAATTTAATGTGTTGACGTTGTCATTGGTAAACTATGTGAATTTTAATAAATTAAATTTGGCATTTTTAAAAAATAATTTAGAAATTTTCAAAAAACTTTAGCATATTTTTAGCATTTTTTCGGTTACTATTTAGCACTATATTAATTTTATAGTTGGCAACACTGCTAGCAATTTATGATTCATAATATTAGTTATTAAATAATTGTATTAAAATATAAATTCTTGTAACTTGAAATATTTTACTTCACTTTGTATTCTACATTTCTAAAATAAAGAAGCATTTTTAATTTTATTAATTTGTCTAAATACACAACACGCCGTAATAGAATAATTGTAAAATTGACATTTTTACTGCACAGGCACGTAACGCATATACCAAATACGTGACAGAAAAAGTTCTAAAAGTCAAAACTTGAGCAATATAACAGTGTTTGGTGTTTTTCCAGCGAGACTACGAAATTTTAAAAGAAGCATACGAAAACATTGACGAGAAATAAGACCAAATGCACGACACAGTAGTAAAGCTACAAGTGGATGTAGCTAGTGTGAAATATAAGGTCGAGAACCCACCGAGATGGTGGGATGGAATAATGTAAGAAAACACTCTATAGTCAATACGAATATAGAAAACTAGCAGATGGCCGGGAATTTTAATGAGACATTTCCAAGAGCAATCAAACTTATGATTCCCTGGTGGAAAAATTTCTACGATTTTCTACTAATATAACTACTACTTTCTACATTTTATTACTTTTTATGCAAAATTATTGTTTTTAGTTGTCCAAAACTACTTCTTTCAATAGGAAAATCTACGGTTTCGGACAAAGCTGTAATTATACATAAAAGACTGTAGTTTTTTTTACGGTAGAAAACTACGTTAAAATACTACAAACTATTAAAAACGGTTTTCAATCTACTCATTTCTAGGCAAAACTTCTTTTTTTTTAAATAATTTTTGATATCCACTGTTAAACTACTACCTTTTACCGACACAGGTTTAGTTTTAACTAAATATTAAGGGAAAGATTAGTGACGCGACGCGACGACGAGTTCTTTACCTTTATCAGAAACTGAATATAAATAACAAAACTGGAATGCTTATGATGCTCGTTAATAGGTGGCCACCTATCGGCGAGCATCATAAGTGGTCTAATTTTGGTTCACTGGGTAACGGATCTTCCAATAATACGTTAATCAATAATAATATTGTTTAATAAGATATGATCTTGGTTGTGAGAACTTTTGAGTAACAACTGCTTCATTCCAAACGTTTCCCTTGCAGTGTAAGAGAAGTCGTCGCCGACCCAGCAAGCAATAATATAGATCCGCATTTACTAGCTCCGTTCGAGGATGGCTGGGTGCGGCAGTTTCTTCCTTCCCCCAGTGGCATAAAAAGAGCAAACAACGTGTATTATAGTTCCCCCGACAAAAAAAACAGATACGCGGCACCGAGCTGACTGAAAAAAATTTTACGTTTAAAAAAGAAGTATTAGGAGTCGGTTTCGAATATTAATATAAATCCAAATTATTTAATACCTTTCGAGAATGGCTGGGTGCGGGAGTTTATTTGTTCCCCCAGTGGCATAAAAAGAGCAAACAACGTGTATTATATTTCCCCCGACAAAGTGAAGTGCCGAAGTTGGGATCGACTTAAAAAACAGATACGCGGCACCGAGCTGACTGAAGAAAATTTTACGTTCAATAAAGAAGTATTAGGACTCGGAGATCCTAACAAAGAAGTTATAATATAAATAAAAAGAAAGTTTTTCTTTCTCCGGAAAGGACACCTCCAAATATTGGTCCGTCAACTTCAAAAACAGAAAATAATTCAGTCACACTCGTAGAAATAATAGAGCTGGCCCGCGAAAATCATGTCACCATTATCAGTCTCCCACCTCATACGACCCATAAGCTCCAGCCTTTAGATAAGACTTTCATGGGTGCACTTAAGAGTCATTACAGCGAGGAGATACGCAAGTTTCTTATTCATTCTGAAAGAATGCTCAAACCTTACAATATTGCTGAGCTTTTTGGCCGGGCATATTATCTCAAGTGCACCTCGGGGGAAATTGCAGTAAATGGTTTTCGTGCTACAGGCATTTACCCATTCAACCCGCAAGTTTTTACCGAGGTTGATTTTATAGCGGAAGCATCAAACAATGATCAGTCATGTCGCAGTCTAGACAATCAACGTAGAAGTGTTGTTACTGATCAAGATGCCCCAGGAACGAGTACAGCGGTACAAGAGATGCCAACTGGTTTGATTCTACCATCCCTGGGGCCAAAACTAGGACTTCTAATCGTGGAAGAAAAGCTACAACAGCAAAAGTGATCACATCATCACCTTATAAAAATCAATTAACCGAATCATTGCGCTTAACTGAGACTCGTGAACGAGGCCGTAGAGGTGGACGCCGACGAGGCGGTGGACGCGGCCTTGGACGTGGTCAAGGTGGAATGGGAAGCGGTAGCAGTGCAATCAATTTTTTGACGTATGAAAATACTTAAATATTGTAAGTAGGTTTTGGAATTTTATACAAACAATGAAACAATTGTTTTCAAAATATTATGACAGTTAATCTTTAATTACTATCTAAGTGAGACTTAAAATAAATACGTATTTGAATATCAGTATTTTATTTAACTTTCCGAGCAAAGCTCGGTCACCCAGGTACTTTAATATATTCGGGGTGTTCTGGTCCTACTTTATAACCGACAAAATGTTCTGGCATTTTCATTTCTGGATTATATGAATGCTGAACTAAAAGATTATAAAAATGTCAAGTTGCCTAAAACCTGTTTTTTGGGGATCTTTTTTGCAGATGTAATATGCTGCGCAGACGCGAAATAACCGCAAACACTCAGGCAGACTCGCCAATCCAGATTCATCCATTGATAAATTAGTGTTTTTTCATTATTTCAACTTGCCTAAAATACGTACCCTAAATCGTGTCATCAGCTCTTGGGCTATCAGGGGAAAGCATGAGCCAAAGCACAAAGCGACACCAGAGCAAATGAACGAATTCAAAAGTTTTATAGAGTTTACCTGCAGTACTCTCGCACTATTGTCGTTCATCCAGCTCGAAACTATACCTTCCATCAGATGTGAAAAGTATTGCTAATCTGTATAGAATGTACTCGTCAGTGATAACTGATCGAGGAAATATACCTTTAGGTCTTTCTTCCTTCAAAAAGTTTCTCAAGCGGGATTACAACATAGGCATACACGTTCCTAGAAAAGATAAGTGTGGAAAATGCGAGGGATACAAAAATATTTCAGAAGAAGAAAGGGCAGAAAAAGATAGAAATGATTATTTGACTCATCAAAAGGAGAAAGATGATGCTAAACAACTGTTCTTATGGGAGCAAAATAGATCTTCGGAAGATGGTTTTATTGTTGCATCATTCGATCTGCAGAAAGTTCTTTCTACTCCACATGGACCAAGTATGATGTTCGGCTTTTCAAGAAAGTATGCTGTGTATAATTTTACCGTTTACGAGAGCAAATCACAAAATGGCTATTGTTATATTTGGGAGGAAAAGGACGGTAAAAGAGGCGTGAATGAAATTTGCACAAATTTATATAACTATTTACTTAAAGTGGATCAGAATGGAAAGCATCATTCGGTATCATTATTTTGTGATAACTGTCCAGAACAGAACAAAAACAGATTTGTTTTGGCAATGCTGTTGTATTTTTTGAGAAACTCTGAATCTGTGACGGATATTTCTATCACATATTTAGTGGCAGGGCACACATACGTGCCGGTAGGTAGTGTTCACGCTATTATGATATTATATAATATACTTCCAGTATGAACATACAAGCACCTTCCGAATGGCCAACTTTACTTCGAAATGCAAGAAGGCGCTTACGAGGTCATTCCTGTACATTTTGCAACGTTTTTGGATTGGAAAAAACTCAGGACGGTTGAAGGGCGTGAAATTAAAATATCAGACATAAAAAGGGCTAGACTTTCTAAAGCAGATTTAAAATCCATTGATATTTCTACTGTTAGTTATGCCCCAGGTTGCATCGTTCTATAAAATTGACTGGTCAATAAGAAAAGTCCAACCTGCACCTCAACTCTACACATCGGAATTGCCAATCAATAAGGAGAAGTTAAAAAATTTACTGGATTTATGTAGAAATCTAACAATTAAGAAGCAGTACCACGCAGAGTATTTTTCGCTTTCTTCAAACGTGAATGTACCTGACGAGCTTCCAGAAACCGATATGGACGATGATAGTAATATCGACAAATTAAAATTATAATAATTATAATTATGGCCTAATGCCAGAAAGTCTGTTTTTTGCCAAAGTAGAGAATTCGTTTATTTTTGTTATTCAAATTAATGTGAACAATATGATAAAAAAATGAAAATACAGTATTTTTCCAAATTAATATTTTTGTTTTTTTTTCTACTTTTTATTAGAGGGCGTATTTACCTACAACCAAAATGTCTATCAAAAAATGATAGGCGTATGTGAAACCTAAACGCCACTTCAAAACAGAAAATTTTGTTAACAAGAGGCTTAGGTGCCACTGTAACATAACGTTACAGTAGGGCAGGAGAGTGGGGCAAAACCACCTAGTCGAGTCAAACCGCCTGGGATGGAATTATGTTAAGTATACGATGCCATCTATTTTTAAGTAGCATAGTCGATACAGTAAGTGTAGAAAGGTAGCTCACTGAAAGTTATGTGCAGAAAACTGTAAAAATGAAAAAGTTATTAAAGAAGTAATGGCCATTTGCACCGCTAGAGCTTAAAGTTAAGTGGAACTTAAAGTGAAAATTTGGTTTGCACCGCCTTGTTTAAGTTCCACTTAAATCGCTAAGTGGAACTTAAAGTTAAGCTGTAGAAATCTGGGGCTTAAGTTCAACTTAAACATTATATTATGATACGCGCATGCGTGTATTGCTTGTATTTATTTACTTTTGAGTTTTGACAAGTCAAGGCGTCAGAATTATTGTGTGAAATGATTATTAATATTAAAAATAATAATGAATGATTATAATGATGATGATTTAGAGGTAGTCGACTTAATTTTGTACGGTATTCCGAGGAAAATATATATTAGATCAGATCACTTTCATGATCTAGATGAACTGAATTTTCATCGAAGATTCAGGTTAACAAAAAATACGGTGTTGTCGTTATTAGAAATAATAGAAGATCAACTGGAATATCCTATGGATATGTAAGTTAAAAATTACAAAGAGTATTTACACAGGCCTTGCTTTCATGTAAGTACACCAAATAATGTTAAAAACTTTATTTCAGAAATAACTGCGTTTCTCCAATAAACCAAATACTAGTATTTTTACGATACTGTGCAACTGGTAGTCATTTGATGTGTATAGCAGATTTTGGGGGAATGCATGTCTCCACTGCATCCCGAATTGTTAAAAGAGTATCTCATGCAATTGCCTCACTTTATAACAGGTTTATAACATTTCCTCGCACCAGAAATGAAATTAAAAAAACACAGAATGATTTTTTTGACGTGGCATCTTTTCCCAATGTAATTGGCGTTATTGACTGTACTCATGTAAAAGTTCAATCACCAGGTATTTTTCAGTGTTTACTGCCAAAATGTGTTCAGTTAAATTATGACAGTTAATTAAGAATTTATATTAACTCCATCGATATGACTAAATTATAACGCTTATTTTTTAGGTGGTCAGGATGCAGAAGTTTTTAGAAATAGGAAACAATATTTCTCTATTAACGTGCAAGCTATATGCAATGCAAATTTAGAATTTATAAATGTTGTAGCGCGCTGGCCGGGATCAACGCACGATGCCACAATATTTAATAATAGTAACATCCGTGCAGAATTTGAGCAAAATCATTTTGGGAATAGCATTTTATTAGGTAATTACTTGTTGACGAACGTTTTTCAACTGTTTTCAAATGACGTTTCCTACTAATATAAAGTATTATATAAAATAAAATTCATTACGTGAACACTTTTAACTGCCACTAAAAAACAATTTTGTTACAATTCAGGTGACAGTGGATATCCGGTAAAATAATTATTTAATGACGCCTTTACTGAATCCCGAAGCAAGGCCCCAACAGCTCTATAACGAATCATTAATAAGGACACGCAACCTAATAGAACGATGCTTTGGAGTTGTTAAAAGAAGATTTCCGGTGTTGGCATATGGGTGTCGGTTAAAAAATCACAGCAACTTGTGTTTTACATAATATTGCTAGACGCATGGGTGACGAAAACCCACCACCTTTAGAAGTTGATGAGCACGTGCTACAACAATTAATTATGAATGGACAAATTCCGCAAGAGAATCATCGACGAGTTGGAGCAGCTAGGGGAATTTTGAAAAGAAATAGTTTAATCAATAATTATTTTGCACGTTTGTAAATAACGCTTTATTATAAAATTTATGTTTAAATAAATAACGAAAAATTTTATTTTTATAAACAAAAAAACTATAATAATGTTAATAAAATAACGTAAGTATAACTAAAAATTTCATTTTTCATTAAATAAAGTAAACGTAAGTAATATCACAATATACTGAATCACAACTTACTAGTAACATAGGTAGATGCCGATTTTTCTAGTAGACAGGAAAATAATGCAGTGTAATACCTATAATATATTGTGTGGCAAGGGGTGAAACATGACGATTTCAGACGAGGGTGAAGTTGCCTGCCCGAGCGAAGCGAATGCTCGCATCACCCGAAGTCTGAAATCGTGTTTCATCACGAGCCACACACTATATTTTTCATACAAACTGCATCGAAAATGGGAGTTTGAATGTCTGGAGCCAATCAAAACTAGATATTTTTTGACTAATAGTGAAAAAGTATCTTATAAAATTGCAGTAATCCAAAGAAAATTGAATATTTTATTAAATAGAATATCGGTCAGATTAGCTAATTATTATAATGACATTTAGAGGCTTGAAATAAACAAAAGCTACTCTGACATGATTGAAAACAGAACTGAAATCCATAGCAACTTTCCTGTCCGCTAACAGTTGCATGAGTCTGAAATTGTCTAGTTTCGATTGGCTCAACAGGCATTGAAACTCGCATTTTCAATGCAGGTTATATGAAAACTTAATTTTACAGCCTCATATTTTTTAAATGTTCCTCCTTTATCTTCTTTTCAACTTGTAAGATTTTCAGTTTTTCCTCTTGGACGCGCATTTTCAACTTGGTTAATTCAGTCTTCAGATCTGCTAAATTTTTTTCCAAATTTGATGATTGCATAAATGCCGCAGGTCTCCGACGTTGCGTCCATGTATTTTTTAAACGAGGATTTACTAGAGCCTGAAGGTCTGATATTTTATACCGACTCCAGTTTTTCGTCATTGTTGCTTCTAGAGAAGTCTCGACATAATCAATTTCATTCTGAAAAATTGTAATTTATAATTTTAAAAAAGCAATTCTTACGAATACATTGCAAAATAATAATGTTTACTTACTTCTTTGTTTTCACTATTTTCAGTGGGAATATTGTTATTAATATTTTCCGTGAGAATATTTTCGTCTAAATATTCCACTTCATATTTATCAGGATCATCCAATAGATCTTGTCCGTCCGTAAACAAATCCTGTAAAAAACAAATTTCAAAGTTCACATTTCATTTCTAATTTAGTAGGTATTTATCTATAAATTTCAATCATACCGGGCTATTGTAATCATATGAACTATCGCCGTCATAGGGATTAGTCAAGCCTTTAACACTTTTTTCTGGTAATATTAAATCTAATAAGTTATTTTCATCTTTTGTTTTGAATGTTCCTCCACCTGTTTTTAATAAGTTGACACGGGAATCAGCGACATTTTTCCGATGGTCTTTTTTAATATTTAAATAATATTTTTTTTGGGACTCTAAATTTCTATATATATTGGCAATATTTGTCTTATTGAATTCCATTGTATTTAGCGATTATGCTAATTAATAGCGCTTTTTCGTCGCCAGTGAAATTTGGCCCTCTTTCTTATTTTCCATAATCTATAACAGATGTTCATTGAAAAAATATGTATATTATATCTTAAGAATTAGTAAATATTAATAGTAAATTAGTAAATATTATTAATAATTACCTTCATGACACTTTGAATGATTTTATATGGGTTTTATATTCAAAGCTACGACGAACAAGTTAACCTAACTTAACATGAATACCGGCTGTCAAAAATAAGTGTGTACAACACAACAACAATAAAAATATTACGATTCAACTAGAAAACTCTGCGTATCCATATCCTACGTAAGTTGAACTTAAAAATTAACGGTGCAACAGAATCTTGTTCTTAATGTTAAGTTCTACTTACGTAAGACCTACTTTTAAGTTCTAGCGGTGCAAATGGCCATAAGTTTGTGGTTTACACTAATGTTTGACAACGGTCTTCTGTTAGCAATAAAATTATTCAGTTATCGGTTGATATTTTGGTAAGTAACTGCTTTTTGTGAAATAATGTTTGTTAGAGCACAGTTTGTGTTTATAACCGTTTACACTAATACACATAAACAATAACTTAAATTTCTAGGTTATGGGGCTAAACCGCCTATGAGCGAGTGATGCAAAATCGCCCATGCACGGTTTTGCCCCACGAGTTTTTTTTTTCTTATCAAATTATAATTTTTTTTTCAACAGGCAATAATGCGAAATTATAAACGAAAAACAAACCGACAGAAGTGGCCGGAGGATTCTATGAAGAAAGCAGTTCAAGCTTGCGTTTCTAAAATCATGGGTACTCAAAAAGCTGCCACTCAATTTAGTGTACCTCGCAGCACCTTAAGGGATAAAATAAAATTAGTTAGAAACGGAAAAAATGTCAAAGAGGCAGTAAAAAAGAAACTCGGACGATATGAAACTGTGTTCACACTTGAACAAGAGGAAGAAATCATTTCTCATGTGCTCCAATTGGAATCCAATCTATTTGGATTGACAACTTATGAATTACGCAAACTTGCCTATCAACTTGCGGTAAAGAATAATGTACGCAAACTTGCCTATCAACTTGCGGTAAAGAATAATGTAAGTCATAATTTTAAAAACCAAACGGAATTAGCAGGCAAGGATTGGCTCCAGGGCTTCATAAAAAGACATCCTCAATTAAGTCTACGAACCCCCGAAGCCACTTCCGCAGCGAGAGCAATGGGGCTCAATAGAACCGCGGTGAAAAAATTTTTTGACTGTCTAATCAATATGTGTGATCGTTACAAATTCCCTCCCGCAAGGATATTTAACTGTGACAAAACTGGAATGAGCACGGTGGCCAAATCTCAATCAAGAATCGTTGCCAAAAAGGGTAGAAAGCAGGTCGGTGCAATATCATCTGCCGAACGTGGACAACTGGTTACCGCAGAGATTTGTTTTTCTGCTGCGGGAAATTACATTCCACCTATGTCGATCTTCCCGAGGCAACGTATGAAGCCAGAATTAGAAGAAGGGTCACCACCCGGAACAAAAATTATATGCTACCCTAGCGGCTGGATGCAAAGTGAAATTTTTCTTCAATGGATGGAACATTTCATAAATTTTACTAAACCCTCAGCAACTGATCCCGTTTTACTCTTACTTGACGGTCATGCGACTCAAACCAAGAACCTACAACTGATCGATTTAGCACGCAAAAATCAAGTTCACATGGTATGCTTTCCACCTCATTGTAGCCACCGTCTCCAGCCGCTAGACTTTGCATTTATGGCACCTCTGAGTGCATATTATGGCCAAGAAATAAAAACGTGGCTTAGAGCACATAACAACAATAATAGAAACTGCAAAGGAACAAGCATTACTATTAATTTATCAGCGCACAAACAGATATACACAGCCGCAAGAAAGTCGTACGAAAATAACGTCAACAAAACATGGGAAAATGCGACTGAATTATTTGCAGTGGATATGCAAAAGATATTGATTATACGAAAAATGACAAAAAAAAACTCATTTTTCGTAAGTCGCTTGATATATTTTAACGAAACATTTACCAATTTAAAGAAAAACGGTACTAATTTTTGCGTAATGTGGCATGAAGCCATTAAAGAACGAGCAGGCTGCAGGACCTGACGTTGTTTCAACATTTTATAATGTTTTAAAGAACCTCGATGAAAACACAATTCTATTACGGCGGATGTGAAAACGACATAGCGTGTGAATCTGAAGTTCGAACTGGCGGAAGTCTGAAGTCCAAATCTGACATAGGACTTTCTGCGGTTCCCAGGCTTTAGTCACACCTGATAAAAGGAGAAAGATCGATCGCTCGCGGGTCATTCAAAGTTAGTAAATCAGAAAGTTAGCCAGACGGTTGATGGTTGGCAGTCAGGCAGTTGACAGTCAAAAAGTCAGTCAGATATCAGGCAGTTGATAGTCAGTTAGACAGTCAGTCAGTTAGTGTTATTTGTCAGAAAAATTGTGTCATTGTTATATTGATGTAAAGTGATTGTTCCTTTAAATTTTATAAATAAATATTACTGGTAAGCAAACTTCATAAACTTTTCTATAATTTTTTTATATATTTCAGAGTAACAACCCTACTATGATCAGATATCAACCCGCCTCCTTGTAAAACTCAGCCCAAGGTCAATTAAAAGACCCCCTACCATTACACTAGATACAATAACTTTTAAATATTTTGAGTCAGGGCATTCATTCATGAAAGCCGAAGCTATTCACGGTGCAATTGGCAAACAATGGAATAAAGCTCAAGAAGTGTTAAATTTTCTTAACCTCATTTAAACATCATACCGCACCAATAAGATCATTGAACTACACCCTTTACCTAGTGTGTGCGCGTTGATAATATAGGGTGTATTTAAAGTAGAAAAAAACAGTATTTTGTTTATTAATTATTACATTGTAAAATTATTGTTACATAGTTTCGAATACTGGCAGTTATTTTTAAAATAAAAACAAAGTAAGTATTACATAAAACAAGATTTTTCGGACAGCGAAGATGAACTTGATGACGTTTCGGATGACGCTGATGAAATTGAGGAAATAGAAAGGAATAACAATGAAATGGCACTGTTTGAGATCGAATCCATGCCAATAGTTTTTGAAGACGAAATTCAAATAGGGGGTAATACGAAAGTTGGAGCTGAATGTGAAGATAAATCTGAAGAGGAAGAAGAAATAACACATGAAATTTCAGAAACTGAGGAACTAAAGGAGCTTAGAAAAAAATTCAAAAATGTGTTGTGGAAAAAAGGTAACATACATAAATGAACACATTAGATTTGGAGGACAAACTTCGCTTCCTGCGGAAGTAAAAGAGTTGGGAACTCCATTTAATTTTTTTCAGTATTTTATGACTGATACAATTATAGATCAAATAGTTTATCAGTCAAATTTATTCAAAACCCAAAAGGATCCTAATAATTCAAATGTCATAACTAGTAACGATATAAAAAAAATTATGGGTATCTGTATACTGACTTCAATAATTATACATTTACCAAGAACCAGACATTATTGGTCTCCTGTTATTGGAAACCAAATAATTAGAGAAAGCTTATCATTGAAACAATTCGAATTTATAAAAAAATATGTTCATTTTAATGACAATGACAGCATGTTACCTCGTGATCATTTAGACCACGATCGTCTTCATAAAATAAGACCCATTATGAATCATCTATTAGAAAACTTTCAGAAAATACCATATGAGGAGCATTTATCGATATATGAACAATTGTGCACCACAAAATCCCGAAATTTCATGAAACAATATTTACCAGCAAAGCCTCGGAAATGGGGCTATAAGCTTTTTGTTTTGGCCGGAGTGTCAGGGTTCACGTATAATTTTGAAATTTACACAGGTCAAGAAAACAATCGGACAAACAGGCGATTTGAAGAGCCAAATTTAGGAGCAAGCGCAAATATTGTTGTTCGATTGCTACGTGGTGTCCCCAAAAATATGAATTTTAAAGTTTATTTTGATAATTATTACAGTACTGTTCCACTAATGGTCCATTTAGCTCAAAATGGAATTATGTCGCTGGGAACCATTAGACGAAACAGGATACCATCTTGCAAATTTCCAGACGACAGAAGTTTATAAAAAATAAGAAAGGGGGACCTCATATAACAAATTTCATTTCCGTCCAAGTTAAGAATGATATGACTCATCAAAAACTGCGCGAACGAACATAAACAGTGGCAAAATTGACCGGCTTCATTGCAACGGACAGTCGACATTGTGCTCTGAAGGAAACAATTTGTATCACTCTTGCTACGGATATAATTTGTAATCTGGAATTTTTAAGTTAACTATAATTTTTATGACCTTTGTTAGAAAAGTAGTTCTCGCGCGACGAGACTAAAGCGCATGCGCGCGTAGCAATGTAATAGGCGTCGTGCCAAAGAAAACCTTTTTAGTTAGTAATAAGCAACTTGTCTTACATAATATGTAGCATGTCAAATAAAATTTTTGTTAAAACAGTATTCGTGTACAAGTTTTAATTTATTCAAATACCTAAATACGATTTAGTTTTAAAAATAGATTAGATTCCATAATGAAAACTTTTGATGTGCCTCTTGCCATGATGCACCGTGGTTTCAAAATATTGCGTCAGTAATGCAGCAAGATGAGACAGTTAACGAAAATGATATCGTAACAGGTACTATAGACGAAAACGATGAAACATTAAATGAATTGCCACTAAACCCAGGAGGTCAAAAAACACTTATAGCAGACGAATCTATTGTTGGACTGGGAATTAAATTTGCACCCCGACAAAAAAGCACTCTTAAAAGATGAAGATGTCGAAGCATTATCATTTCCAAGTATTTATTGTGGCCAAATTCCTAGCTATCCTCACCGAACAGCACTAAACCAAATAGGAAAATCGGTAAGAATGTATGATCGACGGTGTTCACTGAACATATCGAAATTTATGGTTACTTTTTGTCGTGAACGAATTCAAAAACTGTTGAGTACCCTACAGTTACATTTGAGGAAGAGAAGAAATAATTATACTACAACAGTTTCAAATGTGCCAAACAATCAATACATCAACAATTTGATATCAGAAAGTTGAGCGTACAAAATTTTGGCAGTAGATCGAAGAAGAGAAACGTAATGGCCATACTCAGACAGTTAGGTAAAGCATCTATATTTCTAACGTTATCGGCTGCCGAAACAAAATGGCGTGAGCTATTATGTATCCTTTCAAAAGTCGTCGATCAAGTGGAATTAAGTTTGGCTGAAGCTACAACTTTACCATGGCAAGTAAAGGCACGATTAATTTAAGCAGACCCGATTACTATTGTGCCCGTTATTTCGATAACAGACTTACATAACTTTGGTCCGTTTTAAATTATTCCAACGGTCTTTTCCGACATTATCATCTGAAAGACTATTATTATAGAGTTGAATTTCAACACACATTTGCATTGCTTATTATGGCTAGACAATGTTCCTGAGTACAAGTAAAACTGTTTAGAAGTGACTAAAAGGCGCATTGAATTTATTGATACTCTAATAACTTGCAAAAAAATGAGTCTCTCGGAGAAATAATGAATTATCAAACTCATAGTCATTCACGAAATTTCAAAAAAATCAGAGAAATAAAATTAGGTGTCGCTTTAATTCTTGCACTAAATTGCATCCTTTGTAGAAAATGGATACTATTTTTCAATCTAAAGCCTGGTCTTTGCCGGTGGCTATGGAACACCTCATCCACTAATGAAAAATACAGAAATTCTTGAACCATTACCAGTAGACACTGACAAAGATAAAAGGTAAAATTTCAATGAAAACGACAACTTGTTAATGACGAAACGGAAAAATTGGCAAGCAAAATTCCTCCAAATGATGTAGGCAGTATAGATGACCTATTAATAAAACTGAAATTATCATATTCCGAATACATATTGGCGTTAAGATCAAATTTAAAAAATCCCTAAGTTTTTCTTAAAAAAGGAAATAAATGAAATACGCATTAATACTTATAACGAAGAAATATTAAAACTAGGTACATGGTGCAAATATGGATTTCCAATATATTTTAGATCTGTATGCCTATGTTTCGTATATTGTTAATAATTACATTAACAAAGGTCAAAGAGGACTCTCTAAAACTTTAAGAGGTGTATCTATAATAGTTCAAAAAGACAATTATACATTACAAAATCAGATGAGAAAGATTATTAACCTGTTTGTTAATAAAACTGAAATATCTGCCCAGGAAATAGCATATCATATTTTAAGTATGCCAATGTATGTTTCTTAGCGGGATTGTGTTTATATAAACACATTACCTCGTGATGAAAGAACTACAATACTGAAGTCCAAAAAAGAACTCGAAGAATTGGCACAATTAAATCCACAAACAACCGACGTTGCCACTATCGGACTCTTAGATCACTAATAAACAGCGACCCGACAATATGAAAGAGGTATGTTTAGTAGACTTTGCAGCTAACAATACATTTTCAAAAAAAAAAACCTTTCAAACAACATAGTATATTTGATATTAATATAAATGAAGATGCACTTAATAATATAATTATCGATGACGAAATACTATTAAATTGAAAGACAATTCAGAATATTTAAAAGAGCGGAAAAAATCTAGAGTGATTCGATATAGATCATAAAAAGTGCACGTGGATGAAATAAATTACTGTATAGAACAAATGATGCTATTTAAATCATGGGATGATGAACCAGATGCGAGTACAGCCGTCGAAGATTATAATTTGTATAATGATATAATTTCGACAAATAGACGAAAATAAGTATATGAAGACCACGGGGGAAAAATGATCGATGTCACATTTTAACTTTTTTGTGATAAATAGCGTCAATGGTAGATTATGGATATTTTCACATGCAATAATAAAACATGTAGAAAGAATGATCAAAGTCGCCTAGATATGCGTCTAAAATATTTTACACAATGAATAAACGATCTGTGTCCAGTGTCCACTGGTTTTACGTAAAAACGATCTAGGTCCATTTTAGCAAAATATATTCAGTAACACTCTCTATCTTTTTTGATAAGTAATTACACAACATTTGAACTGAGTCAAAGCAATCTAGCTCAGCTGTATCAAGCTCTAATACCTTTGCCAAAGAAAAAATATGATTAATTACAAGAACCCAAAAAATTTGTTTCTACAGTTCAAATTTTGATTGCGTGATTAAGTTAACAGCGCTGTTGGCCGACAACGCTGTTAAATTTTGTATGTGCAACCCAGCATGATTGTGTGACTGCCGGGAATTGGCAGGTAATGATAATTACAACTCATTGTTGATTATAAGTAAAATTGTTTCACTGATGACATCAAACAGTAGCCATTAAAGTATAAACATTTTTGAATAAATACGAACAGGCAGTCAACATTATTGTAAATGAAAATATAGTAATTAGAGAAGGAATTGTACAATACAAAGTTATATAAATAATAATAGTGGTTGAATCATACTGCAAAACATTTTAAAGCATTTAGCGTTTGAATATTTCGATATTGGATTTGTTTTAAATAAGAAACTACAGAAAAATACCCAAGTTTTTTTCATTTCAGTAGTTCGAATAATTATTTTTTTTTTCAGAATTAGTTAATTTAGCTAAATTAATTACTATTAAACCAAAAGAAAGAACTAGATGTGTTTTCTCCGTGAAAAGCGACAAGTTACTGCATATTACAAACTAGAAGGAGTGGATGACAACATTTGTAAAAACTGCTTTCTAAAGATTTTTGCGGAAGCGAGAGGTTTCGTAGACGATGTGCTAAAAAAGAAGAAAGAATCACTCAGTGCGATTATATTAAAATCTGACTTAAGAGGTGTCCAGCCATCAGGTAACTAACGCTCTGGAACCTGTAATGTGACAACATTACAGGTGTTGTCCCCAATCATTATTACGAGTAATCGAAACACAAAATGATATTAATTAATTAAATTCACTTATTTCTGAACATTCAGTATCTTAAATGCAAACTGTACTTATTCTTATTACATTTATGAACACACTGTATTTTTCAAAAAGATGTTATCTAAGTTCAATGCCGATTGATATCGCTGTAAACTTGAAAATTTTGATCGCACTGATTGGTAAATCAAGATTAGGTGGGGCTAAATAACGCCGTCAATGATAGCATTTTGAAATCTAAAATATGATAAGAAGCCTTTTCTTGCTTGCGGACCTTAGAACGAAGTACACGCGATAAGTTCATAGTCTAACTTTGCTAATCAGTAAATTTTCACTTTTTTGGTTACTTGATTTCATCAGAAGAACGGAGTTTTCTGGTCATCATGAGGTAATAAAACTTTGGATAACATTTTTTAATTAAATAAAAATACAATAGGAAAAGGGAACACAAAAAATAAAGTCAATTGGTCAAAAAATGCCTTAAGTGAGTGCGCTTGATACTCGATTGACGTCACAGCATGAGAGAGAGGGTCCTAGAAAGGTATAGCATGATGCGCGTTGCGGGATCGTTGTGAGTGGGTCGTGGCTTGATTTGGTTATATGGTTCGAATTAGGCCTTTTGGATATTCATCCAATTTTGAAACATCAAGACACCCGGTGGAGAAGAAACCTTGGTATGGGCTTATTGAAACTAATTCTGGAATTTTCCTTTGGAGACGTTAAATCTGACGCAGCATTCTGACAGTACAAAAATGTTGAGGTTATTTACACCACGTGTATCGAAATATCATGAGTTCGCAGCAACCAGATACGAGGTAATAGTCTCTGATCCTGGCAAATGTAAGTCGAATTTTGTACTTTTTTTCTATGGAATGGTGATGACGTGAACCACCGTCAAGTTTGTGTTATGACATTTTAGTGAAGCTTAATTAACTGATGTTGCCGAATCCAAAGCTATTTATTTAGATTCATATGTAGTGAACTATTGCCGCTAACCTTAAATCAATTCAATGAATCATTAACATTTACCGTATAACATGTGGTTATTCAAGTACCGTATGTTAAATTTCATTACGTAAAATTTATGAAGAATCATTATTATAGTGTGATCCAAAATGAACTGACTCAATTTTGTTGATGGCCTGCATTATGCATTATTTGACATTTAATAATTTGATATACCACACATGATACCTACATTGATGTTTTAGAGTCACCTACTCAAAAATTTGTTCCCTCTCCAAAATAACACTTAACGCCCTAAGTTGGACCTAATAACGATAGTCGATAACATTCTCTCTCCGTTTGACCGTACTAATAATTAACGTCTTGTTCCGGTAGAAAAAAGAAAGTAATTTCCAGACATGTGACGTTTACTCTTCGGACAAACTTTTCCACTCTGTACTATTTCTTCACCTTATTCTTCTGTCTTATCAGCTCTTGTTTAATTCCATTCCTGTATTCTCTTCCTTTCTACTCATTCGACGTATCAGTTGGTCAGTTTATTTAGTGGTCGTTCGTAAATTGTTTTAAATTGTTAAGACCCTTCAGGTCAAACTGCCCAACCGAATCGCTCTTTGTATTTAGTAAAATTTTGTCTTGCAGTCCACGTCTAAAGAATGTAAATAATGTTTCGAAGTCTGGGTTAACATATAGTTTTTTTTTTAAGTTCTGTTCTCAGCGATTAGTAAGTACCGTTTCACTTTACGAGCCTTATCGGAAATCTATTGAAGCATATGTTCATTTAGTCTAAGTATTGTATCTCGTCTAAGAGCCTTCTGCTCGTTGTGGCGCTTATTACCACAGAAACCTTTTGGATATCCAAAAAAAATTTTATTATCACAGTAGAGAATTTTTCTTTTTTTTTATTAATATATTTCGCCATTTCATGTATCGATGTGATAAGTATAGGCTGGTTAATATTTCATGTGTTGATTAAGTTGAATTTTTGATATTTTTTTTTGTATCAAACCTTATGAAACTTAAAATGATGTGTTATGTCGGAACTCAGGTTCACTGAGTTTTTTTCTTTTGTGTGCTTGGTACGGTAATCAAGAAGACCCGAGCGTCTGCTTAAGTTTGGTATAGTTTAGATTTTGGACCTTTCCGGTGTTATTTTTTAAAGTAAATATTGCGGCGACCTCCACTTTCTCGATTATCGTACGCACTTTAGTATGTAGTTAATATGATACGTTATTTGATATTATTCTGTTGATTATTTCGTATGCTATTTCTTGTGTATAATTCAAAAATTAAATGTACCTTGATCGGGTAATGCATTCTGTGGATGTTGAGAATAATTTTGTGAGTTGGCCCTTCTGGCATGTTAAAGTTTGATATCACCTTCGGGTTGAGTTGCGTCATATCTTTGCTTGACGTAATTTCCATGCATTTTATTTGATTTGTTTTGTATAAACACTTAACGTTTAATATAAAATATGTATATATATATGTCGGAAAATAAAGTGCTCACGGCTGGATTTGTGAGAGCGTCCTGTACAACTTTATTTATTGCAATACTTCAATGTTTTGTTAACATAAGTTTTAGTTAATTGTTTTATTGCGTTAGGCTCGGACCTAAGAAAACACATGTCACGGTCAGAGGATGTCACTGTCAGAGGTCATAAATCAAGACAGAACAGGGGCACGGCCACTTAAGAAATATTTAATTTAAGAACACACATTTTTTATTTTGCGAGGGAAAGAAAGCAAGTCTCACTTGGGTACTGACGGTGAACAGACGTCCTCTTGACTGTGAATTCGTTATCCTTAGTCCTGAGTTTATCGCAAGTTACTAATTTAATATTATCATAATATTGACTATTATTTGTATTTTCAATATTGTGTTCTACTTTGGATTCTATTGTAATTGAAGCGATTATTGTATAAAGGAAACAAGTCCACATTTTACTAAAATGAAACTGGAATATAGGTTTTCAAGATGACAGGTCGGCGGATCATTGAGTCTATAAAAGAAACATATTCCGCTTCGCATATTGCAACGGCAGACGTTGTAAATTTTCGTTGATTGTATAATGGTAACAAGTCCAGCACATGTTTCTTTTATACACTCAATTTATTGGCGCTGCAATCGCGATGTTGATAGTTATTTTCTGATTTGGGTATTTTCTCAGCTGTCTGTTCTCAGTATGCCATAGGAAATGAATGTTACAAGACGTTTGTTAACAATATTCTCTATTGTTGAGTATTTTAGAAAAAAAAAAATATGTCCAATTTAAGTGCTAGTAATAGTGAAAGTGATGAACCACCAACCAAAAGAAAGAAGGGTGTTCGTAATTCTGATAAATATGCTAATAATTTGCGCATAAAATCGCGATTGGAGGGCAAAGCTTATATTAGCCAAAAAGGAGTTGCAAAGCCTACAAAGCAAACAGGACCAGACTGCAGGTAACTTTTAATAATTATTTAGATCCACATTCATTCAAAACAAATATCAATGATGCCGGAGAAAATATAACAAATCATATTTTTCGTAGATGTAAAATGAAATGCACCGAGAAGTTCTCAGATGAGGAGAAAGCATCTATTTTAAAAAAAATGTACTCGGGCAAACCAAAAAATGAACAGGATACTTTCCTCATGGGACTTTTGGAAGCGACAGAAGTGAAAAGGCGCAGATCAAGAGGTGATGAAAGAAAACAAGAACGAAAGAGCAACTTCATATTTCACGTTTTAAATGGGAAGGACCGAATTCGTGTATGCAAGCAAGCATTTCTTAGCATGTACGCTTTATCAAGTAAAGCAGTTTTTCGTTTAACTTCACTTTTATTAGATGGAAGTATGCCTTCAGATAAACGTGGTAAACATGTTAAGCGTGGCAATACCTTACCTGACTCTGTAATATTAAAAATAAATGCCCACATTAGCTCTTTTCCCAAAAAAGAGACCCATTATGGGAGTAAACCCTTATCTTATCTGGACTGTCATTTGACTGTGAAAAAAATGCATGAAATGTTTTGTTTAGCAAATGCTGATCTTGCAGGCATTGTTAAGTATGAATATTATTTGAAACATTTCAATGAAAATTTTGGATATAGATTTGGTAGGCCACAGGTGGATGTATGTTCGACATGCGAAGAGTTGGGTGCAAAATTAAAATCTCAGGCTCTAAACGATAATGCAAAACGCGTGGCAACCGGCGAGTTGATTGTCCACAAAAGACGAGCTGCAAAGTTCTATAAAAAAATTGAGGCTGTAAGAGAACTATGCAATAAAAATGAAAACGAGGGTGCGATCGTATTCGATTATATGCAGAATATGCCCCTGCCGGTTATGCCAGTAAATGATATGTTCTATCTTCGAAAGCTTTGGCAGTATGTTTTCGGAATCCACGATTTAAAAACTAACTTGGCCACATTTTATACCTACTCTGAGGGTACTGCACAAAAAGGGTCGAACGAGGTTGCTAGCTTTCTACATGATTATATTAACAGGATACCAGAAAATGTCACAAAGCTTCATGTATTCAGTGATGCCTGCGCTGGCCAAAATCGTAATCACACAATTATTCGATTTTTTTTAAGCCTAACCATGAATGGAAGATTTACAGAAATTAATCAGTACTTTCCAGTCCGCGGCCACTCATTCCTTCCATGTGATAGGGACTTTGGCCTGATAAAAAGAGTCTTCAGGCGTCATGACCGCATTTATACACCAATGGAGTATGTTTCATTGATAGAAAAAGCAAAAAAAACTAAACCATCATTCATAGTGAATGTAATATGTACAGATGACGTGCTGGACTTTAAAGCATGGTGGCCTGAATACTTCAAGAAGAGTACCAAAGAAATTATTGTTGGACACAACAGGATAAAACAAAATTTTTGTATTTCAAAGTACAAACATTTAACCTACCAAAGTGCCACCCCAGGTTATATTCTAGCAAAGGAATTTATCGATGGAATGCTTACATCAAAATTCCGTTTGTCTAAAAATAATATCGATAGACCACCATTACCAACAAAGAAAGCATATCAGGGAAAAGTGCCTATCAAAGATAAAAAACTCGCCGATGTTGTAAAAATAATCAAATATATTCCAGAAGAACATCAAGAGTTTTACCTGCAGTTTCAAGAATGGCCGTCAACAAACAGGGAATATGACTCTGAATGAATCTTTCATATTATATTTTTTTAATGTTATTTTTTTTTATCATTTTGAAATAGAATTAAATTTGTTTTTCATTAATCGTTTCATTTTTTCTGAATCATTGTATAAAGGAAACAAGTCCACGTAAAAAAAAAATAATGACGGTTTGTTACTAGCGAGACCCAGTTCCTTTATGCGGTATCTCATTCAGCTAATCGAGGACTTCGTTTCGTCTGTAGTGAGAAATTTAATAGGATTAGTCATTTACGAGTTATTTTGTTTTTTCAATTTATTTCCGAAAGGACTAAAGTCGACTAGTTTCCTTTATACAATAATCGCTTCAATTACGGTGAAGGCTGGTAATTGTAAATCACCTATTGTAATTGTTTGTTGTGTTTCGCTCGCGTAATTAAAGATGAGTGCTAACGGCCAGAATAGTGAAAATCTATCTAGCCCTACTGCCTCTCCGACATCAGAAGTGGGATCGATTCCATCTGGTCCGTCTAACGATCAGTGGAATATTTTATTTGATTTTATGAAAAGTTGTATGAAAAATTCAACATCGAAAAAGAGAAATGTTTCACTACCGCGCTTTAATCCGGAGAGTGTGGGAGCGGATCATGTTGCGTGGTGCTCATCAGCTGATGTAAGCTTGCGGGAAAACCCGTTACAAGGTAGCGAGCTGATATCCGCGCTCAGCAAAGCCTTGGACGGTTCAGCAGCTCAGTGGCTATCTCAAGTAGAAATTCCTGACATTCAGTGGCCGCAAATAAAAGAACTTTTTGTGTCGCGTTTTGGTGGTCAAGAAACAGCAACAGAAAGTGTCATGAAAATTCTCCACGATTTACCAACCAAGGAGGAAAGCGTTGGTGCTTTTGGGATCCGACTGCGGTCATCGTTAAAGGGCCGCTGGAAATCTCTAACGATTGACGAAATTATGAATGCGGTAGTGCTCGCGCGGTTATCTCATATTGATAATCGAATTGAGCGTGTCGCATTAACGACGGACATTAAAACGGAAGCTGAGTTCCTGCGTGAGGTAAGGGGTTTCTCTTACTCGCGGAAGAGATTTGCACCAGCTCAAGACAATCCCGAGACGTCAGACTCCAAGCGATTTAAACCATCTGGAGACTGGAGAGGCTTGTAACTGCGTGAGATACAAGTGCTTTGAGGAGATTAGTGAGGAACAACGAAAAGAGATAATACGCAACTTTAATTCGCTGATTTCTCACGACCAGCAAAACTCGTATCTGGCAGGGTTGATTACGGTGTTGCCCGTAAAACAAAGGAGACCTCGTCGAAATGAAAGTACAGCTGGTTTGCATGATGCTAGTTACGCGTATCGGGTTCGAGTTCTTGATCGTGATATTCCAGTATGTGCCAAGGCATTTTGTTCCATACACGGAATTACAAAAAATAAATTGATTTATATCAAGGAAAGTCTAAAACGAACTGGTGTAGCTCCTAAAGATAAACGAAGAAAGCATAGTGCAGTTCACAGGAAACTTGACGACTCCTCAAAATAAAAGATATGTGACCACATTAAAAGCTTTGAGGGTCGCCAAAGCCATTATAGCCTCAAAGATACTGTTACGTATCGTATAAATATTTTAAAATTAATTTTAATTTAATATTCACCGCGTCTATTAAAGTAGTAAAATAGAAGGCAGCTTAAGAAATGTGTTTTCAATAACTATAAGTTTATGATAATCTTCTTGCAATTTTGGGAAAGAACCTTACCTTCTTTTATTAGTTCACCTTTTTATTTATTGCCTGCCTATTTGGGTTTAGATGTTTATTGCCATATTAATATTTTTGGAAAATTTCTTAAGGTCATAAAAGACAGATGTGTCGCCATGTGCACATCTGTAATTCTTTGTAAACTTTTGTAAGGGCGATGTCCTATGCAATTTGAGACCACCCACCCCATAGGAAAAATGATTGGCTATGGCCTAACCCTTTCCACATGCAATATTTTTCATTTTTAGAGTTAGTACCTTTAAGGACATCTACTTGTAACATTTGTTGTCACCAACAACTATATCATCATGTAAAATAAATTGTTGGGCAGTTAACATAAACATTGTTCGTTATTATTTCGCTCGGTTAACTGAATCTAAGTTCCCATAATTACCCCTCGGCAAACTAGTCGCGGGTCAATTCATTGGTCCTTCGAACCGGATTGGTAAAAATTCGCTATCGTTAATCTCGTCGAGTTGTGCTAGTACAGCTACAAACGCATTGTATCGCTAAAATCCGTCGTCCAGCTTTAAATCGGTGAACGTCAGTGAGTGCATCATCTCAGTGAGCAGATCTTCAGTGGAAATCAATAGCAATCTCTCAGTGAAGCTGACATCACGGCCTACCGAATCATCAACAATTACGAGCACATTCTGCCAAGTCAATCTCAACTAAGGACGGAAGTAATCAACTATTGCAAGTAAGTCATTGAACCACTTATCTATCCCATACCCACGTTGAATATTTATCGCTTTATTTAATTCAAAAATCGAACTTATTAAACATATAAAATGGTAACTAAAATTAAAACTTTAAAAATTAAACGCGCAAATGCCAAGCGATCATTGACAACATATGACAATTTCTTACAAAATTTCGATCCATTGCGAGATTGTCCGACCTTAGAAAAATGGTATAAGGAAATTGATCAAGTTCGTGAATCATTCGAAAACATCATATCGGAACTAGAAATTATTACTGATAATCTTGATGAATGCACTAATTATCGAACGGAATTCAAAGAGAAATATTTCGAAACATACAATCGCTACTAATCTTTTATTATCTCGAGACGTCAATAACACGCAGCCATCCACGACTCAAGCCACTAAAACCGCCGATAATATCATTGACCAGCCATACAATCCAAATGAACTTGATTTTATTAGTCGAGGCACTTTACCGAAAATAAATTTGCCGAAGTTTAGTGGCTCTTATGACGAATGGTTAGGATTTTGCGATTTGTTTACCTCACTTGTCCATAATGAAACTCGCATTCCCACCATTTATAAATTACATTATTTGAAGAGATGCTTAACCGGTGAAGCAGCAGAAACAATCGATTCGTTGACTTCATCTGCTGAAAATTATGAGGAAGCGTGGAATTTATTAAGAGAAAGATATGATGACAAAAAAATCATACGTGAAGCTCATATTAAGGCCTTCGAGCACTTAAGGTTATGAAAGAGCCTGTAGAATCGTGGAACTCAATTTTGATTGTTATTTTTCGTGACAAGTTTGATATTTGATATTGGTTTTGTCAGTCTAGCAACAACATCAAATGGTTTATTACTAATATTATAATCCCCATCGGGTTGCTTTCCTGCATACACTTCCAAATTATAAGTATAAAATAATTTTGCATCCACTAGTGACTAGTGCATATATTTTAATGCCATACTTATTAGGTTTAGATGGAATGTATTGACGAAATGAACATCTGCCTCGGAAACCTTCTAACTTTTCGTCTATTATAACATCTTTTCCCAATGAGAATGAATAATTTTTTTGACAATTGAGGGCCTTGGAATAAAAGGGGTATAAGTGCATTTTTTTTTAGATTCGAAATAGGTAAGTGCATACACGAGAATTTAATGTAGACATCTATTTGGAGCAAAATGGATACAAGTGATATATTGACCTTAAGTGCCATCTTTTGGCGAGTAGAAATACTAGATGAATAACTAGTACAGTTTTCTCAGTAGAAAACAGGTATAAGTGTCACTTGTACCCATTTTATTCCAAGCAAAAGTCAGAAGCCAGCCATTCAACAACATTTTATTACCAAGCCTTCTTACTTGTTGTACCTACAAGTGTATTGTTTATAACATTTAAGATAAATAGTTTTTTGCGATTTTATAGCATTTTGAGTTATTAAGTATTCGTTGCCCTTAATACGAATACTTTGCTATGGATATTTTAAATACAGAAGGTAAGTTTTAAAATATGACTAAGTTAGTAAGGTTATGTTAGTAGTTAGTAGAGTTTTACCAGTGTTTTTGTTTTTAAGATTCTGATATTGCTGATCCCTATGAAACTGATGAGGCCAGTGATTATGTGCCCGAAAGTGATTTGTCCTCATCTGACGATGAACAAAACGGTCACGTAACAGAGGCGGAGGCCGCAGAAACTATCAAGGACGATCACAAAACCCCATCAAGAACGAGAAAGAGGAAACGAAATGTGAGTAAACGGCAAGTAAACGTGAAAAAATCCCTTAGAAATTCTGGAAAGGCATATATTGGCCATAAAAAGAAACCTCATGTACCACGCGAATTGCAACCATACCAACATAGTTGTCGATTTAACTGCAACAAAAAGATCTTGGAAGCAGATAGATGTGCTCTATTTAAAGAATTTTATGCTCTATCATCTTACGATTTACAAAACTCATTTCTCTCATCCTGCGTTAAAAAGAAACCTGTACAAAGAAAAAAGTTGAAGATAAAGGCAAGACTTTCAGTACTGAAATATTTCTAATAAACAAACGAGTCTGCAAAATGTTTTTCCTTAAAACCTTCAATATCAGCAATAAAAGATTCACCACAGTTTGCAAAAAAAGCAGTGCTGTTGGCATTTGTGAAAAAGACAAGAGAGGTCTAGGTGCCGGCAAGAAAATAGATCCAGTAAAACGAAATTTAATGATCATATTAAAATGTTTCCAAAATATCGCAGTCATTACTCCAGAACGTCTAATTTTAATAGACGATATTTATCACCAAATCTTAACATTAAAAAAATGTACCATTTGTATATTGAACATTGCAACGAAAGAAATTTAGTCCCTGTTAAACATTCTTATTACCGACACATTTTTAATACAGAGTTTAATTTAAGATTCCACCGCCTTAATTCTGATACATGCAGCAGGTGTGATAGTTTTAATAATATCATTAAAAATTCTCAGAATGCAGAAAAAGTTAGGAATGCAAAGGTAATGCAGTTGGTTCATCATAGAAAAGCTGAAAAGGCACTATCGTCAAAGCAAAGTGACACAAGTCTAAATAAAAATTCAACAGATACTGTTGTAATTTGTTTTGATCTACCTAATTATTATTATTTTTTCTTTATTGACCTATGTAGATAGAATCAGAATGTAGAAATAAGAATGAACCTAGGTATTTCTTTTTTTTTCAGTTTTAGAACTTGTTAAGATGAATAAAGTGATTTTGAAAATTTTGATCTCAGAAGTGTCAATAAAGATATTAGTATTTTTATACTTTAGAATAAGTACCTATTTTTTGTTTCCAGTCAGGGTTATAAATAATTAATTTAAAAAGAAGTTTATTTTTTGTTTTCATATTTCATTTCTATTGGTTAAAAGAGATTTTACACCTAGACGTACAATTACATGGTTTTTGCGATGCTAGCGAGGTCGCTTACGGTGCCTGTTTCTATATACGATCCGTTGATGAGAACGATAAATATATCACAAATTTCATTTGCACCAAATCAAGAGTAGCAGCTTTAAATGCAAAAATTACTATTCCGCGATTAGAGCTATGTGCCACATTGTTATCACGTCTCTGTAAAACTTTAATCTCGTCTTTACCTCTTAAATTCAATAATATCTTTTTTGGTTAGACTCAACAATCGCTCTTAATTGGATAAATACTCAACCAAATGAATTAAAAACATTCGTGTCAAATAGGGTATCCGAAATTAGATCGTTGACTAACCCTACACATTGATATTACGTGCCTACAAAAGACAATCCAGCTGACTATATATCTCGAGGACATTCAGTTACAGATTTTCTCAAAAACAAACGTTGGAAATTCTGTCCTCAATGGCTATCCATGAATCAAGAAAACTGGCCATTGACACCAATCAACAAAATTCCGCTACCGGAAGTACGCACTACCACTGTATTAAGTGTTTCTCAACAGTAGTGTATATGGTTACATCCCGACCCACATGACCTTGAGACTGTTCATTTGGACTTTGGACTACTCTCTGGCGTCACTGCGACGTTTCAGTCACCTCTAATCAGACAGCGGTCCGCCCCCTTTCCGTGAACCAATGAGATGATAGTTTTAACCAATCAGGCGGGGCTTTAAGCAAACAAAAATGGCGGGCGAGCGTTAATCGAATTATTCTCCAATCAAACAGCGTCCCCTTTCCAGCCAGTGAACCAATGAGATGATAGCTTTAACCAAACGAAAATGACAGGCGGGCGTTAATCGAATTATTCTCCAATCAAACAACATGGCGTCCCCTTTCCATCAACCAATGAGTTGACAGTTTTAATCAATCAAAATGGCAGGAGGGCGTTATAAAAAAATGATAGCGCACGCGCGAGCGCGTTATAATATAATTTATCAAGTATAGGGTCCGCCATCTAACGTTTTTTTTTTCAACTAGTGCTTATTTCGAGAATGGTAACACTTAGCTCATGTCTGATTTGACAGATAATTAGTTTTATCCTTCCGCTGAACGAATATGGTTGTGTATACGCTTGAACAACGATGGGAAATATTGCGACATTACTTTGAAAATCATGGTAATGTTGCAGAATGTGTGCGAAAATTGCATACGGATTTTGGAAGAAGAGAAGCACCGTCAGCTCCGTATGTTCGTTATCTTGTGAAAAAAGTGGAAGAAACTGGCATGCTCATCGATAAACCAAAGCGTGAAAAGCCAAAAACAGTGCGTACACCCGAGAATATTGCTGCTGTGGCAGAAAGTGTGCGTGAAGCGCCATCAACATCAATTCACCGTCGTTCTCAACAATTGAACATTTCGGAGACAACATTGAGACGAATTTTGCATAAAGACCTTGGTATGACGCCATACAAAGTCCAATTGGTTCAGGAGTTGAAGCCAACTGACCATCCACTGCGTTTTCGCTTCGCTAAGTGGGCCTGCGATCGACTTACAGAAGAAGCCGATTTTGCCAAAAAAATCATCTTTTCAGATGAAGCTCATTTTGATCTTGGCGGGTATGTAAACAAGCAAAATTGTCGCATTTGGGGCACAGAAAATCCGCACGCATACATTGAAAAGCCGGTGCACCCAAAACGAGTCACTGTTTGGTGCTTATTTTGGTCCAGAGGCATAATTGGGCCATTTTTCTTCGAAAATGAGCAAGGAGTGGCCGTTACAGTCAATGGCGATGGCCATGTTGAACGAATTTTTGTTCACAAAAATTGAAGAGGAGGATATTGGCAACATTTGGTTTCAACAGGACGGCGCTACGTGCCACACAGCCGAAGCTACACTAGATGTTTTGCGCCCTGTTTTTTAAGATCGCATTATCAGCCGCAAAGCTGATGTCGTTTGGCCACCTCGGAGCTGCGATTTGACACCGTTGGACTATTATTTGTGGGGTGCCGTCAAAGATAAGTGTTAAGCCGACAAGCCAGAGACAATTGACGCTTTAAAGGACAATATTCGTGAAGCCATTGGTGAAATACAGCTGCACACAATCGAGAATGTGCTTAAAAATTGGACCGATCGTGTAGGCTACTGCATGGCCAGCCGAGGCAGCCATTTGAATTAAATTATTTTCCATTATTAACCGGAAGGATTGTACTTTCAAATAAAAAAAGAAATTTGAGAAAATATTCAGTAGTTTTTTTTATAGCATTTTCAAAAAAAAAAGTTATTTGGCGGACCCATTATATATATATATATATATATATATATATATATATATATATATATATTACATTACAACATATCGTTACCTTAGAGTTATACTGTTGTATGTAACATTTTTGTCGTTTTCGAGTTATTGGTGACACAAAGTTGTATGTGTCCTAAACTTTATCTCCAAAGAATTTCAAAAGTGTATAGCAGCCGTAGAAATATATACAAGCAATAATACATTGTTGTATGCGGTTGAAATGTAGTTTTCCCTGTAACTTAATTGTATGTGACACATACACTTTTGTAACTTCAGCAATATATTTTTAATTATACTTACAGTCCACATACAACTTTGTTACTTTGAAATTGTTACGCCCACATTCAACAAGTCAGTAGTTTCCAAAACTTATTTGTAGTCAAAAAAGGGTTTAATGATTACTTATTTTGGTTTTCTAACATGTGCAGTGTTTGATATTACCAATCGGGGTAGCTGAAAATACAATTATCGTTCTAACAAAATAGTATAAGGTTTTTAAAAAAAGTGAGGTTAAGTGAATTTAATAAATAATTATTCACAAATGGACAAGATTTATGATTTCGAGGATGATTCAGAGGACGAAACGTTAAGGAATAATCGATTGTGGAGGCTGTGCTTTAGATATTGTGCCTTCTACTTCTGAAGAAAATGCTGGTAAATGCAATGATTTATCTGGTGTCGAAAACACTTTAGCTAGTTGTTCCACTACTCTAGGAATAATGGATTATGAAGGATATGATTCGGATGTGCTTTCAACTTCTGAGAAAGATGCTGGTGAATTTGGTAAAGACGACACAGAAGACAAAACGGTGACCAGACAAGGCGTGAGGTAAGTACATAATAATTTATAATAATAATATCCGCTGGCCGCTATTGCTTATTTTTCTTTATCAATATTATTATAGATATAATAATGTGGAGCAAACGAAGCCTGATGACGAAAATATTTTACCTGGTGGTTCCGCTGACCAAGGAATAATTGACTATGAGGGATACGATTCTGATAAGGATAGAGAATATGTCCCCTCAACTTCTGATGCAGAAAGTGCCGAAAATGACGAAAGAGAAGATGTGTATGAAAATTATATAGATGAAAATGCTGGCCAAATCGATCAAATAGGAGATGCTAATACAGCTGAAGTTGACAGAAACCGATCGCCTAAAATTCTAAAACGCAAGAGACAAAGAAATCCCGCATCTTGGAAATGCAATCAGAGAAAAGCTGCACGAGCTGCAGGAAAGGAATAATATTATGAAACTGAGGCTTTATTAGATTTTGCAAGCGATACTTTTTCGAGTCACAACCCAGAACAAAGTCCAGAGCTCGCTTGTGATCAATCGAATATAGGTATTTAAAGTGAATAATTACAAACAAAACATTCGCTGTATTATTTACTAACATTTAATTACTTACCTTCATTATACAATTTTTTACAAAAAATATTAATGAAATTTTTCACTTTCAGATCAAATATCATCGGATTTAACCCAAATTGTTGCAGAATTTCCTCTTAATACAATAAAGCTAACCGAGATACCAATACCAATTACAACAAATGAGGTTTTAGATTCTTCATGCGATACTTACTATGAGACTGAGGCTTTATATTTTACAAGCGATATTTTTTCAAGTCGTAACCCAGAACAAAGTCCAGAGCTCGCTTGTGATCAATCGAATACAGGTATTTAAATTATTTACATACATAACAGCCACCGTATTATTTACCAACATATTAATTACCTTCATTATACAATTATTATTTTACAAAAGAAAAATATTAATGAAATTTTTCACTTTCAGATCAAATATCATTGGATTTAACCCAAACTATTGCAGATTTACCTCTTAATACGATAAAGCTAACTCAGATGCCAATACCAATTACAACAAATGAGGCTTTAGATTTTTCAATTAGTGATACTTCTTCAAGCTATCACCCAGAAACAAGCTCAGAAAGCAGTGACTCTGAGTCTAAAGAAATGCTCCAAAGTATTAGTGGTAGAAAATTATGGCTTTTTATTAAAATTAAATTTTAGTTTTGATGTCCAAACTTTATTAATTGTTTCTGGTTCACAATGTTCGCAACAACTACAATTTTGTAAATCGAATAATATCTTTATTTTAGTATACTCAGGGAACCATGATAATAATAATGAGACCCCTCCAGTATTGAAAAGAAAAAGAAACAGAAGAGCTCAACCACAAAATTGGAAAAGAAATAAAGTAAAAAACAGCCGCATTAGTGGGCAGGAGTATGTAAATCGATCAGGCAAGATAATTCCTAAAAAAAACTGTTAAGCACACCGACTGTAGTAAATGCCGGCAAGTGTTGTTTTTTAATTATTTAATCAAATAGGTATGTTGGAATAATTTATGTTGATTTTTTTAAATTTTAGATACAAATGCAATGAAAACTTCAATGAAGATCAGAGAAACAAAATATGTCAAGAATATTGGGCTTTAAGTGATACAACCAAACAAAAACAATATTTATCATCATTAATTACTATGAGTGATGTTATTCGACGGAGGCAAAATGCTAAAAACCCTAAGCAAGTGTCGAAACAATATCATTTACGGGCACCAGGAGGGGCATTGATAAGAGTATGTATGAAGTTTTTATGCAATACATTATCAATCAGTCACAGAATAATAGATACTTTGATAGTGTCAAATACTGGCAATTATTCGGGTCACGATAAAAGAGCTGGCAAGATCCCAGTCAATGCTACATCAGAGAGCAATATTGCAGTTGTTAAATCTCACATTGACTCATTCCCACGGATGGAATCACATTACTGCAGGCGTGATAGCAAGAAATTATATTTGGCCTCTGATTTAAATATTAGCATTATGTATCGTTTGTACAAAGAACAAATGAAAGACAATGTACCAGTGTCTTATTATGTTTATAAGGACATTTTCCATTCATATGATCCAGCATTAAGCTTTTATCATCCAAAAAAGGATCAGTGTACAAAATGCAATGCATATAATGCCTCTTCAAATAAAGATCACTTGAAAGATGAATGGGAAGCACATAAAACCAGAGAAAAATCATCAATGGAAATGAAACAAAATGACAAAATTAGGGCAGAACAGAACCATGGTGAAACATTCAGATCGATTTCTTTTGATCTGCAAAGCATATTAACTCTCCCATTTGCAGGTGACTCTGCTATATATTACAAAAGAAAATTAAACGCATATAATTTCACAATATATGAAAATCATTCCAGAGATGGTTATTGCTTCATATGGGATGAATGTAATGCTCAGAAAGGCAGCAATGAAATAGCTACCTGTATTTTTAAATATTTGGAGTCACTGCCTGACACTGTGACTCATGTTTCTTCTTTCTCAGACACATGTGGAGGGCAAAACAGGAATAAACATGTCTGTGCTGCAATGTTATACGCAGTAAACAATTTAAGCCATCTGGAGACAATAGATCTGAAGTACATGGAATCTAGGCATTCTTACTTAGAGGCAGATGCCATGCATGCCACCATAGAAAGAGCTAGAAAACACAAAAAAATTTATACCACACGGGAATGGGCCTTGCTAATATCTGCAGCAAGGTTAAATCCAAAACCATATATTCTAAATATTTTAACTAACTCTGACTTTCACGATTTTAAATTATTAACCAAACAAGTTGTACAAAATACTACAAAAAATACTGACAAAGACTCTGTAAATTGGCTGAAAATTAAGTGGCTGCGATTTACCAAAACTAGGCCTAATATTATTATGTACAAATACGACCTCAATGAAGAAAACTTCATGGACATTAATATTAATCAAAGAAGGAATGCTAAGGTATAAAGGAAACGTTAAGTTTTATTACTTTATGTGCTAATGTGAGATTTGTAATCAAAGTTTTGACTTACAGGTAACAGATTGGCAGCAAGTTACTTTAAATAAAGCCTACACTAAACTCCTGCCTATAACAGAAGCCAAAAAGAAGGATTTGCTGTCTCTTCTTGAAGCTCAAGTAATCCCACGGGATTATGAATATTTTTATCATTCTCTGCCTTCAAGTACCCGTGTATTAAGAGAAGTGGATTCTGAGGATGAATGATGCAATTTGATCTATTTCTGTTAATTAAATTAATTAAATATTTTTCTATTCTAATTAGGTATTATTTTTTTCTCGTGTTCTTCTTTAAAAACCTAACTTCAAAGCAGCCAATTAATGTGGTATGTACAATAAAGCAGTACACAAAAGTGGTAAGTGCACACCTATAGGTAATTAATTTGAAATTAGACATTCAAAATTTACTTTAATTGTTCTAAATAATCTATATTGTGTTAGCCAATGAACTAGTATACAAGTGTATAGCAATATAGAAGCTATAATTATAAAAGCTTAAATATACTAGATATCCAAACTTTAAAATCACTGTACTGTAAAATTTATTTTATTGCGCATACCACTACTGTGTTCTATACCATCGATATATCAAACAGACAAACCTCAGTCAGCAGTTACAATACCGTATCTTAATTTTTTTGACAGTTATTGTTATTTTGTGATCTACAAGTATTTTCATGTAAGTATTTGGTTACATTGATTTAAGTATACAGTTAGTTTATATTACTGCAGTCATTAGACATTTTTACTGCCATTAACATATTATGCTTTTCCCTTGTTAATTATGATATTTTTTTCATCGAAAATATTTTGGGTAATTTTTTAGGTTATTTTCAAACTAAAAACTGTCCGAAGGGCAAAGTGGAACGGGGCAAAGTGAAATAAGTTAACACTTCCTGTCATATTTTTTATTCACAATTTTAACTGTCAATCATTATTTTTACGCAGGTCAAAATGGTGAGAGAATATACACGCAAAACTTTGCAGCAAAAATGGACCCAGCAAGACATGATCGGTGCTATTACTGCCGTAAGAGAAGGCAGAATGAGTTACAAAGAAGCAGCAGAACATTTTGATGTGCCTTCTACAACATTGTTTCGACGTGCAAAGAAAGAAGGAGAAGTGGACACTGTGTCCGTAAAGCAACTAGGAAGATTTAGGAAAGTTTTTACGGAAGCGGAAGAACGTGATTTGGTAAACCACTGTTTATTTATGGAAAGTAGATTTTTTGGATTGAGAATTTCTGATCTGAGATATCTAGCGTACCAATTCGCCATGCAAAATAACAAACAAAATTCATTTAATGTTGAAAAAGGAAGGGCTGGAAAGGATTGGATTGCCAGTTTTCTTAAACGACATCCAGAATTATCATTAAGAAATCCAGAAAACACTTCACTTGCCAGAGCAGCTGGGTTTAATAAACAAACTGTTAGGCAGTTCTTTGAATTGTTATTAGAATTGTTTGATAAATACAAATTTCCTGCAAGCAGAGTCTATAATGTAGACGAAACGGGTATCAATACTGTCCCTAATAAGCCTTCAAAAATTATTAGTTTAAAGGGAAAAAAACAGGTGGGAAATTTAACCTCAGCAGAAAGAGGTGTTACCACAACTGCAGCTGTTTGTTTCAATGCAGCAGGACAGTATATTCCGCCATTACTAATTTTCCCTAGAGTCCGAGAAAATCTAGAGCTATTAGAAGGCTGCCCACCAGAAACTGTAATGGTCTGCCATCCTTCTGGCTGGATGCAAACAGAAATTTTCTACCCAAAATGGTTCCAGCATTTTCTTCGCTATTCAAAACCCTCTGTAGACGATCCCGTCTTGTTATTTCTTGATGGGCATTCAACTCATACAAAAAACGTGGAGCTAATTCACGCTGCCAGAGAAAATCACGTGCATATATTGTGTATTCCTCCCCATACTTCACATCGTCTACAGCCTTTGGATGTGTTTTTCATGTATCCTTTGTCGACTTTTTACACCCAAGAATGTGAATTATGGATGAGACAAAATCCAGGTAGAGCAATTACGATTCGTCAAGTAGGTAAACTCTTTGGAAAAAGTTACTTGAAAGCTTCTACGCCACAAAATGCCATTCATGGATTTAAAAAAACCGGAATTTATCCTCCAGATCCAAATATTTTTCCAGAAGAAGCATTTGCTGCCAGTAAGACAACTGATCGAGATTTTATACCCGAATCTAGAGAAGAACCTACAGATGCTCTCAGTTCAAAAGATACACCAAATGCTACCGGCTCAGAGGAATTAACGGTTGCTGCATCAGGTATTTCGAGCATGGACGCAGGTCCTTCATGTTCAGGAATGCAAACACCTCAATCTAAGCCTGCTGTCAGAAATTATATTAGTCCAAAAGACATCATACCGGTACCCGAAGTAAAACCTACTGGTACGCCTAGAAAGGCTTCAAAAAATCGTGGTAAGACCGCTGTACTTACGTCTAGTCCATATTTGAAAGAATTGCAGGATAAAATAGAAACAAAAACTGTTCCGAAGAGAAAGTTGTTTTCAATTTCGTCCACTGTAACTCTACCAAAACAAGCTCACAAAAAGGGAAAAGTGAAAAATAAAACACCGGTTCCGAGGCAAGATCCTACTTCCAGCGATGAAGAGGATACGACGTGCATTTTTTGCAAGGGCGATTTTTTGAAGTCGAAACCAGGAGAAGGCTGGATCACATGTTATAAATGTCAATTTTGGGCGCATGAGGAGTGCTCCGGGTACGACAGTGATGATGATAAGCCGTATATATGCGATTTTTGTCTGTAAATTTTTGTTTGATAAATATATTTTTTGAAAAAATCATAATTCCATTTTGCCCCATACATCATTCCACTTTACCCCTTAGGTGGGGCATTCCGGAACGCGATGTGTCAATTGTTTTTTTTTTTTTTTTTTTATCTAAAGACTATTTGGAATCAGGCTCTCATATTTATATATGAAGTGGCAAAATGACCCATCTTTGGATTGCAATAAAAAAAACAATTTATATTTTATTCATTTTGCTGTGAAAAAATATAATCTAAAATCCGTTCCACTTTGCCCCACCTTCCCCTACATTCTTGCAGTTTGGTCGATATTGTTCTACATACTTTTTTGAAGTGAGTGTTTTTTTTTTGTATGTTTTAGATACCATCAGATATTCAACTACATATTCAACAAAGAATTGATAAATTGCATACCTTTAAACAAACGGTACAACCGTATATACTCGTTGTTGGACCAGACATTACAGATATACGTGAGTTCTATGTTATCATTGATAAAGTACTGTATAAAGTAGAATCAGTTTTGAAAGCGTTCGATATATGTTTTAAAGCATTTCACGTGTTACATGCAAACTATCCCGTAGAAAGCGAACACATCTGGATTGTTATTCAAAGATTACTATATAACATAAGAACACAGTGTGATCAGAACATTCCATGGGTTGAAGCCATTATAACGGACATATCAAAGTATTAAAAATAACTGATATAAAAAAGGTCACTAAGTTAAGAAAAATCATTTTTTGTTGAATGATAATATTTTATAGAGGCTAGTTTCTCTAAAAGAATTTTGTTTAAAAATTAAAAAGTTACGTTGTATTAAACATATTGTATGTTGCTTTTTTTAATTTTCAGAACTACTTTTTTGTTACTGATCTATTGATATATTCGAAAAAATAATTGACCTAAAAGAGTCATTAAGTTAAAAAAAAAAAATCATTTTTGTTGAAAGACAATTATTATGTTTTATAGAAACACGTTTTTCTAAAAAATCTTGTTTAAAAATTAAAAAGCTACGTTGTGTTAAACATATGCTTTTTTTACTTTCAAAGCTATTTTTTGTTACTGATCTAATGGAATATTTAAAAAATAATTGATCTAAAAGAAGATCACTAAAAATCTTTTTTTGTTTATTAATAATAATAATAATAATAATAATAATCTTTATTATGGGATCAAGAGTGGCCATAGCCGTTTTCATCTTGTCCTTAAAATAATACACACACACATGCATACAAATTCTGAAAAACAGTAATGAATTAAAAAAAGAAAATAAATAAAACAATAATAAAAACAACAAAATATTACAATTATAAGTAACAAATAAAATGCTCCCTCTAACAGTGCAGTAACGAGTAGCTATGTGTAATTGTTAGAGGTCAGTAAGTGACTTTTTAAATTGTTTTTAAAATTTCGATATCTCTGGGAACGTAACGCTTCAGGCAACTTGTTCCATTCCCTAGGCCCACTAACAATAATGGATGTTCCGCCAACTAATGTATTAGTCCTAGGTATGATTAAGTCACTTGTATGCCTAGTATTGTGTTCGTGATGCGTCTGTAGAGACTCAATTTTCAGCGAAGACAACATGGAATCATCCGCCATAAGTAGCCGATACATAAAACACAATAGGTGGAAAAGTCTATGATCTTCCATATCCAGTAACGCCAGGTTTTTTAAGATCGGATGAATTCGCTGAAAGCGGCTTGTGTTACACACAAAGCGTACGCATGCATTCTGTACCTTTTGGATCCTATACGCAATACGGTTCAGAATGCCATAATATACTATGTCTGCATATGAAAAAACAGACAATACAAGTGATTCAATTAACCTGCGCTTGACTTTTGCGTTAAGTACATATTTAAATTTGTAAAGATATGACAATTTTCTATAACCCTTTTTACACATCGAGTTCACATGCGGTTCCCAAGTGAGCGAGCTGTCTATAATAACTCCTAAATCCTTAGCCTCAAAAACAAACGGTATAATAGTTCCACCAATTGATATTTTAGGGGTGTTGTCATTGTGAAAGATCTTTAAATTATTTCTACTGGCGAGAGGCATAACTACTGTTTTCTGTGGATTTAACAGTAAACCGTTAACAGCTGACCAGACATTTAGGGATGAGATATCATTATTAATATTAGTTATTGCATTGCACAATTCAGTCTTAGGAAACATTAGCAGCAGTTGTGTATCATCTGCATATTGAAACACCGAGCAGTGATTTACAGCAGATGACAAATCCCTCACATATAAATTAAACAGCATAGGAGCCAGAATGCTACCTTGTGGTACTCCACTGCGCAAACTCACACAATCTGACGTCACATTGTTGCCATCTTTGTTTATTTGAGTGCACTGAGAGCGATCAGATAGATAGTTTTGAAACCATTTTAAAGAAAACTCAGAAAATCCCAAATTTGACAATTTAGCAATTAGCAGTCTATGGTTCAGAGAATCAAAAGCACTAGAAAAGTCCAGCAATGTTAAAATTCCTACAAATCCAATATCTAGTCCTTGTTTCGCTTCAGTTACAACTGATGATAATGCTACTGTAGTGCTCCCATTCTTACGGAATCCATATTGAGTTCTATTTAAAATATCTTCGTTGTGCAGAAACTCTTTCGTTTGTAAATAAATAATCGTTCGAGTATTTTTGAAAAAACAGGAAGTATGCTTATAGGACGCAAGTCTTTTAAGCTATTTGGATTTTTAAGTTTCGGAATTGGCAGAACTACTGCACTTTTCCAAGGTATTGGAATTGTACCAGACATGATAGAGTAATTGATTACTTGTGTCAAAGCATTTAAACAATACGGCAGGCATAATAGCAGTTCTTTTATACTTAAGCCATCATTTCCACAAGCTTTAGTTACTATGGCTAAAGCGGCAGCTAAGACTTCAGTTTCATCGACACAGCGTATCTGAAATTTATTGATTACATTTGTAGGCAACTTCATTACTCTCTGAACTTCAGTCTCTATTATAGGTCCCATGAGAATGTTATTATTTTTACTACTAAAGAACTTATTTATTTCATCTACATTTGATAGCTGCGGAGGAATAGCTTGTCTTTTCCTATTAGAGTGTACGTCCAGCTTATCTAATTCCTTCCATAATGTACATGAATCAGTAGCACTATTTATACGGTTTTCAGCGTATTCTTGCTTGGCTAATTTTATGCAATTTTTGGACTCATTTCTTAAAGTAACGTAGTAATTCCAGTGTTCTTGGTTGTTAGTTTGTTTAAATCGTAACCATACGTTGTTTTTACGGCGAATTGTTATAAGAATTTCTCGCGTCATCCACGGACTGTTTGCTTTCTTTATCTCCTTATTTAACATAGGTGCGTGAACATCAAGTATTTGTTTAATACAAGAACTAAGATAGTGCGCCTTTGAATAGATGTCAGCGTAGTCATTCACACCTAGCCAATTAATATTAGAAGCGTCCAGATTAAAGTTTTGAACATTGATACTTCTTAAATCCCTGTACGATATAGAGCGCTTTTCAGAATATTTAGCTGGAGCTTCAATTTCAAATTGTATTAATCTGTGATCAGACTGTCCCACTGGTGGACCTATTTGTACATCCTTAATATTAATAGTATTTGTTACGTATAGATGATCAATCAGTGTACGCGATGTTGTAGTGATACGTGTAGGTTCTGTTATCAACTGATTAAAGCTTGTTTTGAGTATATCAAGTATTGGTGGACCCGTTCTGTTCATCAAATCTATATTAAAATCACCAACGCAGATAACGTTTCTATATTGTAAATATAGGTTGCGAATATTGTCCTCTAACTGTCTATAATCATCCGCGATTAAACATATTGTAATAAGAACAAGTTGCATTTTAAGTTCATTTATAGAGATAAATTTTCTTTAACAAAATCTTGTTTAAAAATTAAAAATCTACGTTGTATTAAACAAACTGTACGTTGCTTTTTAAGGTTTTCATTTTTAGTGATACTTTTTATGAAAATTTAGAATATAATTAATAAATATGGATAATTTATGTCCTTGCTGTAGTTACAGTTTTAGTTCCCACGAGGAATTATTTACTCATTTAAAACATAAACATTCAATGCCATTTATGATTTACTTTTGTCGGCAAAATAATTGTTTGAGATCTTTTCAAAATATACACTCTTTTAAAAAACATTTCATTAAGAAACACACTGTAAATTTTGCATCATGTACTAAAAATGAAATTATTAACGATTTGCAATTTTCATCAAATAATCAAATAATCAATTCTAATTCTAACTTGAATATCCCAACTGCAGAGATAGTTGGCCATGAAAACAACGTTTGCATTGACATATCACCAGAAAAATTTTCTGAAACAGTATGCTCTTCTTCTGTTAATTTTATAACAAAGCTCTATAGTAAGTACCGTCAAACGAGGTAAAGTGGATCAGTTGTGGTCAAGTGGATCAAACAAGTTTTTCACCAGTAATGCGTGCGTGTCTGTCAAACCAGTTGTCTAACAGGTGTTTTCAGTATGTGATTCTATTGTCAAAGGGTGTGTGCGTGTAGTCAGTGTAATAATATTTTAATTATAAAAGGTGAGTACTTATAAAAAAATAAAATATAAAAACTGCATAAATGTGCTATTTTCAAATACGTATATTCGTTTGTGTCTGCAGACAAGATTTAAAGCAGTCATTTTGCCGGCTGTTAAGATCAAAGTAATGATGTTTTAGGAATGCGTTGTACATAAAAAAACTCAATATTTGCCCATTTGTTTATTTAAAAATAAAATTTTACGTATTGACGACAAACCTTGGGGTAAAATGGACCAATCCTTTTATAGGTTCTGTTAAGTTTGTTTAGTATTTCTTTCAAATTACTCGTATATATACTGAGCTTATAGGTTATGTTTATAGGTTATGTTAAGTAGGTATGTTAACTATTTCTTTCAGATGACTCGTACGTACACTAAGAAATTAGGAGCTTATGGGAAGAAAAACTACAACCCCGTTTATATGGAGAGGGCTGTAGCAACTGTGAAAGCGAAAAAAATGTCTATTAGAAAAGCATCTGAACAATATGGAGTTCCTTATACTACCTTAAACCACCGCGTAAATGATAAACATCCTGGTATCTACGGAGGACAGCCAGCATTGACAAATGAAGCAGAAAAAGTGCTTGTTGATGGCCTTCAGCTGTATGCGGAGTGGGGTTTCCCGCTAAAACCAATAGATGTTCGACATGTGGTCCAGCAATATTTGAATAAGAGAGGAATATCTGAGAAGCGGTTCCATAACAATTTGCCCGGCCATGAATGGTTTCTGGGTTTCATGAAACGCCATCGAGAACTTACAACAAAATTAGCGGAGAACACAAAAAGAGTAAGAGTTGCAGTGAGCTATGAAACGGTTGCGGAATATTTTGATCAGTTGCGAGAAGTTCTCAATGACATTCCACCGTCTAATATTATCAATTACGACGAAACTAATTTTGTTGACGATCCTGGCGCAGTTAAAGTAGTGTTAAAGCGGGGCACTAAGCATGCATTCAGGACACTTGACGCGAGCAAAACTAGCACCACAGTTATGTTTGCCATTGCTGCTGATGGAACTCTTCTTCCACCCTATATAGTGTACAGAGCCAAACACATTTACGAAGGGTGGAAAGAGGGTGGAATAGAAGGAGCCAAATATAATAGATCACTGAGAGGGTGGTTTGATTCTACTCTTTTCGAAGACTGGTTCTACTCAGTTGTATTGCCTTATTTCCGACAGCTGGAAGGTGATAAAGTTGTGATCGGCGATAATCTTGGGAGTCATATAACACTAAGTGTTATTCAAGAGTGCGAAAACAATAATACCTACATTTAGATGCAAAATTAATAATTTTTTCAGCTTCTGAAATGTTTTACTTAGTAGAAAATTTTTCATTTTTAATTGGAGACTTTGTACCTATTGATAATTTGCTTTGGGAACTATATCTTTGTCTTCGACATATTATTAATATTGTAAACTCTAAGATAATTACTATAGAAAATATCGAATTGCTGAAAGCTATTATATCAGAACATAATGAAATGTATATTAATTTATGTGGAGAATTGAAACCTAAACATCACTTTTTAGTTCACTACCCTGCATTAATTACAAAAATGGGACCATTGTGTAATTTGTCGTCAATTAGATTTGAAGCTCGACACAAAGAATTAAAATCAAATGCTGCAGTAGTCAGATCAAGACGTAATATAATACATACTCTAGCAGTTAAAAATCAGTTGTCTTTTTGTGCTAGATTATCTGCTAAAGATGGACTAACCCACCAAATTATTTTTGGCTCAATTTCAGAACTGTTTGATTTAAATGACTTTACAGATGTTCGACTGAAAGATTTAATTCCATCATTCATTTGTACAGAAAATTGCTATTCTTTATCATGGATAAAAGTAAACGAGATTAAATATAACACTGATTCAATTCTCTGTAGTAGTATTTCAGATTTTTTTCACAATTTTGGACTCGTTAAATATATTATAGTTACTAATGATCAAACTAAAATATTTTTTATTTTGCAAATAATGCAAACAATTCGGTTTTCAGAACACTTACTTGCTTATGAAGTTATTAAGACCAAAGAACACAGCTGTTTAGAGTTTTCAGACTTGCCTGATATTTTTCCTTACGGTTTTCACATTTTAAGCGATGCGATGGAAAATCTTATGTACATTTTCGATAAAACATTAACTTCTCGAATAATTTAGAATGGGTTAGTTCACATTTAAATTCACGGTTTCATGTAGGTACCTAAGCAAATTATAATATTCACAGTGTGTCGATACAAAGTGTGTCGGAACAAAGATATAATACCTAATATGTATATTTTAATACTTATATACATGATGTTGCCTAAAAAACGCCTCAAGTTATATCTCCATTATTAATTATTATCCAATTTTATATGGACGTTAAATATTTTTTCCATTTGATGTCAGATAATTTTGTTCCATTTTGACGTGATAACGTCTTATAAATTGATGAATCACCAATATTATAAATTGATAAAACACCGGCTGCATGTTCGAAAAAGTGTAACGTAACGTTCCTAACGTTCCGCCTGACCCTGTGCGTGCTTTTTGCTAATTTCTCGCTCAATTTAAATCAGATCGGTTTGAAACCAGTCTTAAACGAAAGAGGAGAACATTTTACATAGATTTCGTATAACAGAATTTGCCTAAACAGTTTTTTTACACAAATTTATATAGAAAAATATTTTATACAAATTTATATAGAAAAATAGCTGTATAAATGCAATGTTGTGTAATGCATGGCGCGACGCGGTCGGTTGTCTTTGTTTGCCGTACATGGAAATTAGAAGCAAACGTATGTCTTGTCTTAACATGAAAACAGCTGCATTTCTAATGTTTAATTCAATTTTTTGACATTAGTATATTGTGAAATGCAAAGCCTTCTAAGTTAAGTATTGGAATAACTAATTATTATTAGAACATAATACTTTGTAAGTTGCAAACGTCACTTTTGACATTTCTTATCATTCCGACACCAAGGATAAGCGGATTGAAACCAAATTTTGGGAGGTTTAGGTTATGTATTACGGAATACGTTATCACGTAAAACTATCGTCCGTAAACCGACTTTACAGACAACCATTTTTCGAACGAATATTGCTCCTATCAACTTTGTGGTGTTGTCATATAAAGAAAAAATACCATACTAGATTACAAAAAATGCAGGCGTTTGCAAAAAAAAAAAATGAACACCGCCTGACATTAAAGTTGATGTTGAAAAAAAATTAAAATTAGTCTTTTTATAGCATTTCTAGAACAATATCTGTTAGTACTTTAATGTTTACTGAAATTGGACAATTAACAAAGAAGCTATAGCTTAAGACATTTTTAGGAAACACCTTGTATACCTTCAAATTCAATATTCAAATCTCTGATGAATAGTGATTTGAAGTACGCTGGCAGTATTAGAACGTGCAGTTCAGTAATTTTTAATTATCACTTTTATTAACTAAAATACACAGTGATATTTTACAGTTTCACACTAATCCAAAAAAAGCTACTGAACTGTCAGTTGTTACTAATAAAATAATAAGAATTATTAATATTTTTGTTTGTTAACTGTTGCGAAAGATTAGAACAAAAATAAACAAACGATTTTTAATATACAATTGTAATTTATTATTTATATACCTGTTTGTTACATTGTTGCATTTAAAGAACGTTACTGAAAAATTGTACTAGGGTGAAGTGGGGCAATTGTAATACCGGGGCAAAAGTAATAGTTGTGATTTATTTAATAAAAATAGAATTATAGTATACTGCCATCTATGGACAGTATAGTGTACTTACTCAGCTGTGTGGGAACAACTCACAAGTCACAATTTGACCGACGAACAGTCAATGACAGTTTATTTTCTGCGTGGTCTTCAAAGCATCAAGAGGAGTAATTTGTACTTGGAAATTAAATCCGAATTCATCGTAACTGACAATGTAAGATTTTTAAATATTTTTGATTAATTGCATTTGTTGTAGTGTAATAATGTGTTTTATGGCTATGTTATTTAAAAAAACGTGATTTCCTTTAGTCAGACGATGCTATTACATTTGCCCCTAAAAACATCATGACTGGGGTTTTTGCAATAGTTATGACTGGGGTAAATGTAAAAACCATTGCATTTACCCCATTTTAATTTTTTTTTTAGATGGTGAGAAACTACGTTAAAAAAAACAGAAGGCACATATTCTCAGGAAAAGTTACAAAGCGCCTTGAATGACATCAACTAAGCGGATGACAGTTCATAGGGCTTCCAAATTATATAATATTCCATTTTCAACGTTGTACTGTCGACATAAAGGTTTGCGAGGAGCAATAAAAAAGACGAAAGGCAGAAGAACCGCTATTGCTGAAGATGTCGAAAATGTCCTCGCAGTTTCGATTAAAACTCTGGCAAAATGGGGGTTCGGACTCACCCGTAAGAAGATTTTGGAAATGGTTGGTCAATACACAAAGGCCAATTCATTAGAAACACCATTTCGTGATGGAGTCCCCGGAGAAGATTGGTTTCTGAATTTTAAAAAGCGGCACAACCTATCTATTCGTAAACCAGAAACTCTTGAAATATCTCGAAAAAAAGCAGCCACCGATCCGTTCATTGTGCTTGGATATTTTGACCTTCTGGATAAAACACTCACAGATTTGGAACTAAAAGACAAACCAAACCGCATTTGGAATTTAGACGAAAGTAGTTTGTGTTTTGATCCGTCAAGAACTAAAGTCGTTGGAGAAAAGGGCCAAAGTGTATCAAGAGTAACAAGTACTTCTGGTAGAGAAAATACCACATTCGTTTTGGCCGCAAATGCCGAAGGTCACCGAATTCCACCTTTAATAATATTTAAAGGTAAAAATGTCTGGGACTCATGGCGAGCTCCTTCTGAGCATGAATTTTTTGGTACATCATACGCCGCTAGTCCAAACGGGTGGATGGAAACAGAATTATTCCAAAATTATTTTGTGAAAACACTAACACCTGCGCTGGGCGAAGAGCGACCAGTCCTAATTCTCTATGACGGGCATAGCACACATGTCTCCCTAAAACTCGTAGAAACTGCTTCAGCCAATGGCATAACAATTATGAAACTTCCAGCACATACAAGCGATAAGCTACAACCCTTAGATGTTTCGGTGTTCAGGTCGTTTAAGCAGAAGTGGGATGAAAAAATTACAAAGTGGCAGAGGCAGCACATCGGAAAAAAATTACCGAAATCGCTATTCTCCCAATTTTTGGGAGAAACGTGGACAAACGTTGAAAGTAATGTTATCCAAAGTGGCTTTCGTAAAACTGGTATATTTCCATTCGACCCAACTGTGATACCACCAAGTAATTTTTCAAAAGAGTCCTTAGAACGTTGGGAAGCATTTAAAGCGCAGAAGACAAAACATAGTGAAGAAAATAATAGCGATAATTTGTCAAATACAACAGAAAATCCAAAAAGAGAGCAAGAACAACTTCCAAATAGTTCTCCATCAAGAGAATTGCACGTGAAACTCGCATAGGCAACCGCTCCTTTTCCCCCTCTCCTTTTGACCCCTCTTCTGTACCTACGCGTCGAGATTTAGCCCGCCTTGTACTTCAGTTCTAGTAAGTCATTCACGAGAGCGCACGCGTTTTTTCTTTTGTAAAAGGCATATAAACGTGTTTTAACTTGCAATGGCGTCTACAAGTAGCGGACTCAGTATAGCTACTAGAAATCAAACTGGCATTTGGCTTATTGGTCAATTATTATCTGAATTAAACCAATCGAGGTTACCGTCCATTGGTGAAGTATTACGGTTGTTTTTTTTACTACAAAAATGAAGAAAAGAAAACCATTCGTGAATCTGCGACTCTAGCGGCATGCGAAGTCATAAATTTGTGGGAAAAAGCTAGTATACCAATTCAATTAAAAAAACATGTCATCAGTAAAATTGAAAAATTCTTCAGACTGGCAGAATCTAAAAAAAAATAAAGAAAACAAGAAAAAACGTTCGGAAGCATTAAAGAAAAAAGAACAAAACTGGCAACAAAAATTAAAAGATTTATTTGATATTGCTCATCGCGATGCTTTAAATATTATGACTGTAGAAGAAGACAAGCAGTTTTTATTAACATCGCGACAAAATAGACGTCAGGTTTTAATTGGTCCAGTGGACAGAAAAAGTTTAAACAAATGTAAGAAAATAAAAGAGAATAGAGAACGTCTTCAAAAATTACGCGAACGTGAAAACAAAAATATCTCGGCTTTAACAGAAAAGTGCTCTTTTTCTTCATTGTCGTTTCTTTCGTCGTCGTCTACCACCACCAGTAAAGAAGCAACTTCATCTGATTCTGAAGGCATATCAGAATTGACCAAAATACAACCACCTCAAAAACGAGCTCGAAAAGACATTATTAACAGCCAATTAGCCTCTAGTCTTGATGTCTCTAAATTGAGTGACAGAAAAGCAACTATGGTCGTGACATCTACTTTGAAAAGTGCAGGATGTGATCCATCGGAGTTTAATAGATCTTCCATTCGTCGCCAGCGTGTGAAAAATCGCAAAGCAGTTGCAGAGTCTCTCAAAAGTGAGTTTAAACCTAATTCGTCATTAACAATCCATTGGGATGGCAAACTTATAGAATATATTACTGGACATGAAACTGTAGATCGGCTGCCAATTTTGGTATCGGGACATGGAGTTGATCAACTTCTTGCAGTTCCAAAATTGGAACGTGGAACAGGTGAAGCATGTGCGTCAGCTATCTACGAGACAATAAATTCATGGAATTTGAACGATAAGGTTAAATGTTTGTGTTTTGACACTACTGCTGTAAATACCGGTTTAAGAAGTGGAGTATGCGTTCTTTTGGAGCGAAAAATGGATAAGTCGTCACCACATAATGGAAATTATGTTGTCAGCTGTAGTGGATCAATCGCTCGCCACGTCTAGTGGTCCTGATATACAATTATTCAAAAGATTTAAGACCAATTGGAACAGAATTCACCAAAGCGACTACAAAACTATAACAGATGACGCCGAGGCAAACATCCTTGCAGAAGTGGCCGCTGACAGGATTTCTTTTGCGAAAAAACAACTACAAGTACATCAACCACGAGATGACTACAGGGAACTGTTGAATCTCATAATAATTTTCTTAGGAGGAGTTCCTGAAAAGGGCGTTTCATTTAGGAGACCTGCTGGTCTACATCGAGCTAGATGGATGGCAAGAGCCTTGTACTGTTTGAAAATTTATTTATTTAAACATCAGTTTAAGCTAACAAAGAAGGAAGAAAAAGCTGTGAGAGAAATATGCATTTTCACGGTGATAATATAAAATATTAATAAAAATAATATGTAAAATATTGGTTTCAAGCCTCTATCGGATGGTCAGCACCAAGAACCCAGGCAGCAGAGTAATGTCATTTTCACGTCAATTTTTGGTGATATTTGGTCCCCGACGTCATACTGCCGAAAATGTGACGTATACAGGACGTCATAATTATGACGTATTTAGTGCGTCGTTAATATGACGTCATATTGACGACTTTTTTGGTCATGCAATAACACAACTAAATTTTTAAAAAAAAATCCAATAATTGGTATTCAGTTTTGACCCTATTTGTTATTTAAACCTATTATGTTCACTACCTTAGAATTTCTTGTCATAAACAAAACCGTTAGTTAAAAACAACAACTTTAAGTCCTAAAATATAATATGTACCTACAAACTTATTTTACAATTAATAAGAAAAAATTCGCAGGTTTGTGGACAAAAGTTATATTTATGTGGACGACACTTTCATTGCAGTTCCTGATAATAAAATTGATGACTTATTGCAAAGGTTTAATCAGTTTAATGAGAAGATCCAATTCACTATGGAGAAGGAAGTTGATAAATCAATCCCATTTTTAGACACATTAGTAACACGTTCAGCTTCAGGAGAATTAAGAACGAATTGGTATATGAAACCATCTCATTCAGGCAGGCTTCTGAATTATCGCTCAAACCATTCAGTACAGCAGAAAATTAGTGTTATAAAAAGCTTGTTACACAGGGTAACAAGATTAAGTCACCAAGATTACCATAATGACAATTTTAAGAAAGTTGAAAATATCTTAAAAGCTAATAATTACCCTGTCAAGTTTATTCATCAATGCATCAATAAGTTTATACAAGACCAAAATCACCTGAATAACACGTTGGATACTGTGGCTGAAAGAACTAACTCTACCAAGATGTATGTTAGATTTCCATTCGTCAAGAACTTATCCTACAAGATCAACAGACTATTTTCTAACACAAATATCAAGTTGGTGTTTTATAACTTAAATAAATTAGACAGATTATTCACAAGTCTTAAAGATAAAACACCTATTTTACATCAATCTAATATCATTTACAAAATACCTTGTGAATGTAGTAAGTGTTATGTGGGGCAAACAAGACAGTTACTAAAACATAGAATTTACCAACACAGAATGGACTGTAGAAACAATAATTTATTAAGTGATAATAAGACCGCGTTGTCATCTCATCATTTCGACACTGGACATAAATTTCTATTTAACGAAGTTCAAATATTAGATAAAGAGTCAAATTGGAAAAAACGTAATATCAGTGAAATGTGTTTTATTAGAAAAAACAATTCTATTAATTATAGAACAGACACTCAAAATTTAAGTAGTCAGTACAACTATATTATGAAATTGAACTAACTTACGAATTTTTAATTTTTATTTTTAATTTTTATTTTTATTGTTTAAAACATTTATACATAAACTAGTTGCCATGTTTTTATCTTATGTACCTTAACTTTTGTTAATTGCTATGGTTAGTAATTAATGTTTATTTTCATAATTATTGTTTTAAATAATTTTCAATTTTGTACTTGAAAAAGTCTAAATTTATAGACGAAACGTCGTACAATTATAAATATAACTTTTGTCCACAAACCTGCGAATTTTTTCTTATTAACTATTATCGATGGACACGATATCTAATATTTATTTTACAATATCATAAAAGATCAAATGTACCCGTACCTATATCGGTTCTGAGGATTTTAGATATTAGTAGGTAATACAAATTATTATTGTGAAGGGTACCAATATTTATAAATATTTGTAAACACAACTTGTCATAAACTGGATTATCCTTCGTACCCCAATTAGTTATATTGCTAAGTTGTGACTTATAGAAAATTTTAAGGATTAAAATCAGAGTACTTAGTACTTACTAATTTGCAATATTACGAAATTAGCCAATGAGCACAAATCCCGCCATAGCTGTGTGTTCGGCGGTAGCTTGCGTACACGTATCGTACACGTGACCGGTCTGCTGTCTGCGCATCTATGTTAACACTGACAGCAGCATAACCTTACCTGTCTGTGGACCAACAAGACATATTTCATTTTTTGTCTTGCGGAAGCAGTGTTCTGTGATAATATTTACTTTATCGGTTTTTCTACGTTTCAATTGATCTTCAATCTCTAAGGTAGGATTTGTAATATTATTATTATTTTGTGAATGCGAATCTAATATTTCGTAATGTGATTTTAGCATGGGAAAATTTGTAATTGTAGAGTGGTGCGTGGGCGGTGTATCAATCGTACACGAAAACTGGATGACACCTATGAAAAAAGAAGTATATTGGCCTCCTTATAAAGACCAGAGTAAATATAATCAAGCTTTAAAAAGCAACGATGTCTATGATGAAAATAGTTGGACGTTGCACTCTGTTAAACGATGCATGTATGAAACTGGTGCGTATTTTTACAAATCATTGTAAAATGTATCCAAATCATCACAAAACATTTTTCAATCACATAATGTTTTAGACAATTTCAAGACAGAGCAAATAAAGTGGAAAGAGGCAGAGTACAATTCTAATTTGGATTCTACTGAAGGCTGCAGTGAAACAGAATCCATCAAAAGGAAACGATTTCGACCAAATAAATTGGACAGCAGTAGTGAAGACGATTTCGAAGCGTCTCAGCAGGATAAGAGACTGAAAGGAAAATTTGAGGAGAAACTTCACAGACCACCGCGTGTAAGACTAAATTTTGAAGATGATTTGACAGGTATTTTGCTCCTTGGTTATATTTTGAGAGTAATAATTTATAGCTTTTTAGTGATTTTTCACATAACACCGCGACCATGTGTAACACTACACAATTTTTTTTTAGATCTTTCGTTAATAAATAGTGGAGGTACTCCTCGAAACACATTCAGGATTTCACCCTCTCCATCTACTAGCCTCACGAAAACTCCTATCACTCAACTCAACCATACACCTAAACAAATGCTGGATGATACAGGTAATAATTGTATACTATTTAAACATACACTCGGAAGGATAATCGAATGAATGATTCTAAAAATGGTTTTCTTTTTAAGGAAATGTTCGTGAACCATATTTGTCATTATTGTACACAATTCGGGAGCAAAATAATCAAATTTTAAGTTTGCTCAAACAGAGTTCAAAAGCTACTACCTTCGACGTTCCTGACCTTCCTGTACCAATTCCAGTTCAGAATTTGGAACAAATTAAGAATCTAGAAACACACTTAAAAACTGGAAACAATTTGTCTGCATTGGTATGTTAATCTGATTGATTATAAATAAATAAATCTATAAATGGTTTTTAATATTTGGTTCAATTTAAATGCTAGTAATTTGAAAGTGAAAGTACTTATTTAATTTTATCAACGATTGCAAAAGTGATACTTTAAAAATTGAAAACTTTTCGTGTTTACGGAAAAGCATATTGTTAATTATAATCACATTTTCTTATTTTAGGTGTCCTATCTTACTACTTTGGGTGGGAAAGACTATATCGCTAAAACAAATAGAATTCTAAAAGATACTTTATCAGACGAGGTTGCGAGTAATTTTAGTTTCTTGGGAAAACGGTTGCAAAAAATTGCATTTTGCGATTTGCAATTAAAAGTCGCTATATGCAGTGAGTATTTTATTTTTGGATGCATTATTTCTTATAACCATACAGATTTCATTGCATTTGTGTTAAGCTGCATACAGATCGGCTTTACGTAACTATCGAGATTCGACGTCGACTACTGCACGGAGTCGAAGCTCCGGAACATCCCTAGTTCACTCGACGTTTTCTCGAATTTTCCGATTCCTTTGATATTATCGCCACACTCCGGATTGCGAGCAAACGTCGACAAACGTTCGTTGGCGTTCGATAAACCGTTTACACCAGACCAACAAAACCCTTTCATTGGGCTGGACTGTACGCAGCTTCAAATGTTAAACATTACTCTCAAGTTTATAGTAACATTTTGCTAATACTAATTTTATTATTTTTGATTAGGATCTGTTAAAACTGCATTACCAAATACGACAGAAAAAGAAATTGAAGACGCCATTAAAGTGTGGCTGAAACACGCACCACAGCGCCTATCAAATAAAAAGCGAAAATAAAGAGGAAACATGAAGTGCTTGAAAAAAATTGTCGGTAAAAGACAGAGATACCGAAGAGTTCAGGCAAGTGTAAAAAAGGCTCTGTCTTCATTAACTGAAAAATCGTCAAGTTTAGGTACTTGTAGTACTGTAGAGACCAATAATGTCTGTACTAATAATATAGTTGATTATGACACAACTGATCAAAGTAAAATTAATGAACATGATGAGTTGGCTGATAATAGTTTTTTAGATTTACTCAGTACTGAACATGAGTTATTTGAAACTAGTGTGTTAGATACCTCAAATATTCATACTGATTTATTGTCTAGCAACACAAAAGATACGGAGCATACTTTCAGTGTTTCTGAAAACGATTTAAAAATGAAATTAACGAAATGGGTGACTGATCATAATATATCCCACACAGCTGTTAATAAATTGTTGCATATTTTGTCTCCATATCACCCCATTTTACCATTGGATTGTAGAACTTTGTTAAGAACTCCAACTACTCAAGTAATTAAGCAATTGGACAGTGGTGAATACTCCCACTTAGGGTTAATTAAAGCTTTGAAACATAATTTGTTATCATGTAGCTCATTAAATAATGTATTTCCAGATAACGAAATCAAACTAAGTTTCAATATTGATGGGATACCTTTATTTCACAGTTCTGCAATTCAATTCTGGCCAATCTTGGGCCGCATTAGTAATGGTACTGTCAAATTCAGTCCATTTTGTATTGGAATTTTTTGTGGGAAATCGAAACCAATACCCCTTGATTTATATTTAGCAGATTTTATTGATGAGGTTTTGGAGTTAGAAAATGGATTTTCAGTTGAAAATGTTAAATATGATATAAAGGTTAATAACTTTGTATGTGATGCACCGGCCAGGGCTTACGTTAAATGTGTCAAGTCTCATGGCGGCTATTCGTCTTGTGACAAGTGTATAGAATCGGGTGAATACGACGAGTTATCTTAAAGGGAACAACAGCACCTAGAAGAACGGATAATTCGTTTTTAAACCAAGAGGATGAAGACCACCATGTTGGTCTCACACCTCTAGTCAAATTACCAATTGGATTAGTGTCATGTTTTCCAATTGACTATATGCATTCGGTGTGTTTAGGCGTTACACGAAAACTACTTAATGCTTGGGTTAGTGGTCCATTAAGTATAAGATTGAGTGGCCGAGAAGTAAAATTAATTTCAGAACGTTTAATATCATTAAAGTGTTATATTTCAGTAGAGATAAACAGAAAACCACGCGAATTATCAGAATTAGCACGCTGGAAAGCCACAGAATTTCGAACGTTTTTACTATATTTGGGCCCTATCGTCCTTAAAGATATCGTTTCACTTGCCATTTATGAACATTTTATGCTGTTACATTGTGGAATTTCAATACTTATTTCTAGCAATTACATTACAAAATTTGGATGCGATTTTGCAAATAAATTTCTCACGGTTTTTGTGAAACATTGCGAAATAATTTACGGCAAAGAATTTTTAGTATATAATATACACACACTGTGCCATTTAAGCCAAGACGTGGAAAAGTTTGGCCCGTTAGATCTATATTCAGCTTTTCCATTTGAAAACTATTTGGGTCAACTAAAAAAATTAGTTAAATCTCCAAATAAGCCACAACAACAGGTATTTCGTAGATTAAAAGAAATAAATACTTTAAGTACCATCAACCATTCATCTCTGAACGAGATTCAATTCTTAATTGAACATAATGCTGGCCCACTATTACTTCACACGTGTTCTTGCTCCCAGTTCAAAAAAATGATTTACAGAGACTATACTTTTACTATTTATTCACACTGTATCGCCGACTCATACTGTATGATGAAAGGTAATATTGTTGTTCAAATACATAACATTGTTATTAATTCTGAAACTAATAGATTTGTAGTTGGAAAAGATTTTGCAAAATACAAGTCGTTTTTCACATATCCAATGGATTCAAAATTAGTAAATGTATTTATTACTAAACATTTATCAAATAAGTTTAAAATGTGGGATATAAAAAATATTGATTGCAAATGCCTGCTTTTTCCTATTTCTAAAGACAGTTTTATTTCTTTTCCTTTACTACATACTGTGTAAAATCTACTAATCTCTATATTATAGCTGATCCTGCAGTCTGCCATATTATCCCAATTTGAACAGGTAATTAGCGCCACATAATATCGAACCAGTAACTAAAATGTACCTTATTGCCATGGAGATCTGTGGTTATTAATTAAGCAGTGATCTTCATGGCAATAAAGTTCATTTTTATTACTGGCTCGATATTGTGTGGCGCTGATTACCCGTTCAAATTAGAGATACTCTAGTAAGAGTTAAGACAACCGGTGATGATTTCTGATTGGTTCGTTGGATCCGCCATGTTTTTCAGCCAAACTTAAAATTTACGTCACAAAAGCATCATTCACATGATTGTTTCCTCGGTAACGTAAATTGTCCCAGCTGCTGTCAGTGCAAAAAAGTGACACACGAAATATTTTTTGTTACGTTTCCAAAGTTTTTAAAAGTACGCGCGTATTTTCACCACACTCCTTTCCATTGTTTTGGCTAAATATGGCGTCTTTGTCCTAACTCTGACTAGAGAAACTCTAGTTCAAATTAGAGTGGGTATACCCTTTCCAGTTCAAATTGGGAGAATGATAGACTACAGGATCAGTTATCCATAAACAAAAATCCCATTGTATTTTCCCTATGTTCGGTACTACCATTTACTGTATATTATCTTATGTTTAAGCTATCTGGTAAATAAAATTACTGTATCATTTGGCTAGCGTCGTTAACTCCAATCATCAGTCAACTTTTGATCAATTGACGTAATTGCCATAGTCAATAATGTAATTATTTAAATGGTAAAAAAGCACACTATTGTTTACTTTATTATTTTTTTTTTTTGTATTATAAATAAGTTTTGATTAATTTTTGTATTATTCTACAATGAAAATACATAATACAATATACTACCTATTTTACATAAATTTTGTTTCATTTTCAGTGTTCTATTATCTTGTGGCGATGTTTTATGAAGATTTAGTTCTACTACGAATTTTGGGGATTTGTGGTTACGAAGCATTATAATTGATATATTAATAACACGTAATATCAGAAATTCCCAAATTTCTTATATGTATAACCAAATCAACATTTTTTATCGCCAGCAGTAAATCCCCAAGTAGGATCCTATTAGTACCACAAAATGACGTCTATTTTACGTCTAAGAATGACGTCTATATTACGTCTAAAAATGACGTCTATTTTACGTCTAAGAATGACGTCTATGGGCTGTGACATAATGCCGTCATCTTTCACGTCATTATTACGTCAATTCAAAGGTTAAAATGCCGTAATGACTGACTAAAAAATGTCGTGAAAATGACGTCACACTGCTACCTGGGACAAGGGCTGTCAATGATAAATTAACAGGATTGTTTGAAGATAGGTGGATTGGAAACCGAGGGCCTTGGCTATGGCCAGCCCGGTCACCGGATTTAACTCCGTTAGATTTTTATTTGTGGGGAGTTATTAAGAACAAGGTTTATGACCGAGTGGTGGGTTCTTTAGAAGAATTGACTGAGCGCATTCATCAAGCATTTCGAGAAGTTAACCCTGCACATCTCATTAGAGCAACTACAACTGGCGTACTAGAAAGACTGGAGATGTGTCTGCAGGAGAATGGCGAGCACTTCGAACATTTGTTGCAGTAATTTTTATTCTTGTTGTCGTATTGTTGATTCTTTGCCAGAGATTTACAAAATGTTAATGTTTCCATTATGTATTATTATCTCCAATTGTCTAACGACAAAGGAAAAGTAACCTAGATTTTGCGCCCATTATAAGTTCTGTTTTTTTTTTTGCCTTCACATCTGGGCTACTATTAGTTAGATTGGCCTCTTTCCTCTTACTCAACATCGCAATTAAGTTTTAGAACCCACGAACCCGCTGTGAGAGTCGGAGTTCAAACCCTCTGTGTGGGGTATCCGTGTGTTTCATCACTGCCCTGGGTGTAAGTCATACTATGTAATAACGTTATGTCACCTAATTATGCTTTATTGTAATTAAAAATATTAAAACGCTTTTATTTTCTTTGAGGTCTTGCATAATTGGAGAGGAACGAAGGTTAATATCGATCACGTTGTTTTTGCAACTACTTGCTGATATTTAACATTTGTGGCGACTATCCACCTTAACATACTATAGATATCTTTACAATATGTAGGGAATTTTATTATTACAAGGTTGGTAACTATCCAGAGGCAGGCACCTACACTAAACGAGGAGCGTTTAATTACAGAATCGTTTCTGGCGTAATGCACGTGCGTCACTCTCACTACTGTCAACCTGCTGACACTTAAATCAAAATGGCTGTCTAGATTTGTCTGTCATGTGTAACATGTTGTGTACTATTTGCAATAAGCTTTTTACAAGTCTGTCCAATTTAAATCGACACAAACTAATTGCGCACAGTGTTCACACTGGCAATAAATATTATGCAAAATGTAGCGAATGTGAGTGTTCTTTTAGATATGTGGCAAATCTAAGAGAACACTTACACCAAAGACATGCAATAGATCCGGAAACGGTGACAATGTTTTTTAAATCCATGAAAGGTGAGTGTTTTTTTTATATTATCTGTGATCAATGAAAACTAGTAAGTAAATTCTATAATCATTTAGATTTCGAGGAATGGCTACACAAACTTTGTGGGGAAAATTTACAGTATATTAGAAGAACAGGATCAAAAAAATGTAAGGATGAAAACACCATTGTCCGCTATGACTGCAGCAGAAGTTTTGTTTCTAAGAGCAAACAAAGTAAAGTAAAGGGTGCCAAACAAAAACAAAAGCCAAAAAGAGCCAGCAAAAGCCAAGGCAGCAGCAAAATGGAATGTGTTTGCACAAGCCAAATTATACTAAAAATTAAGGAAAATGGAGAGATACAGTCGACTTATCACAAAACCCACATGAACCATAGTTTAGAACTACAACACTTACGGATTTGTCAAAAGGACAGAAACGCAATCGCTGGAAAACTACTTCAAGGTGTAACTGTAACAAAGTAAGTGAATTTTACAAAAAAAAAGAAATTTAATTTATTTTTTTAAGTCACAAAAAAGCGTAAAAAAGAAAATTTTGAGATCCGAGTCAATTTAATTACTATATTTTTTTTTTGGCCTATGTACTGTTATGAAATTAGCGTCGACCTCATAATTTATAATTTTACACTTTTAAATGGTTTTTTTGAAGGAGATTCAGTTTTTTTTTAAGTTTCTTATTTCTTGCTTTTTAGTGGCTTTACAATAATTATGTAGTTTGCGAATTATTAACCGCCTTTTTTCTTGATATTTGTTTACCATATTAGAAAAAAACTACTGCACCAATTTAAGTAAAATTAATGTGGGACCACCCGGAAGTATCTCTTATTTAGTAGGGATGAAAATTCAAAATCAGTTCATAAATGCTAGAGATATGAGGTAACATACATAAAAAACACCTCCTTTTTGAAGGCAGTTAAAAAACGATTGAACCGATTTTAATAAAAAATATATGAGACCATTCCGTAAACATTCTGAACAACGTGATATATGTCGAATTGATAAAATTATTTTTTTTCAATTAAAAATTGTTTGATTTTAATTCAAATTTTTCTTACAATTTCAGAGTCCTACAACAGAACAGAGATAATATAGTTGGGAATAAATTACACAGGATTGACCTTTTACTCAGAAATGATGTTCACAACGTGAAATCTTCTTATGGAATTGAATCTTATGATGGGAAAAGGAACCAAAATGATGCTGTGAGTATCGATATGTGGGTATGGGAACAAAAAAATAATAAAGATAACGCAGTCCTGTACTACAAAAAACAAGGAGAGAAATGTGACATCCTTAAAGACCTTGATTTCTGTTTAATAATTATGAATAGTTCCCAAGTGCTTATGCTAAAAAAATTTGGCGAAAATATTATCTGTGTAGACTCAACACATGGATTGAATAATTATGATTTTGAGTTGACCACAGTAATGGTTATTGACGAATTTGGAGAGGGTTTTCCTGCGGCCTATATGTTCACGAATCGACAAGACACATATATCAATGAAATCTTCTTTAAAAAAATTAAAGAGAAAGTTGAATGTTCAATCGTTCCAAAAACATTTATGAGCGACATAACCACTGTGTTTTATAATGCCTGGATGTCTGTTATGGGAACTCCCCTTCACCAACTATATTGTGCCTGGCACATTGATCGTGCCTGGCAGAAAAATTTACCCAAAATAAGGGATATAGAAAAAAGAACATGCGTTTACAAGACATTAAAATTTCTGCAAAATTCAGCGTCTGTAGTTGAATTTGAGAAATGTTTGTTAAATAGTATAAATATGTTTATCAAAGATCCTGATACATATGAGTTTGGAAATTATTTTCAAAATAACTATTCAGGAAATTACAGGTTGTGGGCAGCCTGCCATCGTCAGAATTGTGGAATCAACACAAACATGCATCTTGAGTCGATGCACAAAACCATTAAGTATTATTATCTAGAATCTAAAACCGTTCAAAGATTAGATAAAGGTCTTCATGCCCTACTGAATTATACAAGGGATAAGACTATTAACAGACTCATTAAGAACACGAAGGGTAAATATACAGCACACGATCGAAAAATTCATAGTAGGCATCGTGAAGCAACTTGCATTACCAAAGATTCCCTAAAAATTGAAGCCATGAGTGGGAACAGTTTTCAAGTTCATAACAATGACCGTAAATATGAGGTGACCAAAATGACTAGTGACGACAAACTGTGTTGCCAATTAATCTGCAGATTTTGTAACATATGTGTGCATACTTATAAATGTACATGTCCCGATTATTTTTTACATAGCACAATTTGCAAACATGTACACTTTGTAGTGATGAATAAAGAATATATTAGTATTTCATCAAATAATATAAATGGTCCCTTAATGAATGAAGGAGAAACACTACCAAATCTAAGTGGAATTATTGGAGAAAATAACGTTACTAACACCAGTCCTAATGACGAGAAGGAAACTGAAGTGCAAACTCATTTAGAAACATTAGTTTCAAACAAATATGAAAATATAAATGAAATGAAAGAGGAATTTATTAATTATTTATCTTCTTTGGCGAAGTGTTTCAAAGAAAACAACGACATCGTTACTTTAAAAGAATCTTTTAGTTATGTTAAAAAGTCACGTCAACTGCTACAAATAGACCGAACTGCCGTGCCAATAGTGCCACTTCCTTTAAGTCAAGAACCAGCAAATAAAAAAATTAAAAAACAAATTAATTTTTTCTCGACGAAAAAAAAATATCGACGAAAAAAGACAGTATTGTCCAAACCTAACGAAGACGAAATAGTTATAACAAGCGACATGTTGAACGACAGATTATTATATGTATCAACGAATTCTGAAAATGATCATTTATATCTTTAAATATAAATGAAATTCGTTCATACATATAATAATCAGAGTTCTGACAGTATGTCGGTTGTCTGTCTATCTGTTGGTTGTCTGTCTGTAATTTATAGAAATATTGTTATTTTTAACTTCAATTATTTTTAAAATGAACCTATTTTTTTGTTTGTAAATTATTAATGTATATACCTATATAGAAATATGAATTGTTATTCATTTTAAATGTATTAGTACTTTGTTAATTTGTATTTTTTAAAGGAACCTATTTTTTTGTTTGTAAATTATACTCAATTACTTCATTAAAATAAAAGAAAGATAAAATAAATGTCGAGTTTTATTAAAAATATAGCATTGTAGTTTTATATAAAAATATAAGCATTGCAGTTTATTATCGATAATTTACGTGGAGATAAGCTAGACGGAGAGATCGTTTATCTAATACTATACGATCTAAGCTTAAAAAGTCAACTAGATGAGGAATGATCGTCTATCTAGAACCATTTGATCTAATACAACCAAACTGACGCACGCGCATTACGCCAGAAACGATTCTGTAATTAAACGCTCCTCACAAAACGCACCAACTCGGGCACTTCTACGGCTACCAGCCAACGGAACGGACACGGACACCAACATACCACGCGCTCGCCCATACCACGTGCTCACACTAACATTATCATTACTTGTTACATATTGGTTTTAAAATATATCGTTAATAATTTCACTGTGTGTTTTATTTAATCTGCCGGTTACTGTTTGTATAGTGTGTAAACGCTATACATTTGAAAAAGCTGCTGCCATCTCTTGCGCAATAGTCGACTTACTGTAAACACATTTTACATTAGTTCGAGCGATTCTGAGACGTACGTGCCAGATAGTGTTTTGTAAAGCTTTTTTATTATTTTTACGGATGATATTTTAAGATATGTAAATTGATTGTTAGAGATTAGTCAAATTTTTGGGCACCACAAGTTTCATAGTAATAGTTTGTATACCATTTAAAGAAATATATTACTTGAGGTTATGTGTTGAGGTAAACAATTTGTAATACGTGTGCACGGCGGTTAATATCGATCAGGGTGATCGATTTTAACCACTTGTGATTGATATTAGCCTCACATACAATTTAGCAGGCACGTTTTGTTTTCTTTGCGCTTCATGGTCGGATTCTGACATGAAAAGAGCAGTAAAAGCTGTTGAAAACAAGACGCACTCCTTTATCAGAAAGTCTGCAAAATTGCATGGGGTGCCATTTGCAACATTGTACGACAGACTAAAGAATCGCTATCCTGGTAAGAAGCTTAAGTTAGGGAGAAAACCTGTATTCACCAACGAACAAGAAACAGAATTGATAACTTAGACGGCTCTCAACTGAGGCAACAAGCAATAAGCAACTGGCAATACGCAACACATAATAATATTGCTAACAAGTATTTTACATCGAATTGAATTGGGGGTCTCATATTTAGAGCAACTCGACATCGGTCGAACCAAAAATATTACTGGTTGTGGCGATATTATTTCTAGCGATACACCGTGCATGCTGAAAAGCGATAAATAATTATTGCAGTTTTGCGAGTCGTGACGTACGAAGTTTATGGGTAGATAGCTACGTTTTATTATTTTATTATTAAAAACTGTTCGAAAAATATGTCGGACGATCCAGTTCTTAATACAAAATTCGTAGAAATAGTGGAAAAATATCCCTGTATTTGCGATTTCACTCGAAAAGACCACAGCAAAAGAGAAGTGATTGAAAAAGGGTGGAAAGCTATTGAGGCTGAAGTGAAACTTTCAGGTAAGTTTATTAAATAGATTGTTTTATTTTTAAAATAACATAGATTATAAGTTTATTACTTTATTACATTAAATAGTAGGTACCACCACATTTTTTCCAAAATTCAGATTTTCCTGCGTATTGTATGGGTTAATAGTTTACAAGTAAAAGAATGAAAGATTAAGTTTGCTGGCTAATAACTATAAATTTTTTTTGACGATTTTAGTAATTGGCCACCCCCAGCCAATTGCTATTATTATTATAACTTCATTCTGAATACAGATTTATATACAGCTTGTGACCCTTGACGAAATATATCAATTTTAACGACTTCAGTGCAACAGATCACTAATTGACCATTTGGAAGTTAGCAATAATTTAACTTGTTCTCAGCATTTCTACAAAAAAAGGGCGAAGAACAACTAGTAGTTCCTTATATAATAAAGAAGAAAATAACATCACTTTCGAATTTCAGATACTGATGTTAGACTGAATTTTGAACATGGCGGCTAATAATAATAATAATAGTGATGATTTTACCGGACGATATGTCCAAAGGTACTATGAGAACCAATATGAGCGTTCAAGACAGCTTGTTAGACCCTTCCAGCGTAGAAGAGGTCGTGGTTCCAGTCATCGAAAGAAAATGTCTAAGGTCACCGTAGATGACTTGTCAGATGAGTTGAAGCGCAAATTTTTACCTGGGGTTAAAGATAACTTAACCGCAGCAGAGTGCCTTGAGGCAGTTAACGCAGCTAAGGCTTTGGTGTTACCAGTAACAACACGCAGCATAGGGATAGGCACAGATGTATTCATAAACATCACATTTTTAAAGTATTGTTCTCCTGTAAAGTTGGAAAAAACGAACTCTTTACACAAATCCTTTTGGAATTGGTAAAAAAATGACACACAGACACAGGCGATAACCAGACCTACAACATGAAACAAAAAATTCTTTTTGCTGCATTAATAATACTAATAATAGGAATCTAAACAGTCCTCACTAAGCCAGACAAAAGCACTCTTGCGTGCATCAAAAAAGACAGCCCTATATGTGTGTCAACAGGAGATGTTAACTTGTTAATAAGAGCCTGCGGTCAGACATATCACGTGACCAAGAAAGAACACATAAAATCCTCATGTGAGTTCCTCTATGAATGTAAGGAGAGCCCTGACAAATGGGAATGTCACAACGGAGGTACTCAGTTAGGAATGCCACCTATGCCTGTTAAAGGATCCTAAGAAGTGCCGCGACTTTATGGTGAAAGGAGAGCAGACAGCTGTAAGATCTATCATTAACATTCCATCGAGTAAGGTAGATGAGGTCATTCTACTTGCCTTCGCCATATGTGGAGTAATAGTTTCCATTGCACTCTTAGAGGCTTACAGGAGAAAGAAGATGAATAATTTCCACATACCAGTCTTTTGTTTGTTCATGCTAGCAACAATTAGTTTGATAAGTGCTGGATGCGATTTGATAGAAGGAAACAATACGCAGGTCACCATAGATTAAATTTTATACAGTAGGGTAAGGTAAGGTATATCCGTGACATAGGTAATGTCGTGATAGTTTTTGAAATGAATGTTACGACATTGCCTGTACTCACAAGTAGTTATCCGACCAGACCTACAGATAGCGCCAACTGTTAACTAGCCAGCCATGTGGTTTTCAAGCTTGTAGTTCCATTTTCAGGCGCTCTGTGATGAAGTATAAACGAACGACCCATATTTGATGTGTTATTTTTCTGTGTTATCATTGTTTGTGCTGTTTAGGTGATTATTCAAGGTAATTGCAAACCAAAATTAGTTTTCAATATCTCATTTGGAAGCTGATGACTTGTAGTTCATGGTAAGTGTTTCCAAAATTGTACTAGCATTTGTATGTGTTAATAAATCCTTAACTAAATTAGCAAAATTTTTACGTCTAACCTAAAATTTCGTAGCGGTTTATTCAATTATTGACAAAAATATTTTTCTTTTTTTTAATATTTGATATTAATGCAATTTAGTGTTGTATTATGCTACTTTAATCTTTGATCAATCATATTCACCTGAATTTAGTGCTTACATTAGTGATTTTTTTTATCACGACATTGACTACCATTTTTCATTTTCTTATCACGACATTACTTATACCTAGATTTTCATAGGTATTTTTGTAATTCTAATTGGCGATTTTGTTTTGAAGAAATATGGCTCCCAAAAATCAAAAAGGCAAAGAAAGACAGTATGACCACGCCAGTCCTCTTCAAGCAGCGCGGCTAGTGCAAGACCAACATTTTAGTATATATCGGGCAGCTAAAGACACAGGTGTTCCTTGGTCCACTATAAAGGACTTTCTGAAATCTAATGCAGATATTGAGCATGCTATTTTGCCAAAATTGGGACGACCATTTACTCTCCCTCCGGAAATGGAATTAAAAATATTTAATTACATAAACACAATGCAAGAGTTGGGATTTGGACTGACAGTTGTGAAAGTGCGTAAACTGGCATACGAGTTAGCTAAATCGATTAACCGAGAAAAACTCTTCAATCCTGAAAAGCAAATAGCGAGTAAGTGGTGGTGGTCAAAGTTTAAAAAGCGTTATAACTTAACACTGCGTACTCCAGAAAATCTATCAGCATATAGAGCGTCTATGGCTAATGCAACAATGATTAACGATTATTATTATAAGCTAGAGGAACTTCTGATTAAATTGGATATCATGGATAAGCCCGACAGAGTGTGGAACGTCGACGAAACTGGTTTGACATTTGTTGTTAAGAGTGGAAAAATTGTCAGCCGAGTTGGTAAAAGATTTATTTATAAGAGAACTTACGCTGAGCGGGGAGAAACACACACTTTAGTTGGTTGTGTCTGCGCAAATGGAACTTTCATACCGCCATTTGTCATCTTTAAAGGAGTTCGTTGGAATGATGATTTAGCAAAGAATGCTTTACCCAATGCTGTCACTAAACTATCTCCGAAAGGGTGGATTAATGAAAATTTATTCAAAGAATGGTTTGAATTTTTTATTGTCTCAATTCCCGCTCGTAGACCTGTTGTGTTACTCATGGATTCTCACAGTTCTCATATAAATCCGGATATAATAAAATTAGCTAAAGACAACGATATTTACTTGTTCACTTTCCCTGCGCATACTTCTCATCTACTGCAGCCATTAGACGTAGGTGTGTACAGATCACTTAAAAGTCACTGGAGTAAAGCTCTCAACGACTACATGCTTGCTCATCCGCTGGAGAAACCCAGTCGTTTCAATTTTCATGAGATTTTCAGCGAACCGTTCATATTGAGCATGTCACCTATGAATATTATTAACGCATTCAAAAAAACAGGCGTCCATCCATTCAATCGAAATGCAATTCCAGCAGAAGCTCTAAAACCATCCACGTTAACAGAACAGCCTGTTCCTCCTAACCCGGAATCACAAGAGCCACCAACGGTTGGACAGTCAACTTCCGAAACCTCAGTAGCTAGCTCTTCTTTGACAGTGGATCAAATTCTACAAGTGCCGACTGCGCAAAGAAAAGTTACAACTCGGAAAAGGAAGGGAGACTCTCGAGCTCGCTTGTTGACAGCCTTCGATTCTGAATCAGACCCAGATGAACCTGTTGCATGCTCGTCAACATCAACCTGCGCTCCTTCCACTTCTAAAGCCAAACTATCTTCAAAATCTAAACGTACCAAATCATATGATGACGGGGAAGAAGATTGGACTTGCGGAAAATGCAACGTAAAGTTCTCAGCCGATGTTAAAAGAAAAACTGGCGCTAATTGGGTGCAATGTTCTTTTTGTCTGGTTCCATACCACACAACTTGTCAAAATGACTTCGAAGACATTGAAGATGTTTACATGTGCAATATCTGTGAAGCCCTAGATGAGGAGAGGCATCATTGACTCATCAGAGATAAAATTAATATATGTTTTTATGATTTTCATTTTAATTACGATATTGATTTACATATATCATGACATTAAATATCCTATCACGAAATTAAATTACCCATATCATGACATTAAATATCCTGTCACGATATTAACCTCAATTTCTGCCTGCAGAAAAATAACTGTAAAAAGTGCCTGTTTAGTCCTATAAATTAAATTTTTCAAAGAAATGTTATTTTATTGCTTGTGTAATCAGTTCCTTATTTCAAAGATAGGATTCCTTTTTTTTCAGCGTGGTAGATAAATTTTTTACAAAATATCACGAAATAACCTTACTTTACCCTATACATTCATTTTTCTAACTAAAACAGTACCTTTTCTCACATAGCATAAAACTTTTTTACAGAAGTAAAGTTTAAAAAAGTTATTTTGAAAAAATGCTTTTTATACTACATTTAAGTAAAGTATCATTACTTCTTCTTATACTATGATGTTTAATTGTACTTATTTCCAAAAATATTTTGACCACATTTCAAAATTTAAATCTTTAACTGATGAGGCCTTTTGAGGCGAAACGTATTTTTAACTTTTAAATATAAAATAAAAAAAATATTATCAACAAAATGACATTTTCTTGTCATAATAAATATAACTGAAACATCCAGACTATACTCATTAAATTTTATATTTGTTATATATTTTGTACGTTATTTATCTTTTAACTTTTAAAGTCTATTAGATTTCGAAATCTTGCATGTCAAACAAAGAGGTGGTCAAAGTTTGTTAACCGTTGTTTAATCTACAATCATCAGCAGATATTGCCGGGTTACGGTAAGTTTTAATATAAATTCCTATGCAGTATTCATCGGGGTATCCAAAATCTTTATTTACACTATAACGGGCGTGAGATTAGAGGTTAAAATCAGTTGTTACCCGAGGTGACTTGTTGAAGCAAACGTCTTGTTACGTTGCTGAACTCTAATTTAAATTTAAATTGTTACCATTGAATGTTTAGTAAAATTCTTGATCACAAATGCAGTGAAATTACCAGAAAATCTAAAAATTTTCAGATGGCGAAAAGACGCAAAACTGCTCTTACAGAAGAGGACATTCTTCAAAATACTAACGTCAAACGATTCAGAATGTAGCGATTTATCGAGTGACGAGAGTGAGAAGTTGTTTGAAGCAGAAGGAGAAAGTTTTGATTTAATATTACCATCAATTAATTTCACGGAAAACGTAGAAGTACAGTGTTGTACCCAAAATTTGGGAAAAAGGTTAGAAAAAAAAGAAACGACAATGAAAATTAATTATTAATGGTCACAATCCAAATACACATCTGTGCATCATCGTGAACCTCTTGATTTTTCTCATGTACAGAATCCAGAACCTTAATTTATTATGCTATATTATATGTTTTCAAGAGAATAAAGATAATTTTCCATCTCTAAAATTGTTTTTTTTTTATGTACCTACTTAAAATAAATTTTACCACCAATGTCTGCTGGAGAACCTTTTCAAAAAAAAAAAAAAAACGTCCAGCCATTACAATAGTGTGGGTACACTACTCCTAGATACCACCTAACTCTCACGGCAGTGTGGGCGCTATTCGGATCTTCAGAATAACAAAATATTTTTTTTTTCATTTTTTTAGAACCTTCTAGTGGCACTAGGTAATAAAAAGACGTATATTATTAAAATTCACAGTGGAAAAAGTCCCGGTCTTAAAAGGACATTATAGCCCTTTAAGACCTCAAACTACCAAAGACAGAATTTTCGAAAATGATTGGAGAAATATGGTCTTATACAAAAGACGATGTAATAAAAAACGGGTTTAAATGCTACGCTGGAAAAATGAATGTTGTTATTAATTTGGAAAAAATCAATTAAATTATTTTTCATCTGAGAAAACAGATCATCACGAATTTTTAATAATTCAAGTCTAAGCGTTTCATTTATTTTAAAGTAAGAACTTTTTATAGTGCTTACAGTAGAATAGTCCCTTTTAATAACAAGGTTATTCCTGCAGAAAGTTATAAACCCAGTCATGCAACGATGGAGACAACACAATTCTGTTCTCAGCAATGGAGATAATAATTTACGACCGAAAGAACAGGCTACTCAAGAACAAATGCAACTAACGCCACCTAAACTAAACGAGAGAATAGAAATACAAGAAAAGCAGCAGAAACTGCTAAATTGGTACCAGCCAAACGTTCGAAACCTACAGAAAATTCATTGGTGTGGACTGACGACGCAGGATGTTCATGGTGACTATACCGATTGTGTTTCGTTGCAACCTTATAAACAATTAAAAAAAATATGTTGATGCTGCTGTAATAAAGCTGTTATGTGATGAAACAAATAGCTACGCTGTGTTTAGAAATGCTCAAAGCCCAAATGTAACCGAAAATGAGATGAAAGTATTCATGGGAATTTTCATTGTCAGGGATATTCGACACGGCTATCAAAACGACACTTTTGGGCAGAAAGAGGTGATCTAACATGTCCAATGATTATAAACGCGATGAGACGAGATAGGTTTGAGACAATTGCTCGTTATCTTCATTTCATTGACCCTAGTAACGAGGACCGAAAAGACAAAATTTGGAAAATCCAGCTATTGACAGATCTACTAAAGGCACGATTCATTCAACATTTCACACCTTAGCGCGATTTGTCTTATGATAAATCTATGTAAGCAGTTATTCGCGGAAAGCCTCCTAGATTCGGCTATAAAATGTGGAGCTTCAAAACCCAATTAGGGTATTTGATAAACTTTGAAATGTACCATGGCAACAATCCCAGAATCAATAGCGATTATGAGCAAAAGGATGGCAACAATAGGTTTGTTCCAAGCAGCCGTGAATGGTAACAGAACCGTACACAGTCTTGTTTCTGCGCAAGACTGTCTTGCGCACTAGCTCAAAAATTAATAACAAGACTGTGTACGGTTTAGTTGCCGTTTGAGGCAGCTTGGAACATACCTAATATAAACGCATGTACTGTACTTAAGGTGGAATCCTCCAAACTGAGAAACTTAGTTTTCCTCTGTCAGAATGAGGGACTTGAGCCAGAGGCTGAGATCTGACAGATGATGACCTGTCCTTAATGAAGATCAAAGGCAAGAAGAAGCCAACTGGAGCGACTCCCCTGACGATCCGATCAACTGCGGTCAAAGATGTCAAAACTAGACAGGCCAGTGATCTTCTAAATCAGGATGTAAGATTAGATGAGAATAACATATAGGTATACATATATATTTTGAAATTTTCTGACTTTTGTACTTTTCATAAAGAATGTGTTCTTTCTTACTTGTATCGTAATAAATCAAAAGGTGAATTACATATACTATATATTGTTAATGCTGCCGTGCCAATTAAATTCAGAAATCTTGCAATATGAACTTTGTATTTATCGTAGGTTTCGGTAGCTTCAAAAAATATTTTTATTTCTTGTTCAAATTTTTTAACACGTTCAGTGCGCATGACGCATATGGTGTGTCTGCGCTGTCGTTACTCCTGTGCGCACGACGCACATGATGCGTCCAGTGAAGTTTAGTCTTCAATGAAGAATTGTACTGTAGTATCGATACTACGTAGTGAAAAATTTGTGAGCACGTGGCTTAAAGTCAGTTTTTAGTTTTCTGAAAGTGGTTGGCGATAATACAAATATTTCGATGGCTGATAACGAACCGGGCCCTTCAGGTGTTAAGAAACGTAGGGTGGAACTTAAAAAAGACATTTAGACGTACTTTTACCGAGGAAGAACTTCTATAAATGCTCATGGAATCGGACGATGAGCTCGAAGATCCAACATTTATCGACCAAGATGTTGATGAACAAGGTTGGGAAGATGATGACAGTTCGGAAGACGAAATTGTTCGAGATACCGAAGAAATAGAAAATTTAGAAAGTATCGAAGATACACTTGACGAGACCAGACAAATTGATAAGTCCCTGGACGATCTCACAGATAGTTCAATAAATTGGGAAGATATTCCTAATTTCCAAAATATACCGTTCACCAAAAAAAATGAACTACTTGTACCCATCCCAGGTAAGAGTTTTTGTTATCAGAGTTATAAATTCTAATGGTTATAAATTTTACAAAAATCATATGGTCATAATGGCACATCAAATATATTATGTAAATTTGAAAGACCTTTTATTCAAATTACAGATTGATGTCGAGTTGGCTATATCTACAACATCATTCTACCTGTAATTTGAATTTACTCTTCTGTTTATAAATGTTTCCATTGCAAATTTGAAGATAAAATACGAGCGGTAGTTTGGCTTTTTACAAAATTATTTTTTCTATTATATTGCAGACAGCCCAGTGGAATTTTTCCTATTGTTGTTCACGAATGAGCTTTGTCAGCTAATTGTCGGAGAGATCAACGCCTATGCGGAAGAGGTATTATTTAAATCAGGAGGACTACCCCATTCTCGCATATCTCGATGGAAACCTCTTACAGTTGAAGAATTTAAGATATTCATCGGATTGTTCTTTCATATGGGAACAATTCATCTTCCTAAAATCCAAGATTACTGGAAAACCAGTAGACTTTTTAATTTAAACTGTTTTTCGGACTACATGTCAAGAGACAGGTTTTTATTAATATTGCGCTGCTTGCATTTTTCTAAAAATCCAGGAGCTGGTGAACAAATTTCAACGGATAGGTTATTTAAAATAAGGCCGCTTATTACCTATTTTAATAACAAAATTAATGAAATTTATTATCCGGGGAAAAATGTATGTATTGACGAGTCGATGGTGTTATGGCGAGGCCGTCTCGTTTTTAGGCAGTATATACAAAACAAACGCCACAAATATGGAATAAAATTATACATGCTGTCTGAACCTAATGGGATGATTTTGAAATTTGCTGTTTATACAGGTGCCCATGATGACTTTGGAGGGAAGGGTCATGCTTCTAAAGTGGTAAACCACTTGATGGAGGAGAAGTTAGGAGTGGGTCATTCTCTTTTCATGGACAATTACTACTGTTGCTTCGACCTTTCCCTCAATTTATTATCGAAAAATACGTATTCAACGGGCACTTTGCGAATAGATAGAAAAAATGCTCCACATGCTGTAAAGTCCACTAAGCTAAAAAGAGGTGAAACTGTGATGATTGGCAAATGGCGCGATAAAAGAGAAGTAAATTATATTTCAACTGAATTTTGTAATGAAATGATAACGTATAATGATAAAAGAGGCCATGAAAAACAGAAGCCACTTCCAATCATCCATTATAATAAAGGGATGGGAGGTGTAGATAGACAGGACCAGCTAATGGCCTATTATCCCTGCCAAAGGACAACAATAAGGTGGTACAAAAAAATAGGGCTGCATATTTTACAGTTACTGCTATTGAATTCTTTTATATTGTTACACGAGTGAGAGGCGACTTATCAGCTGGTTGGCGACTGCTGATGAACACAGATGACACAGGCGTAACACCGTGATACCACTAGCGTACTCCATCGGCGAAAGGTGGAACTACACTCTAGCGGTGAAGTGCGGCACTACACTCTAACGGCGGAATGGAGAACTATGGCGTTTGGTGTACGGATCGCACTGGCGGCGGGTTGGATGAGGGGATAATGGCGTCAGGCGTAATATACGTGTGCAGATTTAATGTTCATTTTTGATTATTGTAAAGTGTTGAGAAAATAAAGAGAATACTTGGATAACATTTCAGAAGTGCGGATAGACCCGTGTGCGTGGGTGTGGGTAAGTAGTAAGTGTTTGCAGGCGAGAAAAAGGTAAGTGAAGTAGGTGATTTATTGGCGATTGGCGAACAAAGAAAAAAAATGGCGACTCACAATATCGAAGACGAAATTGTTATGAGCGATGGCGATATCGAAATTGATTTTGAAGAAGAGACGGTGCCGGTGGCACAGGCGGCAGTGTCGGTGCAGACGGATGACCGAACCAAGGCGGTAATATTAGAGACTGTTAATACGCAATTGGCGACGCGTCTTGACGAGATACTCGAGCAACAGGCGACTCGAGCAAATCGAACGATATGTGGCGGCTACACGTGGAGTCAGTGGCGTGGCGTCCGCAAGCGGGATCGGTGGCGTAGCGCCCGCAAGTAGAACCGGTGGCGTGGTGTTCACACCAAGTGGCGGCACAGCAAGTGCAACAGGCGTAGCACCATCGGTGGGGATCGGTAGTCAATCGAGGGGCGACCTGCACGCGGCGAGTGCAATGATTGACGAATTTAAGCCGGAGGATCCCCATTCGAATGCGGAAAGGTGGCTATCTATGATAGACCAGTTGGGCGATGTATACGGATGGTCGGAATGTGAACGCAGCTATTTCATGCAGCTGAAATCGTAAGGCGCGGCGCGAGCCTGGTTTAACAGACTCGATAACTATCAGTTGACCTGGGAAGAGTGGAAGGCGACACTCATACAGGCGTTTCCCAGGCAACGTGATTATGCGATTTGTCTGGAGGAGCTAGTTGGGCGACAAAAACAGCCAGGCGAATCAATGACTAGCTATTACCACGCAAAGTTGGCGCTGTGTGGTCGGGCGGATATAAAAGGTAAGCGTGCCGTATCGTGCATCATACGGGGCTTGCCGGAAGAGCTACGGGCGAATGCGTTGGCGTGCGGCGCCACTACACCGAAGGTATTGTATTCCAAATTTATGGCGGGTTTGGATACATACTCATCCACCAGGGCGATGGCGACTACAAGAAGGAAAGAGGTGTCTCCTTTCGAGGCGAGAGATCGGCGATCAAACTCGGCGGCGTCGACACCGAAGCGACAGATGACGGGCGCACCAGGGCTGATTCGGTGTTACAATTGTCAGCAGATGGGCTCTCACATGAGCAAGGACTGCCCGAAGCCTCGGATAGAACGGTGCTGTGGATGCGGGGGCGAGGACCACTATTTTGATAGCTGTCCTAACAAGCGGCGACAACGTGGCGACACAGTGGGCAAGGTCAGACTGGTGAGTAATTTACTTGATTCCATATATAAAAAGCACGCGTTAATTAACAACCAACAGGTCAGGGCGTACATAGATACTGGTTGCCAACACAACTTGATGACGACCAATTGTGCAAACCGTCTGGGACTAAGAGTGACCCCACAACGGGTGTTGTTACAAGGATTCGGCGAAGGTCACGGCGAAGCACATGGGTGCACTGAGTGTCAGATGACTATTGATGGCATCGGAATAGTCATCACGGCGCTCGTAACTGATTGTGAAATATCTAACTTTGAATTGATTTTAGGGCAACCGGCACTAGCGAGTCACGGCGTATCGCTAGTGGTGAGAGGCGACAAGGCGGTCTTCGTCGGCGCCGATGACGTGGGCGATCTGCTCAGAAGCATCACTCTCGATAATGGCGGCGTGAGGCAGGGCATTGTGTCGAGCCAGGACGTTACTCTTGAGCGGAACACGGTACACCGTATAGGCGTAATCATCGAGAACGCTTCACCGGGCGACGAATTGTATGTAGACGGCAAGCGATTCGACAACGGACGATGCACAGTGGCGATACCCAGTGGTATCTTACATCAAGGCGGTGACAACAAGATGTGGCTGTCAAACATGGGACCGGGACAGCTGGTCATGAAAAAGGGACAAGTGCTGGCGAGGGCGATCCAATGCACGGCATCACCCAGCAAGGCGGAGACAACACCTACACAGGCAACTATGGTGAGTACTGTTCGCTCTGTTGACTTATCAAAAATTAAAATTGGCGATATCGACCAAAAGTGGTTTCCGTTCAACAGGGCATCATCCATTTGATCCAGAAGTCGTGCTTAATAAACTTCCATCTGACCTGAGTGCTTCTGGCAGATTCCTAGATAGCAGCTTGTTGGAATTTTTAAAGGAATCAAGAGGCTACAGCCAAGCTCAAGATCGGCAACGAAGAGGTAAAAAAATTGCTGCCAGACCAGGATCGCAAATAACATTAAATGACATCCGTAAAAAAACTCAAGCTTCACCTGAGTCTTCTGAAGCCGCAGTGGTGACATCGAAGGGAAAAAACAAAGCGGTGATTCCTCAAGATCCTGAATCAAGTGATTTTTCTGAAGCTGAAGACCTCCAATTCAAATCGATTGCTTCTTGCTCTAAAACAACAAAAACAAAGCAAAAGACTGTTAAAGAAGACAACTTGTGTTCCATTTGTAAGTGTGACTATCGCTATTACAAATATAAATACGATTGGATTTGTTGCGTTGTCTGTAAGAAGTGGGTTTGTGGTGTGTGCAACGATGGATCAACCAATCCTTCATATGAATGTAGCAGATGTGAAGATGATGACTGATGAATAAAATGTGTTTAACTTTATTTTCAAGTTAGATGTCAAACTTGTGTTTATTTTCTTTTTATGTTATAGTTATAGTCATAGAAAAACAAAGAATGACAGTTATTTAATTTTTATGAAAAAATACATTTTATGTTGTGTTAATGCGCTTAATAAAGTTTATTTACAGCATACTGTTGTCGTATATATTATTTTTTTAGTTCTAGGGTGTCAAAGTAGCCCCCTGGCTAGCATAACTTTGATTTTCAACGTAATTAAAGGGACTGTCAAAGTAACCCCGAAGTCGGGGTTTCTTTGACACCAAATTGTCTATTTTTTTTTTTTTAAACTATAGTCATGAGGCAAAATTTTAAGTTTGTTTCTTAAAGCAGAAGGACCAATTGTTCTGATAGAAAAATTTTCAAAACAATAGGTAGTGCAACAAATAAAAAAGTTACACAAAGAAAACCTCCGAAACCATATCAAAGTAACCCCGTTTTACGGTAGTTACCAAACTAGATGAAAAATTGCTATTATATCTTATAATAGGTATGCGTAGCAACTATCATGGAAGAATTCGCAAGGCACTGACAAACAGAAATCCTGGGAAATAAACTAAACAGCGTATTACAAAGAAAAAATGGAACTTAGAATACAGTTTTGCAGACGCAGATTGGGTCTTTCTACATAACGAAGGAAAGAAAAAACGTTCAAATTGATGAGCACTACGGTCAAAGAGTCAGCAACACTTGATCTATCTGACCAAGAATTTCGCGCGAAAAAAGAAAGTTTGCTAAAACCTTTATAAAAAAAAAATGAAACAGAAATAGCTCAGCCTTAATTCACATTATATATCCACTCAAGGCAAAAACCAACTCGGATAGTATCCACCATTAATTTCGCTTCAATAAATTCATTGTTCTACTTCTACTAGATAGCACTATATATTTTCTATTATATCACTTTATTTTAAATTTTTGTAAACTAAATAAATGGTCCCACAAATTACAATAAATCATAATTCATATTTAAATGGGATTAAATAATTTATTTTAACATTATTTTTCAATTCTTACTTAACTCGAAATTTTTAGTCATTTTTATTTTAACACTCAAATATAAACAATATCGTTGAAACGTCTGGTATTTTATTCTTTGTATTTAGCGAAAAGATACTTTACTTAAATTTAATTATGTAGGTATGTAAGTACGTTCGACACTGTAGGTATATAACTAGTTTTTGAATACTTTTCACGTGCTTAAATATTTTCAATACAGCTTCACAAAGGCATAAGCGATTCAAAACAATATTTTCTTCATATAATTCAGTATACCATATATTATTTTTCTGCTTAGTAGAATAAGTATATTTCACACTAATTTCTAAAAAAGCTCAACCATTTTCCAAATTTTATGAACTTGCGATTTTCCACGTTTGAATTTCACACAGGCCGTTCCATTCAATGTAAAATTTTACATTTTGCGTTATTAAAAAATCAGTTTTAACAGCTACACTATAAAACAATTTGAATACCTAGGTATTTATTTTTCACTTTTACAAAAAAGAAAAAAACAAAAATTAAATGCCCGTATATTTTATTTGATTACGCTGCAAAATATATTTTTAATTTTATTCTTATGAACAAATGTATCAGAATATGTACACTCAACTATCTGAGTTTCTTCAACCCCAAATAAGTACTTCATCATGGTGTTATTAAAATTATTATTTACACTTTGCATTAAAAATATTTTTTTAAACATTCATTTATTCACAACTCACTATAATTTATATAAACAGTCCATACTTTATTATGCTGTGATAATTCTTGCTAATATTGAAAATTAATACTTCCAACATTTAACTGGTATTTTATGAAGACAATTTTATAACAAATAACACGTCCGCCATGTTTGTGTACATCGAACAGTGAAGTGAATAAACACATGTGACTGTCGGCTGACGTCGCAACGTAGGCATTTGGGGTTTGTTCTATGCATTTGCAAATCACTACAGTACCACAGAATAGTGACAGTACTGTACCATAGGAGAGTCAATTCTATTGTTATGTTTGATGCTCAATAGTTTTATGAAGCGGCTCACACACCATCAAATATATATATTATTCTAAAATAAACCTATCTAGAAACAATTAAAATAACAAATAGGAAATGCAAACTAAAATCCACCAAAAAAATAATTCTAAAAAAAGAGTCAATTAAAAAATTTGTATTTCAATTTAATGAGAAAAACAAGGAAGGACGTGGCAGCGGATCGTGTAAGTAACTGACTATTTCCGTTTAACCGCTACTCACTATTAAAATACAATACGAATGATTCCTGTATGAAATTTAATATGAAATACAGCATGTTCAATAAAATGTACCTATTAGGATGGCAGAATAAAAAAAATATATCGATATATTGTATCATATGATATATCGAAACAATATATAAATATCGATATTTTGAATATATCGATATATATTCAAACCTTAATTATTGAACAAAAATTTCATAACTAACATAATTGGACACTGCGGACCGAGACCAAGGTCTATAAGGTTAGGTACTAAAAAATGTTATTCGTTTATTCAGAGTTGTGAATGTGGAAAGGGCGAGAAGTCGCTGATGTGTATCATTACTATCGACTGGAGTCCCTTATTGCATAGAACCGGACCAACTTCCAGGATCATTACCTTTTACTAATAAATAATTAATCTATATATATATAAAAATGAATCCCTATATCCCTTGGTCACGCCATCACGCGTGAACGGCTGGACCGATTTCAATATTTTTTTTTGTTGTGTTTGTTATTGTCAGGAGAAGGTTCTTATGGCAGAAAAAATTTAAAAAATTGCGCGGAAAAAGAGAAAATTTAAGAATCCTTATTTAAGAAAACTTAACAACCATATATCTAGATCGAGGATGTAAAAAAACTGAATATCGTTTAAAACAAATGCTTTTTTTTCGAGCACGACGGCGCAGCCGGAGTGAACCCTCGAAATAGAGCAAGTGTTTTAAAGACCAGTTATCCACGAATACTTTACGCTATTCTTTTTCGAGTACGACGGCGCAGCCGGAGTGCTCGAAATAGAGCAAGTGTTTTAAAGACCAGTTATCCACGAATACTTTACGCTAGATAAATACATACCAACCAATATAAATAATCTAGGATACACAGTTGGCTGCGAGTTGTAAAATAATAACAATAAACAAAAACTGTAGAATTTTCAAATTTTCACGTGAAGAAAAAAAATCATTAAAAAATCCTTTAAAATGACTGGTAATTATTGAAAATTTTATCATTTACTTTTAACGTATCTATTAAGGAGGTTGAGCCGTTTTACGAAGATAATGAAAAAAATCTGAAATCAAGTTTTTTTAATAGATTTTTTTATGACAAATTTTTTTGTAAAAAATCCAAAATCATTAGGAGATTTATAAAGTTAAAATTTTTTTTAAAAAAACTTTTACATGTAGTCTTATGGAAAATATGTCAACCTAGCATGCAAACGGTACATTTTAATTTTTTGCAAATAACCAAATAATGTCAGCAGTTCCTAAAACTAACTATGTAAAGCATCGATGTCTTACGCTCGATTATGGACTTTTATTCTTGACAATTTTAACAATTTTAACTGAATTTTCAACTTTTTAATGATTTAATTTAACTTTAATTAATTTTAACTTTTTGTTGCATATTTCTAAAAGATTCATCTGTTCGTAGGGTATTATCGATTTCCAGAAAAGTTACATAACCATTCCAATCTTCCTGGGTACATTTTGAACAATCAAATTACTTGTTATAGGATTGCGTCAGTGTTAAAAATAATAGCATTAAATCGAATCGCTTGTAGGCGTATTCAACTTTTTTACTCATGCTTGCTACTGCGTACAGTTGGAGGGGGCCCGGGCGGCGCTTGTAGATGCTGGCGGGACGGACGGGAGGGGGGGTGTCCAGCGCAGCAATCAAAAGAGCAAATCCTAGCCGCGCTAATTTGCTCCACATACTGTTCGGATGTGCGCCGAAAAATTACAACTGGTAAATTTGTTTGCTCATGAATTCGATCACAAATTTGCTCAAGAAGTTTGGGTGCGTCACTAATTTTATTTTTCTTGTTTCCTAGATAGTTTTTTTTTTTAATTTGAATGCACTAAAGCTATCTAAATGTCCATGATTCTTAACTTCATCGACAAGATGAATTAAATTATGCACATTAAATGAAAAACTTTGTTTTCCGTATAATTTTGCATATTCTATAATGAACCATCGTAATAACTTAGCTACAAAATTGTTGAGAATGAAACATCGATGTGAATCACATAAAATACGGATCGCTACGCTTAAAGCCATGAAATGGTTATATTGACGTTTAGGCATACAATTTTTTAATATCACGATACTAGGAATTCTTCACAGTTCCTTATCAATACTGATGATAATGAGCAACCTCGTCACTGTTGTCACTGGCGTACACAAACAAAATCTCCATCTGATATGTTACTGAACCAAAATAGTACTGACGGAAACTTAAGTTTTCATCAACATATTGTCACAGAAGATAATATAAAAAATAGGTGTAGAATATGAGAGCACGATAGGTGAGATATTTTTATCACATATCTACACAATATTTTGCCATATATTCAGACTTGCAAAAATCGTAATGTGAAAATAAACGCAATGCTCATTACTTTTTTTAATGGTTAATGTAATGTTCTACATTACTCATTGAAAATGTAATGAATAATGTAGTAACGCTACATTAATGTAATGGGTAATGTAGTAACACTACATTACTCATTAAATGATTAATGGGTAATGTAGAACATTACATTACCCATTAAAAAAATAATGAGTATTGTATTGCATTATTTTTTATATTAAGATTTTTGTAACGCGGAATATCGCTGGGACCGAATCTACGACCATTGTGTTACCTATCGTTAGCTTAATGTTCTACAGCCGGTTTTTATAGTATATAGCAAAACTCGTAATGTAAAGGCGCCTCTACACAAGTGGCCAGTACCGCCACTTACAGGCACTCACGATTGTGTAGAGGGCATATTCTTCGGTGCGTGGACATAATCGCCTGTAATCGGTTGATTGTCGGTACATCAAAGGAATGCGTGGCCAGCATTCAGTCGTACTGCAGAGATTGAAAGTGCGTGAAATTGTTTCTTTATTTACCTATTAATTGTTTTTGTGGTGTATAGCGCGACGAAATGTCTACATATGCGTGGACAAACACAGAGTTTCAAATTAATAGAACTATACCAAAAGGAGCCATGTATTTGGAATGCAAAACATAAAAATCACAAAGATAAAACAAAGGTATGTAAATAAACACCTATTATTTCTTAAAACTATTTATTATTATTATCATTAGTATTTCTACAGATTACGTCTGTTTACGAATATCTAATATTTTTTAGGGAAGCGAAAAGGAAAATGAAAAGGAATTCCCTTTTAGTTTCTTTAAAATATTCTTTTGTTATCCCCTATATTATTGTCCCTAAATATTTTCTCGAAAACGGCCCTAACGATTTGGATGAAATTTACTGAAAAGGGATTTTGGGGGGCAAAAAATCGTTTTAGCTAGGTCTCATCTCTCGAAAAAATCGTTTTCTTACAAATTTTATCATTATAAAAATCAATTTTTTGACGTATGAAAATACTTAAATATTGTAAGTAGGTTTTGGAATTTTATACAAACAATGAGCATATCAGTATTTTATTTAACTTTCCGAGCAAAGCTCGGTCACCCAGGTATTATAATTATGACAATACATTTGTAATTCTGTACAAAGCCTATGTCCGTATACAAGGTCTAATCCATTTTATTTATACAAATTTCATTAAAATATTGAATAGGGTTGTACAGTAGGCAGCACATCAAGTTATATATTTTACCTAGCGCGTTAGATACCCCGGTTAGAGATGGGATGGGCGGTGGGTATTTACCCGGTAGCTGGGTAAATACCTGGGTACATGCCCATTTACAACCCCGGTGTATAGCTTGATTTGGCGTTCACTGTATTCGACACTACAACTAATAAACTATCCTATTAAAATATGTTTTTTTATTACAGGTTAATGATGCATGGCTCCGGATTGCCAATGAAATGGCAATACCTGTTGCTGAAATAAAAAAGAAAAAAGAAACTCTGTTGTCGTCTTTTCGATTAAACCACAAAAAAGTGGTTGCATCTATCAAATCTGGTGCTGGGGAAGATGAAATATTTAAACCGATTTGGATCTTTTACGATGCTTTGGCGACTTTTTTGTCAGATGTATATGAATGCAAATCAATACTTACTTCAGAAGATCATATTGTAAGTAAAACAAGTTTTACATAATAATATGTTTAATATTTATTTCAAGATTGTTATACAAATAAAAAGAGAATTAAAATACAATAGTATAGGTACTAGGTACTAAAATATGACATAAAGTTTTCTCTTATTTGATGAGCACTGCCCGGAGCTCGACGGGGTAATTGTTCTAGGGGAATAAAACTGCTAGCATTATTAGTCCTCCAAGAACCTGCTGAGACTAATTCTCCATTTTCATATGTATCAGTTGTACCTGGAGGAGTATAAATTTCCCTAGAAGTTTTACTTTTTCGCAGAAAATTATGCAATAAGACACAAGTCATTGTAATAATAGAAGCCTTAACATCACTCATTGGCATAGGGGTTTTAAAAACTCTAAATTTACTGGACATTATACCAAAAGTATTTTCGACGACTACACGTGAGCTAGAAAGTTGCTGATTAAATATTCTTTTAGGAGAACCTAATACATGATGTCCAGGAAAAGGTTTCATAATATTTGTACTCAAACTGAACGCCCCGTCACCCAAAAATACATATGGCATGTCAATGTTACAGCCTCGAAGTGGGTTAAGCGGTGGTAGATTTAGACTATTTGTTGAAATTTTTTCCCATAAAATACTGCTATTAAGTACACCGCCATCACTTATCCGTCCTTTTGCACCCACTTCAACAAACATGAAATTGTAATCATTATCTACTAAAGCTAGCAGAACAATACTGAAAGTCTTCTTGTAGTTAATATAGTCAGATGCACTATGAGGTGGCGGTAGTATGCTTATGTGCTTTCCATCTATAACACCTAAACAGTGAGGGAAGCGGAATTTTTCTGCCTTAACAAGCCATTCGTCCGCAGTGTTAGGTAACTGCAAAAGAAAAATTGTACACATTAATATACATTTAAGTACATCATTATCTTTTACAGGTTCAAGATGAAAATTCAGTGGAAAAACTGCCTCCTATTTCTCTAACATCATCTAATGTACCGCAAGTCAGCGACGAAAGTACAGGAGCTGGGGATAATGCTGCTCACACTACTTCACGAGTTTCAATTCCCGTTCAAAGACGCCGAAGTCAAAAACCTATAGAACTACAGGAGACCAATACACAAGTAAAAAATGCATTGTCAACGCTGAATAACGTTTTAAGCGAAAATAGAAAACAACCATGTGAAGACGACTGTGACCTCTATGGTAAACTTCTGGCCAAAAAATTAAGGCAGTATTCAGAACTCGACAGACAAGATCTAATGTACGAAATTGATGGCATATTAATAAAAAAACGTCGGTCATTATCCAGTAGTTCACCACCATTCCCCAGAAGTTATGTTTCGTCACCATCCCAATTTATTATGGGTAGTAATGTACCATCGACATCACAAAATATTATTTCCGACCGTTCAGTGCATATAGTTAATAACCGTTCTTTAACCGCTCAATCCAATTACTCGGTAAGAGTACCTTCCCCTGCCGACAACGTTGTCCAACGTCGTCCCTCCTCTACGCTCAGCTCGTACTCCTCTCCCTCACCTACCTATGGTTTTACTTACCATCAACCATCTCCTACTGATACTTCAGTAAGTTCACGTCCCCAAATTTTTATTACAAATCAGCCTTCATCTGCGAATGTTACCCTACATATACCAGATGAATCCGAAGGACCTTACCATTATGACTCACAGTCTAGTGATATTTTAGTTCAGGCTTTAGAGGCTTTTAAGGATTAATTTAGTGATAAAAAATTGTATTACCTACATTTAACTTGTTTATTATTGTCAAAAATTTAATAAAGATTTTGAATCAGTAAGAATTATTGTATTTTTTAACTTACATTAATACAATCTTTCAGAATTATGTTGAGAGCTAAGCATACTTCAGGGATTGTTTTAGATATAACTTGACTGGATATTTTGAATAAGTAATGTAAACTTCTAAAACTATCTCCGGTGGCTAAAAATCTCAATGTAACTGCAAGTCTTATTTTAACTGGTATTGAATCCCTAAAAAATGTGTCTTTTTTCGCAACCATTGGAGATATTTTTTGCAAAAGATATTCAAAGTCACTTGATGACATGCGTACAAAGTTATCAAATTCTCCTGAAGGTTCTGCGAGAAGTTCTGCTAGTTGCATGTTCATGGATTGTCTGAAATTAAAAAATCAAACATTATAGTACGGATCATGTATGAATGGAGACGTGAAAACGCAGGTTACGTAAAGTACAGTGGACAGCACATTAAGCTAATTATACAGGGTGAGTTTTAAGTTGATGCTTTTTTTACAGCGTGTAAAAATCAAATAGACGAGCAAATATTTCAAATAGTTTTTTTACCAAAACTCAAAAATAAGAGAGAAACAGCCTTTCGAAGTTTAAATAAATTTTATTAAATTTTCTTTAATTTTGAGGTCGGTCCTGGGGTTATATTATGTCACTATGGAAATAAGTTGTTATTATCAAGTATGTGTATTGTTCTGTTTTTGAGAGAATTGTGTGTGCCTCAATTATTTTTGATAATAATAACATATTTCCATAGTGACATAATATAGCCCCAGGACCGACCTCAAAACTAAAGAAAATTTTATAAAATTTATTTAAACTTCGAAAGGCTTATTTTTGAGTTTTGATAAAAAAACTATTTGAAATATTTGCTCGTCTATTTGATTTTTACACGCTGTAAAATAAAAAGCATCAACTTAAAACTCACCTGTATAACTATGCATTACAAGACATACTACATTGCATGCAAGTATAGATGGGCACGTACCCAGGTATTTACCCAACTACCGGGTAAATACCCAATTGGGTGGATTGGGTAAAATACCCACAGCCCATCTCTATGCAATACACTAAGCTAAGAAGACTATAGATGGGCACGTACCCGGGTATTTACCCATCTACACGCCCGTCATTAAAGAAGACACCCCAGTGCGGAGTATAGCTTGATGTGCTGTTCACTATACAATAATAAAAGTCACTGCACCTTGTTCGGTTACGATGAATAGTAACCATCCACCACCTTCTCTTCCTCCATTTATTCTTCATCACTAGTTGTTTATGCACATTCCGATAGTGGTTGTAAGTACTGAGCAAACAAATTGCAGCAGCCGCTAGCACTTCGACATCCATGTCGAACGGATGACAGTGAGTGAATGAACCGGCACGATTGTGTGGAGGGCTAGGCAATCATCGCGGCGATGATGGGCACTTATTTGAGTGGCGGTGCTGGCCACTTGTGTAGAGGCGCCTTAAAAAGTAATGCATTATTCAATGTAGAACAACTACATTACGCAATAAATGTATAATAAGATAAAGTAGCTTGCGTGAAAACGAAATACCTTTTTTTTAAAACACGAATATTTTGTGGTTATTAAAAAAAATTCATTTGAGGTATAAATCTACGTGGCTTAAAGGGACCCCTATTACTAAAAAAAAGGTCATCGGGTTCCGCGCAGAGCCATGTTTTTGAAATGTACTACTACAAAAAAAAGGTCATTCTTTTTCGCGCACAAGCCTATTTTCTATGCATTTTTTATGAAATATCAAATACAAGTACTTTTCTGAAAGATTGCAAAGCCATGTTAAGTAATAAGTGTTATTATAGTTGTAAGGAATATTTAAATGACACGATCTGATTTTGTATGTACCATTTCTTGACTTTTCAATATGTACCTATGTATACATCATATGAATAAATTATTATTATTATTATAGTTTCACTAATCCGACACTTCAGTAGTCCGGTACGTCCAGTAATCCGGCACCCTCCGCTCACCTCTCCCTACTTTCGTTCCGCGCTCGCGCACCGCCATATTATGAATTTTTCTATACAATCCAATAATCCGAACATTTCAATAATCAAATAATTTCAATAATCTGTTTTTAATAGTTCCGGATTAGTGAAACTCTGCTGTAGTTTTTATTTATATTTATTTCATTTACCTAACGCGTAATGTAAACTATATTCATTTCTCATTCGAGACATTACATACTTATAACGCAATACAATGCATTAAAAAAAATGCATTTTTGCAGCACTGGAAATTTGAAATTGAAAGTAATGGCGAGCAGGTATATGTCGCAGTAACTAGCGTAAGGCTGAGTTCCCATGAGGCGCAGATACTACATGCGTATCTAATATTTATGGTTTAAGCTCTAAAAGCGATTAATTTAAGTGATTTTAATTCATTTGGTAGCTAAACAAAATTATAATTATTGGAGAAAAATGTACAGTGGGTTGCCAAATTATTAGGGACAGTCAAATATTTTAGCTCCTATGCTGGGTTGCAGAAAGGATTGTCAAAAAAACTGATTTGACAATGACCTTAGATTGTGAACCTACATGTTGTTCCATATGAAAAGCATTGAAGCGTTTCAAATCGGTCCTGCTCGAAAAATAATTGATCTATTGAAACGATATTTTTCTTAAACTGTGTATACATGTATTTAGCATAGTTTTTTGTACAGTTTCCACTTCGAAACAACTTTTTTTACGCATTTTGATCAAATTTTAGCTTGGAAAGCGATATTTTTCTATGTAGAACAATCATTTGTTTTTGTGCGAGTACCATCTAATGTCCTGTATGACAGGGAGTTTGATTACAACATTAGACTGTTCCTGATGATGGAAACTGTAATTATATGATCACAATCTAATGTCATTGTCAAATCAAATTTTTTACAATCCTTTCTGCAACCCAACACTAGAGTTTCATTACTCTAACTTTGAATTCATTTTGCTTTAATACCTTATTTTTATCTTATGTCAGATTTATTTGAAAAGCAATCCCAAGATACAGATGCGACAATTGGTATTGGTGCCTATGAAACGGATTTTGATTCTTTCGATGAAAATATTGAAATGAACCATAAGGAGTTTTCCAGTAATTGTGAAAACGAACTACCACGCCATTTTAGATGTGCTAGTCACACGTTAAATTTAATTGCTACAACCGATAGCTTGAAAGCTATTGAATCTAAGCCATTGAAAAAAAAAATACTTCAACGTGATAGAAAAATGTTCAGCTGTGTGGGAAAGTTTACGATCTCCTAAAAAATATGAAAGGTTTAAAGACTACTTAGGAATTTCACTCAAGCGACCAGTTGTTACTCGGTGGAATTCTACCTACGATTGCATTACCCAGCTATTAACTATTGAAGGGAAGCTTTTAGACAATAGTGAGATGAAGTTAGAGAAAGCTTTTAATTTGAAAGATTTCAAATTTCTTAGAGAATTCGCGCGTTGCTCAAAACCTCTGGCATGTGCAATTGATCATTTACAAGCGGACAATTCATATTACGGTGTTCTTTCTCTAAAATATGAAATGGAAATTTTATTAAAAGGTAAAACTTTCATTGATTGCAGGCCACTTGCGCAAGCTATTAGCGACAGAATTAATGAGCGATTTAAAAAAATATTTGACCCTTCTCAACCTGATATAGATGCTATTTCTCATCCACAATTTAAAGGTCGTTGGTTAACCTCTTTTACTGAAGAACAAAAAACAATTGATGAACGTTTTTCAGAAGTTGTATCCTCGGAAGATTCTTTAGAAACAACAACTGTCCTGAATGAAGATGTGATAGATGACTTTAATTTTGGAGAATCTACTTCATCAATTCCTGAATTTCAACCATCATTGTCACAAGGTGAGACTGCAGCAGAAGTGACACGTTACTTGAAGAGCAGAGAAACTGGATTGGAACTATTAGAAAAATTTCCATCAATTCGGAAAGTTTTTTTGAAGTACAATACACCATTCCCTTCATCTGCTCTTGCAGAAAGACTCTTCAGCCATGTTACAATGATGAATTTGCCACGGTACAATCGTCTTACAAACGAGCACTTTAAACAAAGAGTACTTTGTAAAGTAAATGCAGCAAAAACTTATTGTTAATTTATATACACTTGTCCACAAAGTTCCGAAAATTGCAAATTATAATAAATTTCTTAATGTAGTTGATGTTTTTAGAGGATGAAGGATCATAAAAAACTATTAAGACGAAATTTTTATTTTCCAATAATCCGGCACCCTCCGCTCACTCCTCCCTCACCCCTACCTATTCTCGGCACCGGCATATTATGAATTTTTCTATACAATCCAATAACCCGACGCCTAGTTTTTAATAGTGCCGAATTAGTGAAACTCTACTGTAGTTTCTATTTATATTTATTTCACTTACCTAACTAGTTCTATGCCCATTACTAATGATTAATGAAATACTTATTGATTCCTCATTAAAATTTAAAAAATGAATAATGTAAAGTAGCTTCATTACCCATTAACTTAAAAAATGTTAATGGAAGTTTTCACATTATCCATTAAAAATGTAGTGAGTAATGTAAAAGCCTTACAGTATCCATTAAAAATGTAGTGAGTAATGTAAAAAACTTACATTATCCATTACAAACAAATGCAATGGAGATGTATTGATTCTACATTGAAAAAATAAGTAATGCGTAATATAAACGGCACTCATTTCTCATTACAAGTAGTGCAATACAATGCATTACAAAAAAATTATGCATTTTTTGCAACACTGCATATATTACAATATCTGTCTCCCAAAATCAAATTTGACACTGTTTAATAATAGTGCTGAGTACCATGCGTTAAAAATGTATAACGACTTACCCAATGACATAAAAAATTTGAATAATGGTGCTTTTAAAAAAGTACTGAAGGCTGCATTGGTGAACCAGTGTATATATAAGATTGATGATTTTAAAATGTAATTTGGTTTAATTTGCTTGACGAATTCTATGTATACTGAATTAATAAATTTCTATTATATTCTATTCTCTATGATCAAGAATGGAATTATTAATTGCATTAAATTATTTTTCAGGCTTCCGTAAATATGTGATGAAAGGTATTGACACTTGGCTCAAGGAGAATAGAAGTCTTGCTGCTAAACTGAAAAGTCTAGAAGCTCAAATCACATATCGCAACAATGCAAGCTTAATTATTGACGATAGTGATATAATGCTCCCAATTCGTAGTGATGAACAGCTTCGTGGATTTGAAAAAAAGTCTTCAAGATAAACTTTTCTTTCGAAAATTGGTAATATACCTATATCTACTGAATGAGAATTATAACTTGTTAATGATATCAACAAATAATAATTGAATTTATTTTATGTTTTATAGAATCTACCTTAATAAGCAAGTAGAGACCAGAAATTAAGTTTAGTCGCAGGAGTAATAATGGAGAAACTGACTAATAAACTGGCTGTTCAGTATAGTTGGCAAGAAAGAAAGGGTAAAAAAACCGATAAATAAATTACAACAGTTTACAAAACTTGTCAAAAGTAAGTTTCTATGTGATAATTAATAAATTCTCGAAACCTTGTATTTTACATATTAAACGTAGCTCATGCACTTGTTATGCAAATGATTGATATTTTTATTATGGCTAATTATTGGTATATAATTTCATTATTAATCGTTGTTTATTTGCAGAAACAATTCAATTGATGTGCCCATTATCTTCAGAGAAAAAAATTCCAGCCAATTGGGCGAAGGGACCATTCCAACTTCAAAAATGTTGGCATTTTATTATAATAAAGAAAATAAAATTTCTAATATCGTGTGAGGTGACGCGGGTAATGGCTAGTATTCAATATGATATTTGCTATTCGTTGCCATGGTTACCTACATAATATGTTCCGCGTCATGTAAAAATTAATCACAGCATGCCGAACTAGTTTATTTCTGACAGATCCATAAAACAAAAGATCGGCTGATTTTTTTTTATTTTCAAAATATTTCCGAAACTATAAAGTTAAAAAAAAAATTTTTAACGAAACTTTCTTGAAAAAATAAATAGAATAATAATCTTTTAATAAATTAAACATCTCGTGGTCCAATTTTGTAACCGATTTGACTAAAACACTTGTTTGCTGCAACGTACCTTGGTCGACGCTAAGTAATAATCATTTCCGAAGTTTTTTTAGTAATTACTGTGTTGGACAAAAGACACCAGATGAATCTACTGTAAGAAAATAATTATTTAAATGACATTTATAACTCTGTTGACAAAATTCGTAGCAGCATATCTGATAATAATGTGTGGATTAATGTTAATGAGACGACGGAGGCATGCGGACGTTGTATTGCAATTATTTAGTAGGTATTTTAAACAAAAATTCATCAAGTTCTTCAATTAGAAAAAGCTTAATTCTAAAAAATGTTGACTCCTCTAAACGAGATATTCTTAAATCTACGTCAACAATTAATTCGGTGGAAATTTGGATGAAAAATTTAAGGCGGCGCGGCTGTTGTAGTCGTCCTCCAAGCGACTCAAGCCGGTTCCCAATCAAGCTCAATTAGCGCTCCAAAAAATTCAAAGGGCCCGTTCCGCCGTCCACCATACAAACCTCAATTCAACTCGACGAGCGGGCAAAAACATCATCACCAGTCTGGAAGTCTTACCGGAGTCACAAGCAACCGAAAAAGACTTACTCGAACCCCAGGAAGTGATCCTAGAGAACTGCTCAACCTCTAGTATGGCAGAGGATTAGCCCAGTATCAGGAATTGTATTAGGAAAACCTACGCATTAAAATCAGTTCCTGAAGAGTCCATGAAAGTAATGATAGCGTTCTTGAGTCATGGATCTATAAAACAATACGACATTGGACTGAAAAAATGGAAATTCTGCAATAATAATGGGATAAATCTTTTTTCTAGTACAATCCAACATGTACTACGACTCTTGAAGATAATAACGGTGCTACGCATGGGTCTCTAAACAACCCTCTATCAGCTGTCGTTCTCCTTTGTAATGTGACAACATTACAGGTATTGTCCCAATCATTATTTTGAATAACCGAAACATAAAATTGTATTAATTAATTAAATTCACTTATTTCTGAACCTTCAGTATCTTAAATGCAAAACTATTAATTCTTATTACATTTATGAACATAATGTACTTTTCAAAAAGATGTTATCTAAGTTTAATTCTGATTAATATTGCTGTAGTAAACCGCTGAGCAATCGGCTAATGAGTTAGATTTTGGCATTGCAAGAGTATCAACTAGTTATCAAATATCAGTCTGGAAAAGAAAACCCGGTAGCGGACTGCCTATCCAGGTACCCACCAACAGGTGATTCATCATTAATACCTGTACATAACCAGTTTTTTATGATGACCATGCAGTTTGGAACCGACTCCGAACTGAAAGCAGCATTGCAAAATATCAACCATTATCAACAAGAAGACGAGGCGACCAGAAAAATAATGACGAGAGTGAAGAGCGGGGAAGAAAGACTACAAATGCTCTCCTTAATCCACAACGAAATACTGTTCTACCGACTACATCCCGATATGGATACATGGAAATTGGTAATACCCGATCAGTTGATTGATTTAATAATCAATGACTTTCACATCAGAAATGGACATTTCGGAGTGGCCAAATGCTTTCACGCCATACGAGAAATCAGCAATATGTTCCGAAGAATCAGACGTATCGTCACAGCGTGCGACCTATGCCAAAAAGCAAAAATCAATAACCAACCCAGTCAAGCCCCCATGCAAAACATCCTACCAGAAGAACCGCTTGAACTACTAAGTTGCAATCTATTAGGACCACTACCACGAGGAAGAGGAGGTATGGAACACATTTTTGTAGTCATGGATACATTTTCTAAATTCGTCCAACTATATTCTATTCGAAAAGCTACATCGAGAACAGTAACAAGCAAAATTATTATCGACAACTTTGTACCCGACATCGGTAAGCCAAAAACCGTACTAACCGATCAAGGCCCCCAATTTACCAGCAAGCATTGGAGAAATCAACTACAAGCAGAAGGAATAAAAGTCATTTATAGCGCATCGTATCATCCGCAAACCAACCAAGTCGAAAAGGTAAACCGGGAAATTGGAAGACTAATTCGTACTTACTGCCATGAAAAACACACAAATTGGGTAAGCTACATCAAGGATATTACAAGTCAACCGGAGTAACACCTTACGAGTTAACATATGGAACGAAACCTACGACCATCATCGAGAAACTTATCGAATTCCCCAAGAGAGAAGGGACAAACATCGAAGACCGAATAATTCAAGCACGGGAACGTATGAAAAATCGCGCGGAACACCGAAGAAATCGACACGCAAAACACAAGAAGCTTACTCAATTCGAAATTGGTGACCTTGTCTTAGTGCAAACGAATTTCAAATCGTCTGCCATTGATAAAACAATTAGTAAAGTATTCCTACTTTAGGACCATATCGCGTAAACGCAGTAAAAAACAATAATGCGTATGTACTAGTACACCCTGAAACGGGAGAATATCACAATACACATAATATAATACATCTGAAAAAATACCGGATTTTGACTGCCGATAATAATCACCGATTTAAGAACGTGAATTGAAATAACTATAATTTTTTTTCTTTTTTTTTGTTAAAAATGTATCTTCTAGTGACGACGATATCATACTTGAATCAAGAAAAGTCATAGAGGAAATAGGTGTCAGACTAGGCCTAATGAAGCCATATAGCAGAAAAAAGAAAACGAAATTTTGGAAAATATTTTTCACACTCTTCCCACTCATACAAGTCCGGTTACTAGTTGGGGGCTGCGAACTGGGTGGTTTGTGTACCTAATCGTATTTGGTATTGGTTGGGTATATCTGAATAAAACATTGCTGCAAAAAAAAATATTTTGTTTCAAATATTCTTCGTTTTGAAGACTTTACTTGGGAAATGTGTAAATTCGCTACTGATTCCACATAACCGACGCTATCTATCCACTTCCATATATTCGATCGACTGGAAATTTTGCGCATGATGTCTCTAAATTTGGAACATTCAATTTATGTACGTTTAGACTGCTTGTTGGTCTGGTCTCTACTCTCCGACCTTTCCGGCATAGGTGACCTTTCTAGGGTTCGATCTCCTGCTCCCCGCTGGCATAGCTCATCGGATCATTGAGACACGCAAGCCCTCCTACCGCGACAAGGTCCTGCAGTCCATAGGGAGGGTATGTGTTTGTGTTGATGTTTGTGTGTGTGCAATGTATGTGTTTAATGTATATGTGTATATGTGTTTTTATTTCTACTTCAACTTTTCACTGTACGCTTTCAAACAAATAGAACTTGTTTTCGTCATAAAATTATGGAATATTGTTGCGGTTAATTTTCGTGTCATTAAAGAAGACCTCCTTTACGATAGACGTTGGCCACTTTCCGGCGAAGTTTCGACAAGCCGGAATCCTTCTTCTTTTTAGCATTCTTCTGGTCTGGCTCTGAAGCGTCCGTCTTCTGCCTTTTTTGAGCCGGCTCTACATTTTCCGTGTTTCTAGCTCGCATCGTCTCCTCTTCCCGGAGGCGCTTGAAGTCCATCGCCCTTTGCCTCTGCTCAGTCTTCGCGTCGCGACTCTGAACGGCCCTCTCGTGTAATTGTTTCTCCCGTTCTTCCAGACGACTTCGACTATTCTGGTCCGTGGAATTGTAGCCAGGTATCTTTATCAACGGCATGGGAAGTTTTGTGGCGGACTGTTTTTTTCCTAGAACTATTCGACTTCCGCTGATCTTCGTTAACGGCACGGGAAGCTTTGTGGCCGACTCTTTCTTTTCTCGAACGATTAGATCTGGATTACTCGACTTCGGATGTAATGGAACTCTTAGATTGCAATTTTTATCTCTAACCGCCATTTTGATTGCAGTGTGCGCCAGAAACCGCGAAGCGTTTTCATTCTCTTTTGTCAAAACGGCACTTCGTCGCTTTTCTTCAGCCAATAAACGTTCGCATTCCTTGCCGTACAATCTCATCAACCACTCCCTTTCCGCGTAAACTTATAACTTTTCAAAAGGGAACTATTCAAAAAAATTGGGCTATTGACATATAGATGTCAGTCGATTCGTCAGGTTAATTCGAACACATTTGTCTTCTGTTGACGCTGCAAAAGTGAACGGTTCTCGTTTAAAATGCAGATTAAAATATGAGTTTTGTTTCAAAAGGTAACAATTTTACAAAAGTGTGTGTTTCAAAGTGGAACAATTCTCTGAATCAAACAAAAGTGCATAATTTCAGTTCTAAGGCATTCTAACCTGCATTATCGTGTGTGATATTTTTGGTTGTGACATATTTTGTGTAATATTTTTTTGTATTATGGAAGATGATCTTGATGATGGAGTTCTTATTGGCGAAAATACTGACGGAAGGGGGTCCAGAAAGCGTCAGAAAAAGGAGAGCCAGAGAGAAAAAGCGAAACGCATAAGGTAAACAAAAAGCATTCTATTTTGAGGTTAAGTGTTTAACTTTTGTTTTTTTTTTCGGTTTAGATATTCATGTCACCTTCCAAGTATGGAAAACTTTGAAAAACCTTGCAAGCATAAAGATAAAGGAGCCTATATGTGCGCTTCCGTACAGAAAAATGATGTTATTTTGGCCGACAAAAATTTTTCGTATCTTCTGTAAAAGTAGAACAAGATGTGAAAATTTCCAATTTGTTATCGGTTAAGTCACCAAAGAAACAAAAGCCTCATGTAGGTGCAGCAAAAAAGGCTCACCAAATTGAAATTAAATACAAAATTTGGTGTGACAAAAAACTGAAGCCGGTGTGCAAGAAATTCTTTTTGGAAGTGTTTGGAATTTCTTACAAGCGAATTTTGAACATAGCAAAGAAAAAAATGCAGGGTTGTCATTTTTCGGAGAAACGTGGTGGAGATAGATTTTCAAAGAAGAGTGAAGGTAAAAGGGAAAAAGTAAAGCTGTTTATTGGTTCGTTAAAGGCATGTGAAAGTCATTATGGTAGGGAAAAGTCCAAAAGATTATACTTACCGTCATATTTAAGCATAAGAAAGTTGTGGAAACTCTACAATGATAAGACTGATGAAGAAAACAAAGTCAAATATGGTTTTTTTTCCAAAATTTTCAACAGTAGTTTTAATATCGGATTTGGAAGTGCCGCCACTGATGTATGCAGCATGTGTTGTCGACTGAAAAATTCGATAAAAACGGCTAAGACTCCAAGCGATAAGCAAAAGTACATTACCGAGCGCAGAGTACATAAAATGCGAGCTAAACAATTTACGTTATTAATGAGGGAAAATAAAACTGATCAAAACACTGCCTACTTTTGCTTTGATATGCAGCAGGTCCAACCTCTGCCCAAACTGCCAGTGTCTGAAGCGTTTTACTCCCACCAAATTTCTTACTATACCATCTGCATTGTGGATGTGAAAAGTTTGGAGCCATATTTTTACTCATGGACAGAGGATCAAGCGCACAGGGGAAGTAACGAGGTAGGATCAGCTTTAATTGATTTTTTAAGGAAATATCAATTTCCAGTTAACTGTACCTCTATTAGGTTCTTCGCAGATGGTTGTGGGGGACAAAATAAAAATTGTCACGTTATACACTTACTTTCTTGGTGGCTGTTCAATGAGGCACCAGAAAATTTGAACAACATTGCGTTAATATTCCCTGTTCGTGGACACTCATATCTTCCAGCTGATCGCATATTCGGCCAGGTTGAGAAGAAACTACGTAAGGAAAGTGTGATTCTGCACAAAACGGACTATGAAAATATTTATAAAGAAATTGGACCTGTTAGGAAGTTACCGGATGATTGGGATGTATGTGATGTTAAAGGTCTACTACCTATAATGAAAAAAATGACTGGAATACTAGGAATGAAGAGAATTTTTCTACGAAGGATATCTGGAAAGTCAAAGAAAAAACAAGTTCAGTTTAAAATGGAACTACACTACAGAAACAATGACATATCAAAAAAGTTTGAATCAGTTCTAAAGAGAGGAAAAAGACTGACTGGCGTCAGCCTGGAAAAAATAAACCCAATGCAACCTATTCCCCCCAAAAAAATAAAAAGTTTAAAGAACTTATTATTGGCTTTTGATTCTAATTGGGCAAATTCAATTGACTATGCCTGGTACCAGAATATTTTGATAATGGACGAAAATGAAAATGGCGAAGCTATAGACGAAAACCAGAATAGTGAAGCTGTAGAAGAAAATGAAGACGCACGCGATGAATTTGAAAATAACTCTGTTTGCGATTGTAATGACGACGATTATGGAATATTAGTGTAACATTATTTTTTTCATTTAAGATCAAGTTATCATTATTTAATTATTATAATACTTTTCAGAATCTTTTTTTTCTTTAATAAATACGTTAGTAAAATTTTTGTCACTGTTTTTATAATTAAATTTATTGATAATTTTTGTGTCAGTGCTACTATTTTTGGTGACAAAGTGGCACAATTTCATATTTGAAGTTTTCAAATGGGAACAAAACTAATATGTAATTTCAAAAGGGCACCATTTTGTAATTAGAGGGGTAAAACTTATTGATTAGGGTAAAAAACGATTTTTTTTAATAGCTCTGTCATTTTTACCGACATTTTTGCCCACATTTGCACTGGTTACAATATACTACGAAGTACCGCACAAGATATATTAGTTTTTAGCTTCTGCACAACTTTTTACCAATTTGCAATAGTTCCCTTTTGAAAAAATGCTCCTCAAATAATGATAACGGAGAATGATTATTTTGTGTAGAAGAACGTTCGTTATAATACTAACAACTGTTCCAAAATAACTATTCCTAGTATTGTATTGAAACGTGCTAAATCATTATATCTCATATTCATGATTCGTGATGTGAAAAACTGAATGTAATATAATTCTAGTCTTATATAAATTACATTACAATCTGTAAAGTTAAAGTCGCTACACATGAGACTAGTTTTCCTTGCTAGATTTCTTTGCATACTAGTTTTCTAGCGCTGGTTTTTCTTGATTACTGTTAAGTGCTCACTTCACACAAGACTATTTTTCAAGCATGTTTTATGGCTCTCACACTATATTCTGTTAATAATAAAACAATGTAGTATGATTAAATCTGCAATGTCGAGAAAATTTTAGTTGATAAACTAGGGGTTAGTCTTTTTCTAAAATTCTTTTTTAATTACCAATTTGAATCTAATATTTTTTCGCTTTTATTAATCGAATATAAATTGCTTCGAGGGAACGGGGAAAAATCCCATATACCCAGGCGTGTGTGTTAAAGTAACGTTGTATTTTACTTTTAATAAATATACATTTTTTTTGGGAATTATATTATCTTCTAAGGATGAACCATAATCGATTTGAAAAAAGAAGAGAGCGGACAGCATGTTTTTTTCAACGAGTAGTTTTTTTTTTGTCGAGTGAATCCGGTCTGAAACTTTACTTCAAAAATACACTTCAACCCGTTTACGCTCTTCAAGAAGTGGAAAAGCTTCATCATATAGGATGTGGTGTGGACCGGAGCGGGTGACTAGTAGATTATTGTACGAGTAAAAGAAATATATTTGCATTCTGGTATTTACAAAGCCGTGAAAGATTGAAACACATAATAGATGTAACATTCCCCTTAAAGTGAAAAAAAAAAAACACAATTTAAATACATTTGCAGTTGCAAACAACGTTTCGTGTGATCCTTCATAAAGCGTAATTGTAGAAATTGTGACAGAGCAACCGTGATAAAGATCAAAAGTTTCTAGACACGTTATAGCACAGCTTGTCAATTTCATACCTTTAGAAAAACAGAATCGATCACATTCATATGGTATCGTAAACTTATTACCTATAAGCTAAGGGTGACACAAATATTGTCTCACCTACATCGATCGTTTCACCAGGCGGTCAGTTTTACTTTAAATACTGTAAAAATTTCAGTCGTTCATTTGTCATGTAGAGTATCCCCTTAATGAAATATAACTTCTTTACCAACATCTTTAGATTTTGCTGACAGATACTCCCACACTTTATCATTTTTCTTCAACGCAAACGTATTTATCACATTAACTACCGCAATAATTAGATATTTCTGGTCAGGACTGTTCTGCTCTTGTATATGTTAAAGATAATTCTTTAGCATTAATGATATTTTTCATATGAAAAAACAAGTCTGCATAGTACGCTAAGAATTTTTGTTTGAGATGCTTTTTTGAAGTAAATACATGAAAAAAAATAACTGTTTACTTTTTTACTATGAAATTTTTCAGATTTTTTTTATATTTTCAACAATGTCACATGAAATTACTTATTTATAAATGTAAAGGAATTTGAATAAATATAAAAAAAATATTTTATCTGGAGATTCATAGCTTTTTAGTGAAATTCCAACTACAATCATTTCAAGCCGTGAGAAACAATCGTCGATTCACTGGTTTCCAATGCGTACCCGCCGTGTATAATGAGCTGCATAAACGATACATTGAACTGAGAAAATGATTGATTGGTTATTATAAATTGAAGTGTATGAGAACCAACTTACTCGCGGTAATTGTGAATGATTCTTCGTGCGTCAAGTTATGCTTTATCACGGCAGTCAACATGTTAATTTCTTGTGATGCACACTTATATAAATATAATGAGTTGCGAATAAAGAAATTTTATAATAGTCAAATCGTTCATCATTGTGTTTTCAAATATTTTATTTATCATGTCTACGATTTTCAATTTTTTCACCAATAGTTCACCCGAACGGGTGATGATATTTTACGAAAATGGCACGGTTCTAGACATATCTAGAACCGAGTTGGAAGAAATTTTTCAACAGGCCGCACAGTATCCGGACGGGAGCGAAGAGCAGATGCTCTTCGTAGCGGAAAAATTGATGAGCTTCACAACTCAATGGTAAGTAAAAAAAAAAATATACTTATTTCATCTTAACACCTTGACTGTCATTGCGTTCTCATTGAACCGATTGATATACTTCATACAACAGTCGGTTCATTATATCATATTATACTTTACAGCAATGAATCGTATGGCATGTAATGTTTTTTTTTTTCGATTTTGCTTTTTATCGATAAAACCTTTTTTCATTGTCATTTTTTTTACGAAGTTTATTGTTTATTAAAACTCATGAGCTTAAATAAACAATAACAAATCGAAAACATACACTTGCAAAAAAAAAAACACATGACTTAATCGTGCTAAAAACATCAAATAAGCCGGCCGGCACATCATGTGTGTGTATGGACTGTTAATGGTACGAGCCGGTGATATGATTTAATTAGTATGCGATTTGAAAAAAGTGTTTTAGTTTAATTATTTAAAAGTATATTCGGTTCGCATTGACCTTTTTTTGAATTTATATCAACAGTCAAGGTGTTAAACTAAAGTTATTACTTATTGTTCAATAGCCCACCATTCACATTTTTTTCTAATTGATTAAATAGTAATTTTTTGAAATTTATAACAACAGTTAAGGTGATAAACTAAACTTAATACATACCTACTAGATTCTACAATATCCAACCGTACAAATTTTTTTCTAATTGATCAAATAGCAATTTTTGTAATTTATAACAACAGTTAAGGTGATAAACTAAAGTTAACCAAATATCTGGGTTTTTTCCACAGGTATTAAACCTTAATAAAAGTAATCTAAAATTGAAAATACAAAAGTTGCTAATTTTTAAAATAGACGCTGATAAAATATAGTAATAAATTAATAATATTTATTCTTCTTTTTTTCAGGTGATGCTCTCCGCTTATATTAGATTAACGTAGTTTGTAGTTAGTAATTAGTTTTTTTATTAGTTTTAATTTGTTTTTATATAGTTTTAATTTTGTTTTTTTTTTAATTAGTTTTAATTTGTTTTTATGTAGTATTAATTTTGTTTTTTTATTTTTTATTTTTAAATAGTAGTTAAGTTTATATAAAAATTAAAAAAAAATAAAAAATGTTAAAAAAATCATTTCTACTTTATTTACACATCCTTACTTGCGGAGCAGAGTAGGTTTAGAAAATCACAAATAATGAAAAAGCAGAGAATGCTTTATATAAATAACAATTAATTAATATAATATGTTTTAGTAGATATAATATGTTTTAGTAGACTTTCAATTCATTTTTTAAAGTTGATGAATAAGTTCGTTAAACAGAAATATAAAAAAAGTTTAAATTAAAGAAAAATGCTTTAAATTTTAAAATATTAAGTATAAACAATATTTTTGAAAGAAGCTAATTTACGCTAAATATTCTTATTTACGATTGATTTTATATTCATATAATTTTTTCAATTCTTCCGCAACCAATTTACCTTTCTTTTATCATATTTAGTATATTTTTATAATCAAGTGAAAAATTAAACGATATTTTATTTATTGAGCTTTATTGACAAAATAGTATAATATTCCATTTAATTTGAAATCTGTATGTCATATTTTTTATAAGTTATTTTCCTTAATCATAAAATGAAGTAAAACAGGAGTGGTCAACCAATCGAATGCGTCGTAATTTTATGTGTTAATTTTTTTACTTTATCTATTCAAAAAATCAATTTTTAAACTAAATCGAAGTAAAATTAATTTTTCTTCAAATCTCTATATAGTAATTAAAGCAAATCAGAGTGAATTGGAAATATATTTAAAGTTCAAAGATATTATTTAGAAATACAAACTAATAGGTTGAACAGTCCTGAAGTAAAACATGTGATAACAACGGATTATCGGGAACATATGGAATGAATATAACATTAAATCTTCAGTTTACTTTCATTTTATAATCATAACAAATAACAAATGAGTGTGTTCCTAAATTTAGAAAAGAATGACTATTGTAAAATTTTAGTTCTTTTTTTAATATTATCATTAAATATTAAGTATTAACATATTTTTTTTTTGAAAGAGCAGCTGATTATATCAATTATTCTGCCGTCCTAAGCAAGAGGGGCGCATCCAACATTTTTTGTCAAAATGAACTAAATACATATTCGGAATCAGCGAAAAAAGGCGCATCTGCACGTATTTTTAACTTCTTTATTAAAGCAATTACTAACCGAAAATATCTATAGCAAAGAAGGACGCATTTCCAGAATGAACAACAAAAAACTAAGCAAGAAAGTAATTTCTACCATGCACTAAAAAAAAAAAGACGCATATAGTCAGTTGCGTCTAGCCTTCTGAAATTAACTTAACTTAAATAATTAAAGAGGCGTTTCTGAATTACCATTAAATCAAAAGGACGCATCTGCACATCTGAATGTGATGCTACTAAGATAAAAAGACGCCGTTGTAAAGACATGACTTTTTAGCTTAGTGTTTAGAATATACAAGAAACGCAAATGGCAGAAGCGTTTTTAAAATTAAGCGATACAAAATATTTTTTAGACTATGCTACAAAAAAAGACGCTTCTGTTCAGAAACGCCTTCTTTTCTTGGTTACCGGTGGTGTGGTGCACGGGAGTGATTGCGTCATCGTCAGTTGCGACTCATTCAGTAGGTCTGGTAACACGTGTGTGCAGTGCAAACTTTTCAAAAATGGTAAGTTTATTCAGAATTTTTCATTGTGTGTGTTATTTAAATAATATAATTTTGAGTAAAAAGTTGTATATGAATCTAGTCTCGTTTCAAACACCATAATTTACAGAGATAAATAAAGGCACAATTTTGAGGTTATGTTCTGTAAATTTTTTTGTACCTAGTGATTCGCAAACTCAAATAAGTTGTTGAATTACATTAATTGTTATAAATTAATAGATAACTAAACTAAAACAAGTAATATCTGTCAATAATATGTAATAATCTAACATACACAGCTGTGTATGTCGTATTATTTTATTATAACCCATCAAATTTAAGTAGGCTGTCAGGTGGCACGTGTACAATTAAAGTCAGCGGGCGTACCTGCCTACATATTTATTATATTTAGTTTTTTATTCACAATCGTAGTTAGAAGCTCCAACAACTCAAAAATCACCATTTTAAATAAAGAAAATATTTTTATCTAATTAAGTATGTACCTAGTTTGTAATTTTATGTTAAATATTAACAGAACTTTGTGTTCTATTTGTTTTATTTTGCACAAACTGCCACAAAAATCATGTAGGTAAATAATTTAAAAATATTTTTTAATGACGAATGCATTTTTACAGGTACAACCGAGGACTTTATTGTTATATTATAATACGTCATACAGTCTATATTAGATTATGACATAATATCATTGACAGACATTACTCATTTTATAACTGGACTTATTTGAGTAGGTAGTCAAGTGGCACGTGAATTGTTGTTCTCGATTGTACTTTTGATTTTCGTTTAATTTTCTTAATATTTACAGTTTTTTTTCTTAGTACACTATCCAAATTGAAACGTAAATTTTTAATTTCACTTTCTTATAATTATGTCAAAGCATTGTTATAATTTTTTTTGCAGTGTGACCAACTGAGATCAAGTCGAGGTTTAAAAATGCTTTTAATGGCAACGGCTGCCAATGACTGCAGCGACTCTTGTGATCCTTCAGCAGGGACGTCCTCTACAGCGACTACAGCTCAAATATCTAACAGAAATTACAAATCTGACAACAACTCAAGTGACTTCGATTTTGATTCCGACGACTCCATTTTTGACAAGGATTATTTACCACCCAGTTCGGTAGAACATGGTTTTGAGTCGGATTCAAGTAATTCCATAATACCGAACTCGCCAGGTAATATTGTAATTCCTGAAACACCAGAACCCGCGATTTTGTTACCAACACGCGAAGAAACTAATGATGAGCAAAGTCTTACAAAAAAAGGAACACTTCGGAAGCGTAAGAAGTATGATACGCCATTATCACAAAGAAAACAAATGAGATTGTTGGAAACCGCGAAGCAAAAATACAGTTTAAAACCAGGCTGTGGCGAGTCTTGTTATAAAAAATGTCATACCTATTTTTCTGAAGACGTACGTAACGATCTGAATCGGACATTTAGGCACATGGATTGGAAAGGGCAGCAGTATTTCATTATGAATAACACATCAAAAGATGAAGTTAAAAGAAAAACAGTAGAAAATGAAAATCGCAAACTTTCCCGAAATGTTACAGTTAAATACTTCTTGGTTAATGAATCTGGTAGCAAGATTAATGTGTGCAAAATATTCTTTCTTCAAACACTCGGATTTGGGAGAAAAAATGATAAGGCAGTCCGAACCGCTTTACTCCATAAACCAACTGAAATTCCTATTGACAACCGGGGTAAACATAATCACAAGAAGTTCGATAATCAAAAAGTAATAGATCACATAAATTCATTTCATCCCGTTATATCGCATTACAGGCGAGAACACGCGCCAAATAAAAAATACCTGCCGTCTGATCTGTCCGTATCAAAAATGTATAAAGATTACTGTGAAAAGTTTCACAGAGGAGACTCCTTTAATAGAAAAACTTTCGTATGAATATTATAGAAAAACGGTGAAGAGCCTTAATATATCATTTGCGAAATTAGGTCACGAAGAGTGTGAGGTTTGTGAAAGATATTTTATTCATAATCCTAGACACATAGAAATAAGACACCGGAGTTGCAAAGAATGCACAGAATATGAAAATCACCACGAAAAGTACATTTTAGCTAGACAGGAATATAAAAATGATGTAGATAAGCAAACAAAATCTGAATCTAATTTTGATACGGCGTATTTTTCTGCTGATCTTGAGAAAGAAATTATGCTACCCAGGATGGAGGAATTCAAAGCCGTTATATTTTGCCCACGAATAATCCTATTTAATGAAAGCTTCGTACCCTTAGGTAACAAGAAGTTAAACACTTCATGTAAAACTTTTGCTGCTATTTGGCATGAAGCGATATCTGGTCGCAAAAAAGATGATATTGTGAGTTGTTTCAGAGTTTTTTTACAAAGTAATAGGGATTTAAAACATATTGTTATTTGGTTGGATAATTGCGCAGGACAAAATAAAAACTGGTGTCTGTTTTCATATTTAATTCATGCTGTGAACTCTGAAGAATTTAACTTTGAGAGCATCACATTAAAATACTTGGAAGCGGGTCATACATTCATGTCTGCAGATGAGTTCCACCACTAGGTGGAGCAGTCCTTAAAAAAGATGAAACGTGTATACGATTTTGACGATTTCTACAAAGCTGTTTCTAACAGGATTTTAACAGTTAAGAGTATGAACGTAAACGATTTTTATAAATTCGATGATTGTTCATCTATTTACAAGTTAAAAAACTCCTCCCCACGTGCCTATTTGTGTGACATGTCGGTAGTCATATTTCGTAGGGGTAAATATGTATTATTTTACAAAACCGGCTTTGACAAAAAAGAAATCGAGCTTGATTTTCTTAAAGTAAAAAACATTAAATGCGGTGTACCAAATCCCAAACAAAATAAGGACCCAAGGGGTATATCATATGAGCGCAAAATGACAATTATGAATAGATTAGGGTCTCTAATGCCTGAAAACAGGAGAGTTTTTTGGCATAATTTACCAGTAAATGAAAATGCTGTTGATCTCACACACGAAAATGATAGTGATTGAAATATTATTTCACTCATTAGACTTTTTTTACAAAGGTGATTTATTTTTCTATGTTTAGTGTTTTATAATTAAAAGACGAATATTATTGCTGTGCTTTTAAATACCCAATTTATAAAAACATAATTATTTTAATACATAGTTATAATATTGTAAATTGTAATAACGCCATGTGTAGATCAAAGCTGATGGTACTAAATTAATTAGATAAGTTTAAAGGAAGACTGAATTTATAGCCAAATATGATACATATGCATAGGTACAAATTTCATGGTTCTCACAAAATATACCGATTGTGTTCATACTAGGAAGAAAATAACTCATATTATTAATAAGTTTCCCGTTTCATAACATTACCAAAAATACTTGTTTGTAAAATTTTTGACAGCGAAGTAATTATTACGTTTTTTGTTTTCATAATTTTTGACAGAGTAACTTTATGTTTTGTTGTTTATATTAATAAATTCTGACAAAAGTGACATTATGTTTTATTTTTATAACTTTTGATAGAGAAGTTATGTTTATGTTGTTCATTTTCATAATTTTAGACATAAAAATGTGTTGTTTATTTTTATATTTTTTAAGAAGTAATTTTTTTATGGTTTTTATAATTTTTGACAGAAAAGTTATGTTAAGTGGTGTTTTTTTTTTTTCAATAAAAATTTATTTTATTTTTATTTAATTATTCATCTTCTATTTTATTTTAAAACACAATAGGACGAAATAATTATGAACCCGTTGTTTCGTAAATTTAGTTATATGATTAAATGCAGTAAATAATTAGGTATTGAACGAAACGTCGTTTTGAATAATTTACTTTGAAAATATATTTTATATACTACGTTAAAAAGGCACTAGTGTCACTTGCGACTTTTCAGAAATATAAATACTACTCAAGATAATGCTTATCGCTAAGCAGAAAAGACGGTTTATGCATTTGCGCCCTATTAACGTAATGTTAACCATTTTATTCGTATTTTTTTACCAAGCAAGAAGGGAAAAACTTAATTTTTTTAATAAATAATTAATAAAATAATAAAAGAAACTGTTCGGATTATTGATCAATAATAATTAATACGTATAAAGACATCAATAAAATATAAGAATTTCAGCTTTTCTAAAGACAGCAGGTAATGAAAAATCTAAACTACTAATTATTTTTTTTCTCCATTTTAACATTTTGACAGATGCGCCCCTTTTCTTTATGACGGCAGTATTCTTATTTTAACTTTAATCATATGATAAAAACTAATTCACTAAGAAAGCAAATATAATAAAATGTATAGTGGTTGTTTCACAATCTTTCGACAGCTGTGTGCGATGCTCTGCAATTTTCACGTTCTGAAGCAAAAAAGAAAAGTATTACAAATCTTTTTTTTAAACAGATTCAAAATATTTTCTTACTTACCGATAATTAAATCAAATTTCGGTTGATAATCTGCATGCTTCTGGCTGAGGAGAAAACTAGACTCGTTCAAAAGCTTGTATAATCTTCGTTTTTCTATGCAGTCTGCCGGACAATTATCGAAATCCTTAAATATTAAATTGCGTGTCAAAGAACCATCGCTTGTTGAGAAATGTATGTCTAGCCATGTCGTTCTATTAGATGTGACTGACTCGCATATTGTATAAAGTTCATTTTCAAATAACGAAAATATTAACTCTAGTTCGTTAAATTCAGACTTATAACGAATGCTTTTAATTAATATACTATCCAAATTCACATATTTATCAAAATTAACATTCCACTTGACATATACAAGCCCTGCATAATTGAAATTTTCCATAACTGAAGCGTTGGACATTACTGAAAACAGCGATGATTGATAAAAAAAATTCTAATAATGGATTAAATTTAACACTTAACAATGAACACCACTTGCAACACGACACAATGATTAAACAAACTGTTTAGTTGTGTAATGATATAGTGTAATACCATGCTTAACGCGGTAGTACTTCTACAAGCGAAACGAAGTTATCTTAACATGTCAATAAGGGAAAGATTAAATCTATTAATGTTTTTTTTTTTAATAAAACCAAACATTATTTCTTACAAAAATACAGTTCACATACTTTGTAATGTAGATATAACGGATGTCATGAAAAAGTATTTTTCGTCTTCTTAATTATCATAAACTGTTAACTATTTTATTTTTTATTTCAGACTTGTTGTGTTGAAACTATGCCTGTTTGCTTCAAACCGGAAGTCTGACGTTTTCTTTATAATTAATAATTAACCTGTGAAATAAGTGCGTAAACAATATATAATAGTATAATATTATATTACACCTTGTATACCGACGAATACAATTTAATTACGACCTCAGCAGATTGCATTAGCTGGACTTTGAACTGTTATTACAAAACGCTAAAAAGTCAGAGACGGACTTTACTTGAGTAATATTATTGAATGTTTGTATCCAATATTCTTCTATCATTAGAACCTGTTATTACAAGGTGGGGCATTCGATCAAATTTTACGCCGAGCATTTTGATTGATTATAGCAGAAGCCGATTGGTTCACAAAAGGGACGGTTGTGTAATTGGAGAATAATGTCTGTTTCATTACATCTAATTTTGGGTAATTGCCTGATTGGAGTATAATTAACGTCCACCCGCTATTTTTGTTTGCTTAAAGCCCCCCTGATTGATTAAAACTATCCTCTCATTGGTTCACGGAAAGAGGGCGCCATTGACCGTCACTGAAACGTCGCAGTGACGCCAGAGTGGAGATCAATGAGCAGAGCAGTAAGCCCGTACTGAGGATAAAATATCAGTTTTTTTATTATTTTGCATTAAAATTTGTAAATGAAATCTTTACTTTTTTTAATTTTTTTATTCTAATGTTTATTATAAATAAAGTTTTGTAAATTATTAATAAGTGTTACTCTATGTGCGACTTGCCAAAAATTTTAAAATCTAAATTGACCCGTTGATTAAAAACCCCCGATTGAAAAAAAATGTTATGTTAGACTAATAATTTAATAAAAGAACACGATTCTACCTGTCACATTAAGTTCTCATGATGAGATTTTTTGAGGCCGGACCTGTTTTAGTAATAAAAGTATCGTATTACAATTCTATGTGCACAATGCAACAGAAAAGTCCACCTTGCGGTCGATCACATAATCACGCCGATAATGTCGCGACCAGTTTCATATTTTTTGATCAGAGATGGCGCGGATAGTCTAGAGGTCATCTCAAGGTCAGCGGGTCGGGTACTGAGGATAATCACTACTTATTAGCATTTCAACTTTGAGGAGTATAGGCATTAGCAAACTAAAACTAAAACTGCTTTATACAAGCTACACGACGAATTAAATATCTAGTGTTGGCAACCTCATCAAATTAGCATTAAAAAATTAATATGCTAATTATTGCAATGGCTATGCGTTAGTATACCAACACGTCAGCCATCTTTTTATCAAGCCTTTGGCAAACGGCACGTACATCATATTGGAATAACTCTGTCTCGCTTTTTGGAAAGGAGGAGCAACCGTATTGTACATCGAAGAGTAGCAGCATTTTGGTACCCCCCACGCAGCGTCTCGCTGATGTATCGCTGTCTCATTTCATCTAAGTGGTAACAGAACTATCTCCGATAATTCTTCGCAAAAGTAAGACTGTTTAATTTTATAAGTTGCGAATTGTATTTACATTATAATACATTCATGTCGTACTGAAATTTAATATACGTACGCACAAATCTCAGTAATAATAGTAATTTTGTATTCGATTAACTTTCGTGTTTGTAAAAAAGTAAAAACATCTATGATGTATACAAACGAAATTTAAGTAGCAAAATTCAAAACAAATACAGATAGTCCAACATGCTAATGCTTAAATATGAAAGTAAAGTAAAATTCGAATTTGACTAAATTTTCAATACGTTTGTAAGTATTTACTTCTAAGAGATTGGGTTTTTCGGTTTTCAATGTTGAATTGTAAAATCATATTGCTTTCAATTTAATCGTGAGCATTATTTCATTATAGTTATCTTGAGATTTTGATACGAGTTAAACATTATTACATAAAACACTTACATTGAATATATTATTACATTATAATTATATTGAATATATGGGAGATACCACTGTGGAGAAAAATTTGCAACGTTAACTTTGTCTCTCAATTATATATACGTCTAATTCCAACTGGAATTATTTTATTTATAAATATTGTGTACCTTTGTGTACCATTTTGCAAGCGAAACAATAAATCAATTTGTTGATCTATATACTCAACTATTTTGCGAAAAATATGTTTAAACCGGAATACGGTATAATTCTTTGAGTTAATTTAAACATTTAACAAAATAATATCTAACAAAACCGTAAAGGTATAGTTTTTCTATGTGCGTATAATATGGACTTAATTGTAAATTTTGCATATAAAATATTGCAAAAAACTTTTTCGAATGATATTTACGGATGAATAATTTTGAATATTGTAAGCGTATTTGTAATTCCTACATCTGAGCTTGATTAACGGGTTCCTTTGATTTCGAAAGGGAGAGTTTTTTCGCGAAGAGCTAAATTCACAACCCAAATAGACTGTTCCTTGTTGCAGAGATGGGTCAAAGATTCGAGGATCTAAAAGCTGCCCAATTAGTATTAGCCAAGAAAATTAATGAAACTTACACTATTTTTTGTAGTAGGTAGGCCAAAAGAGAAACAAACTAGGGGTCAGGCACAATCCGCGCTATTCAGCGCCTTGAAGAGTACTTTAATACGTTTAACTCTAACCAAACGGCTGTTCTTAAACTCAAGGACTTAGATTATAACGACGAGTACTTTACTACGTTTTTAAATGACGTAGAAGACTGTTACTACGAAAATAAGGGACAGTTTAATGATTTTATGCTTGATCAGGAGCCTGCTCAAACAACGAATCAGTCCCTTCATAGTAGTGCTATGATCTCGTCTACGCACAGTAATTTACCTCCCATGAAAGTTCCTGAATTTTGCGGCAAATACACCGAGTGGGAATCATATGGTGATCTGTTTTTAACAGTGATTAATAAGGCTGATATTTCCGCGGTAGATAAATTTTACTATTTGAAATCTAATGTTAAGGGAAAGGCAAAGGAGATAGTTGATAAATATAAGCTCACTGCAGCAAATTATACATTAGCTTGGAACGATTTGGTCGCGCACTATGAAAATAAAGGGCGTTTAGTAAATACTCATTTAGGAGAATTATTCAATGTTAAACCAATGAAAGCGGAGACTGCCGGGGCACTAAATAAACTTCGACAGGATATTGATGTATCCCTTGAGGCGCTCAAGGCTCTAGGTCGACCAACTTCGCAGTGATCTGATTATATTATCTACCTTATTACTAGTCGATTTGGGGCAAATACTGCCAAAGAATGGCAAAGGTTCTTGACTGACTCTAGGGATCCGCCTACATTGGAGGAACTTGATAAATTTATTAATTCACATATTGTCTTCCTAGAAGCACTGGTGCCAAAAAATAAAGTAGCAAAGTGTCTCAGGGAAAGTTTCATCCTGCAATTCGCATCAATCGAGCAACTCGAGTGATAGCGCCCCTAAAGAGCTATGCCCATTTTGTAAACAGAGTCATTTCATAGCAAAATGCGAACAATTTCTGGCAATCGGTCCAAAAGAGCGTAGCCAATTATTACATTACAGTAAAAACCCAAAGGATAGGTCGGAAATTGATAGTATCCGAAATGCTGTAGTGAACAATGGAACAATTGACGCTAAAGCTTCTTGTTCGCAAAGTATCAGTTTCCCGGTTAAAAATGATAAACTCCAGGGAACTAAAATTTGTGCTGAAACTTCGTCAAATTTGACTCCTTCAACTGTCGCTGAAGATAACTCCCATCCTTATACGTCATCACATTCGTGTGAATCCTATTCTCTACCAGGCGTTTTACTAGCCACAGCTATTGTCAGGGTTCAAGCTGATAATTGTAACGAGATTTACGCCAGAGCCTTGATAGATGATTGTTCACAGGCATCTATTATCTCAACGTCTCTTTGTCAGCGGTTAAAGTTAAAGACTCAAAATGTTAATGTACCTATGAGGGACACAGGTGGAGTTTTATTATCCACATTAAAGAAATTGACACAGGTCACTATTAAGACAAGAACAGGTGCAGTAAGTAACCTCTTTGTGAGTAAAAACTGAAGCCATTACTTAGTTTTTCTACATTTGTCGGAATTACATATTTCTAAATGATATCTATTTTAAGAGATTTTATTGCCACAGAGCGAATGGAAAATTAACAATGCCATGACTTCTCATTAATTAAAATGCCTTCTTAATTTTTTTAAACATATATTGTGTTACATGACAACGAAAATTTAAAAAAAGGACACAAACAAAAGAAATGTATACAAGAAAACAAAAAATCTGGATTAATGACATTGTTCCAAAAACGCGTGATACCCAACACTTGTAACGCGGCCACACTGACACGCAAATAAAGTTACAAATGTAATAGTTTTATAATTATGGCTCTGATTTACACAACGGTTATCTGACTTTTCTCAGACATGCGAAAGCCGCTGTTCGTTGATCCGTGGGAAAGCGTTGATGAAATTGCAATGATTTCCTGTAAATTTTACTTTGATAGATTTTCTTTAGGGTCGCCACCAATTTTTACTAAAATTGGAAAAGTTATGAACAATGGAAAAATTCAACAATAAAAAATATTCTTATACAAAGCAATTGTCTATAATAGACGTTTATTATTGATTATGAAATGCTGTAACAATGACATACAATTTGAATAGTTTCTGAATGACGAAAATTAGTTAATATTACTTAATTCTAAGTTGTCTCGAGACTTTGGGTGGGGAAAACAGGATGCAAAAGGACTTACGAAGTGACTCCGTGCTGGCGTATGTTGCAAATACCTCCTTGATGGTGTTTGTGCGCTTATCTCCTGCGTATATTAATAATCTTCCGTGGACGCAATTTCACTGCGTATCACCACGGTATTTTACCATAAACTTCACTTATTTATTATTACGGGTACTTTTCTGACCCTCTTTCACCTTTAAACAATATTAAACTCACTCCGCGATACTTTGTCGCCGCCTTTTACACTTCTTTAATATTACTTATAACTCCGCGATCATTTGTCGCCTTTAATTCACTTTATTATACTTTTATTATTTTTATACTTTTCAATATACACGTTTTTATCTTTGGCGTATATTACAATATTAGCTTTTAACATTGTCACCAGTTATGACCTGTTACCCCTTCTGACTCCCCCCTTTGCCTCTTAACTTAGAACGATGTTTACAGTTTGAGTGCTACTTTGCAACTGCTAAAGAATTGCGCGGTTTCTTCTATAACGTCGCGTCATCCTCCCCTCTCTTTCTCCTTCTTGTTCGCTTTTTTGGTAATGGAGAAAGGAATAAACTCTACTTCAATCATTCTATATACTAACATTTGAATACCGGCGGGAAAGCCGTACTGTTACACACTTTCTACGAGTTTTATAACAACCTGCAAAAATTTTTCGTTACTGATTTTGCTGGTGCCATTCTTCCTAAATATTTTGGCTTAAAGCGTTGTATTGGTAAGTCTACACTGTAATGTTCAGTGAAGATCTATTGTGCGGACGTCACGAACATTCCGACAACTTTCTGCAGAACATACGGCAGTACAACAGTGCGTTGGCTTTTGAGTCGACGGGCGTCAACATCGATCTTCCTGCAGGACGAGGACCTTATTGTTTGCGGATTTACGGACAGATATACCATAGAATAGCTCACGTCGAGCTACCGGTAGGTAATTTAAGTTACGGGCAACTTTATTTCCTAGATTCGGCCGATGCACAGAATCACAGAATGGAACGACAGGAAAACCAAAGAGTGCATTCCGGGATTAAAGGAAGAGTTAGATGCGTTATTTCGTGAAATAAACCCGTTTGCGGAGACGTGTAAATTTCTGAAGAAAGTCGAAGCCTAGGAAAATCAACGGGAGGCAGAAGGGAGAAATATGTCGGGAATAGTCATGAGAATTTTAGAAGACCGTCGACGCGGTCTATATAAATATAATTTACCGACGGCCAACGAAGTCGCCGTAGTATTTCGGAATTATGACGGAGCTCCGCCTCTGGAACGTGACATAAAGTTGCACTCGAGAACGGGTTTATTGCGGAAAATATCGATATTGAGCCCAAACTGCGATCCGATGAGCTATCCATTGTTATTTCCGCGAGGGGAAGCCGGTTAGCAACCCAATATGCCGTACAGAGAGAGAGAACGGCTCGAAGAGAAAACGTCACGATGCTGCAATATTTCAGTTACCAGTTTGCCGTTAGAGAAGGACATTTCAATGCGATATTGAATGCTGGAAATCTGACACAACAGCTTGCAGTGGATTGGTATGTTAAAGTCGAGGGTTCAAGACTTAAATATTTGCGACAGAGTCAGCAATTACCCCGCGTCGAAATGTATAAAGGATTGATGGATAATTTGCATGACGCTGAGGTAGAAAACCGAGCGAGAGTCGGTAGAATGGTGATACTGCCGCCGACCTTTGAGGGAAGTCCCAGGGAACATGCATCAAAACTTTCAAGACGCAATGACAATCGTCACAAAGTACGGTCGACCCGACCTATTTACTACGTTCACGTGCAATCCGAAATGGCGAGAAATTACCGAGAATTTAGAACTGTGGCCAGACCGGATTTGACAGCCAGAGTATTTCACCTGAAACTTGGAGAACTTTTACACGACATTCGTATCAAACACGTTTTGGGTGTACCGATCGCCTAGATGCACGTCATCGAGTTTGAAAATCGCGGGTTGCCACATTACCAAATTTTTATAGTTCTGCGCGCCGAGGATAAACCGCAAGAACCGGAACATGTCGATAGAATAGTTTGCGCTGAGATTCCGGAGGCCGTCACCGAACCCGAACTTTACGCGATGATACACGAACCCTGCGTTAATCTTGCTCCCAACTCTCGGTGTATGAGTGATCGAAAATGCAGCGAGGAGTCCCCAAAAGAATTCAGGGACGAAACTGTAGTGAACGAAAACGCATATCCGAAATATAAACGGCAAGACACGGGCCGGACTGTTCGTGTCAGAGGTCACGAAGTTGACAACAGATACGTCGTGCTGTATAATAAATGGCTGTTGAGAAAATACAACGCACACATAAATGTGGAAATTTGCTCTTCGATAAAGAGCGTCAAGTACATATGCAAGTATGTATACAAAGGACACGACTGCGCTTGCGTCCGTATCGGAAACGAAGACGCCGTTTTGAATTGGGATGAACTGGAGACGTTTGTAGATGCGACCGGAAGTAATGTGGCGTATGTTCGAATTTAAGATGCATGAGAGGAGTCATGCAAGCAAACGCTTGGCGGTGCATCTACCGTTTCAACAAGCCGTTTACTTTCAGGAAGGAAATGAACCGCACGCCGTAGAAAGGGCAGCCGCAGGAGACACGACGTTAACGGCTTGGTTCAAATTGAACATACGGAATCCTGCTGCCAGAGAATATTTTTATACGGAAATTCCAACGCACTACATATTCAACAAGAAAATATGGACCGACAGGAAAAAACACGTCGCCGTAATCTCGCGAATGTATACGGTGAGTCCCAGAGATGAGGAGACATACTATCTCAGACTGCTTTTGTTGCACGTTAGAGGAGCTACGTCGTTTGAGAACGTGCGAACGGTAAACGGCGAGGTATGTCCGACGTTCAAGGACGCTCGTGAAACGAAGAAATCTACTGGCCGACGACAGCGAATGGACGAGATGTATGCGAGAAACCGCGACGTTCAAAATGCCACGCCAGTTAAGAGCACTATTTGCGACAGTTTTGATCTATTGCGAACTCAACGAACCTCGAAGATTATGGGAGCTTGTAATAAAACAGATATATGCTCCCAATTTTGTTGAGGGTTATTTTTCATTCGAGTAAAAAAGATATATAAATGTTGTTCTTGGTAACGTAGCCCAATATTTGCATACAATATTTGAAAATACGTTTTTTTGTTCTTATTTTTCGAATAATAATTAAGTAATAAGTAAAGAAATAAAATAATAAATACGTACATTGGTAATATTTTGAGATTAAAGGATACATAAACCTACTATGAATTCATTTCCACATATATATTTCGACGTTAATCAAAGATTTTCATTTCCACATAGATGTACAGCTGTATATTTACCTTTGTAGGTTTTTGTTTATTGTTTTCTATCTAAATAATATATAAGAATATTATTAAGAAATAATAAGGCACAGACAATCAAGGCGGCAATGGTGAATATCTGGGACGAAATCACCATGGCAGCGGCCACGTCTCTAATAGCCGTCGACAGAGTATTAAGAGACATAACGGGCGTGGAAAGACACTTCGGCGGAAAAGTAGTCCTTCTCGGCGGTGATTTTCGTCAATGCCTGCCGGCCGTCCGCAACGCAAATAGGACAAAAGTTGTGGAAAATTGCGTGAAGAACTGTCATTTATGGGCGCAATACAGAACGTTCTCGTTTACGAGAAATATGCTGGCGAACGCAGACGAAACAGACTTTTCAAACTGGCTTCGAGAGCTCGGAGAAGGAAAACTCGAAAACCACGTCGATTTACCGAACGATATCGTAGCTATACCGGACGCGTTGTATCGGAAATATTTAGCAAAAATACGTAAGCGACTGACGGATCAGTCCATAAGAGCGCCATATTGTGTGCGCGAAAAGACGACTGCACGTTATTGAATGAGAGAATAATAGATTTTCTCGATGGTCAGGCTAAGTCCTATAGCAGCGTGGATTCGATAGTGACCGATGATGACGAAGAACAGAGCAATTTCAGCGACGAATTTCTCAATACAGTAACGCCGTCCGGTCTGCCGCCTCATAAACTAACATTGAAAAACGGCACAATAATAATGCTGCCGAGGAATCTGCAAGTAAAACAAGGTCTGTGTAACGGCACCAGACTGATTGTTAAAAATTTGATGGAAAATTGCATAGATGCAAAGATAATAACCGGAAGGGTCTAAGGCAATAAAGTTTTTATTCCGAGATTGGATCTGACGTCGATCGATAGCGACTTGCCTTTTAAATTGAAAAGGCGGCAATTTCCCATTCGTCCTGCCTACGCGATGACGATAAATAAAGCTCAGGGATCGACCCTTGAAAAAGTGGGCATATATCTCTCGAAACCGGTATTCGCGCACGGTCAACTGTATGTCGCATTTTCGAGAGCTCGCGCGATGAACACCGTACGCGTTCAAATTTTAGATACCACCAAATAAGGAAAACTCATCGAGGGAAGCGCTACGTATTATAAAGTAATTGTCGTGTATAAGGAAGTGTTGGAAAATTAAAATAAAATTAGTACTGTATGCCTCGCAGTCGCTTCGGTGATCAGTGAGATACCGGTCACAGTTACGATCTACGAAGACAAACGCCCAATGATCGTAAAACAAGTTGTATTACCTGTTATTGTCGATTTAAAAGACAGTACAGGAAAATAGTATCGTCACGTGCATATACAAGATTTAAAATCCGGTCCCGTCCAGTCCATTCCTGATAGCCCCGTAACGATCTGCTATATAAGCAGAGGTCAGCCTTTCTCTGAATCATTAACTTCCAGGATGGCCACTCCTATGGATGTAGATGAAGACCAGCTCCCTCGTGCAATCGCCTCGATCCAACCACCGAAGCCGGCATCCAGAGCCATTTTTATTGAACCGCCACCGCAACCAGCCCGCAAACGTCCGAAACTAGAACTATTGGCTCGGAAGCGACCGATGCCGTTAGCACAACAACTACAAAGCAAACCTGCCCAGCCGAGTGTTGCGTCCTCCGGCACTGTCGCCTCCATCTCTCGCCTCCTTAATCCGGGCGGCGAGAGAAAACCCACCAGGCTACTACCAGTGGCTTCCTCTAAAAAACGGGCAAAAAGCCGACAAGGCCCCCTACCGGTACAAGGACCGCCACCAGCACAAGAGCCACTACCAGTACGAGAGCCACCACCAGTCCAATGACCGCCACCAGTATAGGAACCGCCACCACAAGACCCCATAGGGCCCTCATTTATTGCGACCCCGCGATACTATCGTGGCTCGGGGGGTACGAATCATTTTCGGCTCCCGAAGCTACTGCGCCATCGCTTCAGACCAACAAGTATGGCGGGTAAGATTCACCGGCCAGGGCGTCTTTCGGCGGGCCTACATCGTCCACCGGAAGGAAGGGTGTAATGTAACGGCACACGACAGTGCCGCCACTAAGAATTAAACTTTCGTTTCATTTTTGTTTTGTTATTAATCATGGATAATAGAGAAGTGTTTTTATTTTGATAATTTAAATATAGAAGGAGTGTTTTTGTTTTTAAAATGCCTCTAAATCAGAGTGAAGTTAAGTTTTAAAAACAGTGAACGCCGCGGTAAATAATACGTTTTACTAAAACGGACGAGCCATTTGTGTTGCGAACTACACTAGTAACAAAAATTAAAGGATATAAAAAAAAATCTAAATTTTTGGGTAATATTCAACGAGCTGTAACTCCGAGGGAAATGATTGTACAGAAAATAAAAAAAAAGCAAATTATAGCTCCAAGTATCTAGTTTTCAGGTATGACCATGAATTTTTTTTTTTATGTTTTAGTCTGGAGAAATTTTAAAGAAACTACCAAAAAAAAAATTTTCCAAATTTTTTCTTGTCTAAAAAAAGGTATACGGACTTCAAAAATTTTTTTTCCATCATTCCACTCGAAAACTCTCGTAGAAAATTTAATGCCCTTTAATTTGATGTACTCATGAAGCCTGTACGATGATTTGCCGCAGAGTTATCGTCTATCAAAGCCAAAAGCATATTTTTAACTTTAATAATCAATAACTCTGGAAATAATGATCGTATAGAAAATCGATGGGGGGTTTTGAAAACTTCACAATATTCCCTATAAGATACTGTGAATGGCTATTGACGAAAAAATTTTTTTCGAAGCAAAAATCTTGATTGAAAAAAGGATAAAAATTTGCGTAATTAAGGATATTTGGATAAATTGGTATAACTTTGGATAAAATGGATGAACGAAGGATATCGTCAGTAATTTTTCAACCTTAAAGTGTCCTGAAAAATCCCTGAAAAATTCAAAACGATGCGATTTTTTTTTCTTAGTGCCTTGAAGCTTCAAATTTATTGTTTTTGCAAAAATCACCATTATGGGCAATTTTTCAATTTTTATTCATTTTTTCAATGAAAAAAAATTTTTTTTATCGATAATCTGTATTTTTTCGATCGAAAAAATCGTGTTTGTTAAAAATTTAAAAAAATAATTTTAATTTTTTTCAAAAATTTTTTTTCGAAAATTTTTTTTTTCAAAATTTTTTTTTGTTAACGTCTTCAGAATGCTCCATTATTGTCAAAACTGCCTTAGTTTTAAATGTCAACTTAAAAAATCAATAAAAAAAATCGATATACCCCCCAGTGGATGTCTGCTTTTCTTCACACTAAACGTGAATTTGAAGCTTCGGGGCACTAAGAAAAAAAAATCGCATCGTTTTGAATTTTTCAGGGATTTTTCAGGACACTTTAAGGTTGAAAAATTACTGACGATATCCTTCGTTCATCCATTTTATCCAAAGTTATACCAATTTATCCAAATATCCTTAATTACGCAAATTTTTATCCTTTTTTCAATCAAGATTTTTGCTTCGAAAAAAATTTTTTCGTCAATAGCCATTCACAGTATCTTATAGGGAATATTGTGAAGTTTTCAAAACCCCCCATCGATTTTCTATACGATCATTATTTCCAGAGTTATTGATTATTAAAGTTAAAAAGATGCTTTTGGCTTTGATTGACGATAACTCTGCGGCAAATCATCGTACAGGCTTCATGAGTACATCAAATTAAAGGGCATTAAATTTTCTACGAGAGTTTTCGAGTGGAATGATGGAAAAAAATTTTTTGAAGTCCGTATACCTTTTTTTAGACAAGAAAAAATTTGGAAAATTTTTTTTTTGGTAGTTTCTTTAAAATTTCTCCAGACTAAAACATAAAAAAAAAATTCATGGTCATACCTGAAAACTAGATACTTGGAGCTATAATTTGCTTTTTTTTATTTTCTGTACAATCATTTCCCTCGGAGTTACAGCTCGTTGAATATTACCCAAAAATTTAGATTTTTTTTTATATCCTTTAATTTTTGTTACTAGTGTATGATTATCTGTTCGGCTTTCCGACTGTGTAAGTTATGTAAACCAAACATTTCACATGTGCAGATAATTTCATCCCTCATCTGTATCAGTGACCATGCTGTTTATGTCTGATCCTTATTTCTTCGAATGAGGTGTATTTTTGCACAGTAAATTAGTATTCATTTAGAATACATACCCACCGTTTAGATATTAGCTGAAATTTCGCCCTGAAAGTTTGCGAAAACTTATTATTTACGTTTTTGCTCAGGATTTTACATCATGGACAAAAATCATTCTATCGCTAAGTGGCAACGCCGTCAACCTCTGACTCAGCAGGAACTTGAGCGCATAGTAAATGAGTCTGATGATGAAAACTATTGTTTTTCTGATTTTGAGGGGGATTCCGACGCAGAAGATGAGCTTACCTTGTCAAGTCGTTGTACAAACAATTTTAGAAAGAATGCCGACAATAATGCTTCTTCACAGTCAGCAGATGCTAATCCAGGCACTAGTTCTTATGGAATGATAGACAATAATTCAGACGATGAAGTGCACAGTACTTTTGACGACTCGGACTTAGATCCAACATTTGATCCAGATAATAATAATACAAGCAAACAAGGTAGATTTTTTCCAACTAGCCACGAATCAAATAGTGAAACTGAAGAAGGTGAGATAGAAAATGGGACGGAAAAGTCAGATGTTACTAATAGAATGTTTTCTTGGTCTAAAGATCAGACATCACCGTTGCTTTACTCCACTTTCAGTTCACTGAATTCGTCAGACAATGTAATGTTGAAATGGAAAATGCTTTTCCAGTGACATATTTCAAACATTTTTTTAATGAATCGTTGTGTGAACAATTAGTAAACAATCAAATTTATACGCCAGACAAGAAAATAAATCGTTAGATCTTGACCCAGACGAACTAAACGCTTTTTTAGGTACTCTCATTGTTATGGGATTCCATCGTTTGCCTACACTAAAATCATACTGGTCTAAAGACTCCAATTTTCATGTGGATAGAATTAGCGATATATTTACTTTGAAAAGGTTTTTGAAGGTACTCAGGTATTTTCATGCAAATGACAATTCCAAAATGCCTGCTCCGGGGTCACAAGACTTTGACAAATTGTGCAAAATTCGGCCCGTTGTAAATCACGTGAAAAACAAATTTTTGACTGCATTTTCGCCCTCAAGGTATTTATCGGTAGATGAAAGTATGATAGGTTTCAAAGGTAGAACGACTTTGAAGCAATATATGCCTATGAAGCCAATCAAGAGGGGCTTCAAAGTATGGGCAATAGCTTGTGCAGAGACGGGTTATCTGCTTGATTTCGATATTTATGAAGGCAAAGCTGCCAGAAATCCTAATGCCGATATGTTGGGAGAGAGCGTAGTTCTAAATCTTTGTCACAGCTTTGAGGGTAAAGGGTACTGCGTTTTCTTCGACAATTTTTTTTCCACAATTCCATTATTTGAAAAATTACTTGCAAAAATGATTTTTGCGTGTGGGACGATTCGTCAAACTAGGAAACATTTCCCAAAACAATATTTATGCCTAGATAAAAAACTGAAAATGAGTGAATCTGATTCTGTGTCAGCCAATAATATTTCTGTTTATAAATGGAAAGACAGAGGAGTCAAATGTGTTTCAGTCATCAGCAATATGCACAATTTTCAAGAAAAATCAGAGGTACTGAGGACAGATAAGAGTGGACTGAGACAAACAGTTCCTTGCCCGTCTGCTATTTCAGACTACAATGCTCACATGGGAGGGGTGGATCTATTCGACCAATATCATGCCTCATATTCTGTTTCATGGAAATCGCGCAGATGGTGGATAAAAATATTTTTCTACTTATTAGATGCTGCTATTGTAAACAGTTATATCCTGTACAGGGAAGACATCATAAAGCTAAAAGACAAGACTCAAAAACCAATGAGCCATCTACGGTTCCGAAGTGCTTTAGCGAATTCCCTTATATCTTCTTTCTCTTGTCGAAAACGAAGTGGTCCCCAAAAAACTGTCACATTAGATAATGTAGGCCATCTTCCTGTGAAAGGAACATATCGCCGCTGTGTCGGTTGTAGTGCTGCCAAGAAACAAAAGAGATCAAACCTCATTTGCAAAAAATGCAATGTAGCTTTGTGTAAAACTTGTTTCGAGCCATACCACAATAAGGATGCCTAAAAATATTTTTCATAAATGTTTTTTGATATTATTCCTAAAAATAAATGTTACACAATAAAATTTTTCATTATACACATGTTTTTCTAAGCAGCTGGAATGTAGAGGGCTGCAACACATAACTGTGATTTTATTTATAAATAATATATTTTTCGTTTTTATCTAAGAATATTTTTTTACGTTTTTAACGTATATTTGTTGTAATTCTAAGCATACAGAATATCTTTATGCTTACATGTTTTATAAAAGACATAATATAATTGAAAAAATAAAATGGTTTCTATATTTACCAGTGATTTTTATGAATTCGTTATTGGCGTTAATAATCCCTGGTAGCTATGCCTACCACCCAATTTTTTCAAATAAAAGGGTTCAACCAATAAAAATATTTTTTTTTTAATTTTCCTAACTTATTTGCACTTATTATAATATTACTTAACTGTTCAAATAGGAAAAATTAAAAAAAATAGTTTTGCCACTTAAAGGGTTAAAATAGTTTCACATTTTGGTTTAAAAACTGTTAGTTTGCAGTACTACTTATTATTACACATATTTATTATAATTGCTAATACGTAGAGAAGTTTTGAATTTTTCAAGCTTTTATGATGTTTGTGACTTAACATTATTTACCCCAAACTTAGTTATTACATTTGTAATTTTTCATTATAGCAATTCCGTCAAACAGTCACTGCGAGACTCCCAATTTGGAAAGCTTTAACTCTAAGGCACCTCTAAAAGACCTTCATGAACATTATGTCCCTGGTACAAATCTTGCTGGTAAAATGCTCTTAGAGAATAAGGAGAAAACAGGTACGTATGCTTTACCTAATTTTTTTTGTATCCTTAACCCTTATTCAAATAACTGGTTTCAGGTTGTACTGGAGATGATGCTATTGTTATTAGCAAAATATTCCCTACTTTACTTGAAGACTTCGTAGCTCCGTCAACTGCTGGAACGTCAACTGTAGATCCGGCTTTTTATTCTTCTACCTTAACGCCAGAAGAGCTAGACGATAATGAAAGCCCTGTTGATGATTCAGATAATGACCTTGACTACGTCCAGCCAGAGAGTGACTCCAGTTCAGTTACCAGTGAAGAAAATTTAGAAAGGAATGATTTAGCTGCCAACAATGAGACAGTGGAAAAAAAATTGGAAGTTGAAATGCCATTAGTTAAGAAATCTCGAAAACGACAAAGAAAACCAGTAACTTGGCGCTGCAATGAGAGAAAACTCAAACGAGCTGCGAGGGAAGAATATATTTCGAAAAAGAAAAAATTGGTCCCTGAGAAACAAATGAAGGGTGTTTGCAAAAACACGTGTAAGTTAAATTGTTTCCAGATATTTTCAAATGAGGATCGTGAAGACATTTTTAGAAAATTTTGGTCCAGTACTGCAGATAACAATGTAAAGAGACAATTTGTGGCATCCTGTATAAAAATTGAGCCTATACAGAGAAGACGTGAACGAACCGGGCAGAAAAAGAGAGACACTTCCTTGCTTTATCATTTTCTTAAAAATAATAGAACGGTTAGAGTATGCAAAGTATTTTTTCTCAATACACTAAGCATCTCTCAAACATACGTAGAAACGGCTTTAGCAAAAAGGTCTTCTGAAGGAGGGGTGGTATCTGAGGATTTGAGGGGAAAGCATCCTCCACCAAATAAAATAAGCCATGAAGTTCGTCAGAACATTCGAGAGCACATTTTGCGATTTCCTACTGAAGAGTCTCATTATCGTCGAGAAAATTCATCAAAAAAATACCTGGATAGCAGTTTAAATATAACTAAGATGTACGAGTTATATAGTGAAGATTGTCATGAACGAAACATACCTCCAGGTCAAATTGCGAAAATGTGGCTCTATAGTGAAATTTTTAATAACGAATTTAACTACTCTTTCAAAAAACCGTATAACGATACATGCGATTCTTGCGATAGCTATCAAATTAAATTAAAGGATGCGTCAACAAATCAAGACAAACAGACAATTCAGGACGAATATAACCTTCACTTAGATGACGCAGCTAATAGATACAGACTTAAAAAGATTGATAAAGAAATTTCTCGAGAAGATTTATCCCAAAAAGTCGTTATGGTCGATTTAGAAAAGTGCTTGCCCACGCCTGTTCTGACAAATGCGCAAAGTTTTTATTCGCTCAAGCTCTGGACATTCAACTACACGATACATGATGCAACAGATAAACATACGTATTGCTGCATGTTTGACGAATCTATAGCCAACCGTGGTGTTAACGAAATGGCCTCTTGCTTTATTAAATGGATTGACTCGATAAATTTACCACTTACCTTAAAAAAATTGACAATCTGGTCTGACAATTGCCCATCACAGAATAGAAATTTTGGTATGATTATGTGTTATTTTTGGATCATTGAAAAATATCCTCAACTCGAATTAATAGAACATAAATTTTTGGTAAGGGGTCATACACATTTAGAGGCCGACTCTGAACATTCGCTAATTGAAAGAGAATGGAAGAGACAAACGAAATTCAAAATCATGGTGCCCTGGGATTGGCAACAATTAGTTAGAATTTGTAGCAGAAAAAATCCATTTACCGTAATTTCTATGGAAAGAGATGATTTTATAAATATGAAAAGTCTTTATGAAGGTCAAAATGCCCCATTTATAACAAGAAAAAAGACAAATACAAATGAACCATTTTTAATATCAAATGTCGTTCATCTTCAAGTTCGAGCCAAGAATAAGGGCATTTTATACTTTAAAACGGCTTTTAGTGATGACTTCAAGGAAGTAGATCTAAACAAAAATCGACGAGCGATTGTTAGTGTTCCTCAAAATCTGCCACAAGCACCATTTAAAGGAATTAGTTTACAAAAGTTTAATCATTTACAAGCTCCACTTAAGTGGGTTCCCAAAATTTTTCATCCATTCTATCAGAATCTGGAACACTGACTAAATTAAGATAGTAATTTAATTTCTTTTTAATTTACGAGAAAAAAAATGCGATTTGACTTCTTTGGTCAAGATAGTAATTAGTGTAATACTTGAAATGACAATTTTCTTTGTTTATACCGTTTATAAGTTATATAAGAATTAACACCATAATATTTTGTAAATCAATATTTTTTTCCAATAAACATTAAAACTAAAAGAAAAGTTAAGTAAATTTGTAATTATTTGTTTACTGAATAAAAAAAGTTAAGTCACATCAAAATCATGTTTTGCGAAATTTTTTTATTACTTTTTGGAACATTTCATCGTTTGTTAGTTACCCTTTAAGGAAAACACAAATAAATACCGAAAAATAAGTTTCTAACATCTGTTAAAGCACAATAAACATTTAACATTTATTCAAATGCCTTTATTGTAAAATTATGTTTTAGTGACATAACACACTTTACTTCTGAGATGCTGATATGGTTTGGTTGAGGGAATAAATAATAATAAACTCATATTTTTCTATCAAGTAACAAGCCGAGTTATTTAATAGTGATGGGAATAATCGAATGATTTTAATAATCGAAAGGTTGCTACTCGAATGATTTTGATAATCGAATGATTCATTCGAAATGTTACCTTCGAGATGTTTCATTATAATGAGTATAACAAATATTCTCGTAGTATTTAGTTTACTATAGGTAGTTACTACTTACCAACCTTAATACTAATATATTACAGCACACATTAAAACACAAAACTTTTATTTCATTAGCAAAAATAATTAACTGGAAGAAATACATAATAATATATATTATATAAAACAAATCATTCCATTTCAATAGCAATCTTTCAATTTATACTATATTTTTATTTTTACTAAGTAATTAATAAACTATAAAAGTATAAACTATAAAATGTAGTGTGGTACTGTGTAGTGTGTACATCTATTTCTGGTAGTCGTAAACGCATTACGCAAAACACTGCAATAAAACCAATTGAGAGATTGGACAAAATTCTCTCGCGGACAGAATTCACTCATTGTATATTATCTCGAAAGGTATATTTCGAGTGGTTTAGGACGTTCTCGAACGATGTTACTGGTTACCGCAAGCTAGTCGTGAGCAGTGAAGACAAATACGAAATGAAACTTCATTCGACCTAAAATATTAGTTCGAGGCATCGAGCTTCGATTGAATTCATTCGCAGTATAAACACATTCTGAATGAAGTTTGCATTCATCTCGACTTAGAGGTTTCGATTCTTTAGACTTTAATAGCTAATACAATAGAGTAACCTGGATGCAGTGCTTCATAGAACAGAGGCAGATAAAAAATGTTACTACTTAGTATATACTTACTAAAAATCATTCGAGTGATTTTTAATAACCTCTCGAGATATCTCGAGATATTTTAATAATCGAATGATTCTGTATTTTATTTCGAGATATTCCCATCACTATTATTTAATATCTCTGGTAACAAGTTACGAAATTTCCCCCACTTTTTATCTTTAGTCCGATGGCTTCATTTTAGTTCTATTGACCGCAGTATATTTCGCTGCTTCGCAGTTAGTATCCGTATATCTCTGCTAGTATACACTTAACAGTCTTGTTTGTATTTTTCTGTATTTTTCTTAGTTGTGTCACAAGAATAGACATTCTGTGGTTGTGTTCGAAAAAGGTACGTTGTAAAATAATTAAACTTTTTTAATTTTCCAATTATTTTTCAATTTGATATATTTTATGCAGTTAACCAACGTGTATGTTAAGGTACAGTTCTCACGCTGTTGAACTGCTAAAGTTTAAAATTCACAGCTAACATGAAAAACGTCGAATAACTTAATATTAACCGTGAAATAATAAGACTACCATTAAAATGTTCATAATTTATTAATGAAAATAGACACAGTCAACAATAAGACATCAAATATTATTATTTTTTTAAGAACATTTACTTGGTATTGAAAATTATTAATTTTATATTTTATTACTTTGTAAATGATTAAACAGTAAACATCGCATTATGGATATAATATCATAATTCTTACCTATAGGTACCTATTAGGTATACTTATAATAATTTTTGCATTATTTTATATCTCTACAAGAAGGGATTTGAAACAACAATAATTGATTTTTTTTTGTTGCAATTGTTTCACAACAATCATTTATGATTTCATATAACCATAGCGACCTATCGGGGACTCGAGTTGGTTTTATTAATTTACATGTTATAAAAATATATTCCGTAAATTACGTAAATATTAGGGAACAGGGTTGTTCGGATTATCGACTATTCACGGATTATCAAGGCTCTGCTATACCTATTGGTTTGGATAACAACCTACCCGAAAAAATGTATCCTAGAATAAAAATCGCATCGAAATCGGCCATGTCATCGAAACGTTATAACGCCCCTCTTTTTGACTGTTTGGCTAAGAATTAGCTCTGCGTTTTAATAATAAAAAATGTGTTTTTATACAAATTAACGCGCCCAATATTTTTTATAGCCGCTATAAATACATGACGTGCATCATGTCTTGAAGAACGAATTATATAAGTATCTATTTAAAAAAAAATCTGAATAGGTACTGCAAATATTAATTTCAGTAAAATTCAATTATATAAGTATAGTTGGTTTGTCGCCTCAAAAATGTTGATTTTTGCAGTTTTCCATATTTATTGTACTAACGTAGTTCTATAAATTATTTTCTGTAATATAAGGTACATTCTTTTAAAATAATATTGTTAATTTTTTTCTATTAGAATTAAGGAGGTTGATCCGTTACAGTCCCATTCAAAAGTAAGTTGAATTCTAAATGGGAACTTTTCCATCATAAATTTTTACAAAAGGTTATAAGTCGATGATACCAATAATATTATTGCCATGAAAGCATAAATAAATATTTTTTTTTAATATTTATTAATTATTTCTAACATTAAAATTTTTTGTACAAAGTTAGGTTAAAAAAAATAAATTTATGTAAATATCTGTATTTTACATATTTTTTTACAGTAAATAATTAAAAAAAGAAAATAGTGGATTTAATCACGGTGCTGAGTTGTCTTGTAAGCGACGTTTTGTTTTTTTTTTTACGCGATACGTTTGAAATCGTTAAATTCGTTTGCGAAAGTGTGTGGTTTCCTGTGACCACATGTTGGTGAAAAGTGTGGCGTTTGCTATTTGACGTCTGTTTGCGTTAAAATCTTATGTGTTGGACTCTGGTGTTCAACGTAGCGAAAAGCTTAGCGTGAAAACAATATTTTTGTGGCTGATGCCTGAAATTTGCGTATTGGAATCATACGATTTGGAATTTTACTATCCGCCATCTTGTACTTCGGAGGTCACCTGGCGGTGACTGGTTCTGCGACTCGCTTCGGCTTCCCTGCACTCTTGACGTCTTCGCCTGGATAGAAATTCGGGACTTCTATAACGCATCTGTAAGCGTAACCACGCCTAAGGTATTGTAAAAGCGAAATCTAAAAATAGCGTGTGATTTCATATTAAATCGAACAATTGAAAACGCATAAAATCTAGCATTACGAACTGTTCAAAATTCGACCTACGTCTTACAAACATCCATTTTGCGAACTTTCTGCTGGTGACGTCAGACCACTGTTCGCGTAACGTAAGTCTTAACTTTATCACAGCTTCCTACGCATATCGCATTCGATCTTATTCCACGCTTTGTAAAAGATAACCTTACCTTCAGTTTGACAGCTGGTTTGTTTACTAACGTAAGTATAATTACAAATTATAATAGTTTAAGGGTGTCTGGCAGGGGGTTGGAACCATACTAAGTGTCTGGCAATGAGCGACGCGAGTTTTAATATTGTTACGAATGAAATATTAAAAAATTGAGTTTTATACTATGACGAATTTGAGATGGAATTTTATACACCTTTGCTACCGGTTACCTGCCAAAGCCACCACTACTCAGGTTTCATGGGTGGGGATCATTCTTACCAGTATTGGAGACATCCATAGAAAAACTTTCAGCTTTTATAAAAAGACGAAGGTCTGGCTGCCGCGGGCTCTTGTTCTAGTAGTTATAACTAGTAGTCCTTGCAAGAGTTGTCTAGAAGAAAAGCAAAGAAAAAAAAAGTGAAACCTTCTCAAACCGCCAAAAATTTATTTGGCCCGTCAACGTCTGTGTCTAAAGGGAAGAACACTTCAAAGGAAAGCAAAAGAAAGCGAAATTCAGTAGAAGATTGTTCGTCAAGTGAGTCAGAAGATGAGGACTGTCTTTGTGTGGTGTGTCTATCTGCATTTTCGAAATCCAACCCAGGAGAAGAATGGGTCCAATGTCTTTCTTGCAAGAGATGAGCCCACTTGAAGTGTGCCGATAATCGCAATGTCAATTATTATTACTGTATTAATTGTCAGTCTGACAGCGACTGATTATATTTTGTTGATATATGTTTTCTTTTGATGTGTAATTATTATTCAGAGTTATAATTTATTTTTTTGGTTATCTAAATAAATTTTCTTATCTAAAATAATGAAAAATAGACATAGTCCAATTTCGGAGATCTGTGGTTCAAAATGGGCAACCAGTTTCCTAGATTGGACCATTAAAGTTATTTTGAAAATATTTATTTATAACCAGCTAAAAAGAATTTTAGCATCTTTAATAAGGTCTATGCATTTATAACAATGTTAACATTATTATCAGTTTTTTTGCTCACAAAGGTGTATTACATTGTCATTTTCTTGAGGAATTTTAAGGGGTCCAATATAGGGACCATTCCCCTATCTTCTTCCATCGATAAAATTCATAGGGCAACATAGTAGCGAAAATATCACACAAGAAATGATGAGAGACGGGAAATTCAACACAAAATAGTTGCATGTGTGACGGATAATGCGGCAAACATGGTAAAAGCTGCTTAAATAAATAAATGATGGCATGTTGGGTGTTTCGCACATACCCTAAATCTTGTGCGATCAAGTTTAAAGACAATTGACACAGTACGGCAAAAAGTTAAATCAATTGTCGAATTTTTTAAAAGAAGTCCGCAGGCAAAAGATAAATTGGAAAATTATCAAAAACAACTTAATTGCCCTGTTCTAAATAAAGTCAAAAAAAAAACTGCCCGACAAGATGGAACTCAACTTTTTGTATGTTCCGACTAGGGATGTTACGGAGCTTCGACTCCGACTCCGATATGTCGGAACTTCCGATTGATCTTACACCTCCGGTTCCGACTTCGGTTCCGATACTTTTAAATCGGAGGTTTTAATCGGAGGTCGAAGCATACAGCTGCGGTCAACGTGTACGAACAGGTTTATGCATGTGCATGTGCTGTTCCCACATGAACATTGCACATTACAACAAATACAAAATTCCAATCCCCTAAACCGATTGCCCTCCAATATTTGTCATTTCCACCAGGTTCAGTAGCAAGCGAACAACTTTTTAGTGGTGCTGGCCTAATCTACGACCCGTTAAGAAATAGATTGGATGGAGACAAAGCTGCTGTTTATTAAATATAATTTGCTACTTCTGGAGTCAATTAATTTGATTTAATTCGTTGTTATAAAAATGTGATTATATATTATATAAGTTTATTATTTTTTAATTGAAATTAAAGAGGCTGACTGATTAATATTTGTAGTGTTTGACGTTTGTACTATTTTATTTTATTGCCTGCCCTTAACACATCTTTCTTTTGCCACCATCTCTGACTCCGCCTCCGATTCCGACTCCGGTTCCGATTTCGGTTCCGACTCCGATTCTGACTCCGAAAAACCAAATTTAAAAACTCCGACTCCGGTTCCAATAAAACCACCTCCGTAACATCCCTAGTTCCAACGTCTTGTGAAAATAAAGGAACCTTTATGAAGCACAATTGCTATTTTAAATCCAGATTCGGTGCAACAACTAAGAAACGAAGAATGGAAAATAATAGAAAAATGCTGCGAAATATTAGACCGTTTTGAGGAAATCACTCGTGAAATTAGTGACGAAAAAAATGTGACGTTATCAAAAATTTCAATTTTTGTCAGTGCACTAAATAACCGTTCTTCGTTTAAAAGATAAAAATTTTTATCAACCTGAGATAGTTGCAATGGTAAATATATTAACAGAAGAACTGCAGACAAGATTTGTGAAAAAATATAAAAGTTTGCACATACTTTGGGAAGCAACGTTTGATCCCAGGTATAAACAATATGGTTTTAGAGGAATGGATCAAAATAACAATATTCTCAAGACGACAAGAGAGAGGGTGGTTACAAAATGTGTTCCAACAGAAGAAGGTGGTATGCTTGTATTACCTACATCCGAATTTGTAAAACCCAAACAAAACATCAACGAAGCTAGTAATTCTATTTGGGATGATTTCGATGAGACTGTGGAAAACCTGTTGCAACCCATTAATCCCAGGTCATCAAGCATAGCAGAAGTTGATAAATATATGAAAATGCCACTCCTTCCGCGAATAGAAGACCCATTGATTTGGTGGAAACAAAATAAATAAGCTTTTCCCTCGTCTTTTTGAATTGATGAAAAGGCGACTATGTATCATGGCCACGTCAGTTCCCTGCGAACGAAAGAAGAACTCGACTAACAAGTGACAAAGTATCAAAAATGATGTTTTTGAATTTTAATTTATAATTTTTTTAAGGTGTTCGACTACAAGGTAATTAACACCAGGGACTATTAATTTGTACACTTCGTTTAGTTATGAATTTGCAATATTGAAATACTTTATTTGTGCTTCGAAAAATGTACTATATAATTTTGTAATTAGTTTTCTCATTCATGCAATTAAGTTTATTTTTTGTTTTGATATTTCGTTCAAAATGTTTTTTCATTAAAATGTTATTATGTGACAGTTATTGGTAGGTAGTACAATTTTAATAATAGATTACCGTCTATGTGGAATGATTAAATTTTTTTTTTACTTGAGGTGGCTTAGTTGCTATGTATAATTATTATTTTTTTTTTATTTAAATCAGAAGAACACAAAATACAAAACAAAAAGAAATAAAAAATTGTGCATCAACTCGCAGAGTTATTAGCACTGTAGTTCAATACATAAATATATAAATTGTGCTTATAATAGTGAAAGAAAAGAAAAAGATCAATTTAGTGGTAGAGAAGAAAAAAAAATAAATAAAAGAAGAAAGGGCTAATTATATGTATTATTACTTATAAGCAATTTAATGATTGATGTCTTCAGGATAAAGTAGTGATGATCCAATACAATGTTACGATTAAAAAATAATTCATATCCAAAACCAATATATAAAAACATCATACATATGTTAGGGTTAATACTGCCGTGTTAATTCTAAAGGGCGTATCTGCAAATTTCCTGTAAATTGAGATATTGCCACTAGGTAGCACTAGAATAAGTTATTTACATGCCTGCAAAGTAAGAAAGTCGTATCTGCATCCAAACGGGAGATATAGGGATTTGCAATTCGGGCGTATCTGAAATCGATGCTGATTTGTTAGTTTAGATAGCAGTACTGCCCTGTTAAGGATAAAGGTCGTATCTGCAAAAATGGTCATATCTGAGTTAATGGTATCATTACATAGGTCTCATCATTTCCCATCTGTATGTTAAGCCAGAAAGTCGTAGCTCGTGTTTAAGACCGTCTAAATAGCCATAAAAGGAAAGTCGTATCTACAATTGAGACAGCTGTGCTAAGGGATTTTGTCGTATCTGTATTATGTTAAGTTGAAATGTCGTATCTGCTGAAAATTTTGTAGATACGACAATTTGGCCTAACATTGACTTTGACATTCTATTGTAACATAACCTCAAAAACAAGTTTAATTATTGCAGTGTGTTAAACAGTTGTGTTTGGTAGTTGCAGTTTGTGCTTCTTTTGTGCGTTTTCTCAGAAGGTTCTTTAGCTCCTATAAAGAGTAAGTTTATTAAAAAAATATTCTCAGTAATTATAATTATTCGAAGAACGTATTTTTTTTTAGACAATTAAATAATAATATAATGAAATGAATACTTCAAGCAGAGCTAGCAAGTTGCTGTTTTTGGCAAAGAAAAATTATGAACTCCAAAACAAGCTGAACTCTATAAAAACTGTTAAAAAACAGATTTTTCAATTTTGGATTATTCTGCAGATGCAAGCTCCGACTCCGAGTTCTCAGTCCGAGGCTCATTGGACAATGATGATTGTCCTCCAACTCGCGAAGAAAATCAAATTAATAGTCAACTGAATGCACCGAGTCCTAATCCAGATTTTAAAATATCAAGCATTGTGGACTATTCTAGTTCAGCTGATTCCAATGATAATTATAATTCTGACAAGGTAACAGATGAGGTTCCACTTAATAGTCATTATTTAAGCAAGGAAATTAATATTATTCAACAAATAATAATTACGTCTGGTGAAGAAATAACTACGTCTGCATTCATTACCAATATTTTACATGACCTAATAATAATAGTAGTAAAGGAATCGGAAAATAAAAATGTGTATACAAAAGATGGACATGTCCGTAAAAGAAAGAGATTTGATAAACCACTTAAAGAAAGAAAAAGGCTAAAACTAGAAGAAAAAAAAGAAAAAATGTTTTTGAAGGAGTCATGTAAAAATTGTAAAAAAAAATGCACAGATAAATTTTCTAAAGACCAACGAGAATATATTAACGAATCTTATCGGAACATGTCATCTAAAGACAAAAAAACATTTATTTTAAACACAACTGCAAGGTTCCACACTAAAAGAGCTACATCTGGTGGCCCAAATTCTCGAAGGCAAAATACAATTTCTTACACATTAAAAGATGAATCAGGATCATTCCATGTTGTTTGTAAACGATTTTATTTATCCTGTTTGGGATATGAGGCACATAATGATCGCATTATTCGAGATGTTTTAAACAAGTATTCAAATTCAAATTTAGCAGCCCCAGTATCGAAACTGGGACATGCCACTCCAAAAAATAAAATTGACAGAAAAGTAATAATGGACCATATCGAAAGTTTTCAACCCACAATTTCACATTATCGAAGGGAGCATGCGCCGAATCGCAGATATTTACCGAGCGACAAAACAAAGAAGTTTATGTATATGGATTTTAAAGAAAAACATCCAAAAATTAAGTTTCTTATGGTCTGTACAGAAGAGTTGTAAGTGACATGAAAATTTCTTTTGCAAATTTGGGTCATGAGGAGTGTTTTAATTGTGAAGAATTCGAGCTTCACAAAAAATCTACAAAACACAACCAAGAAATTAATCAAGACTGTGAAATCTGTAAGCAGTGGGTTATCCATATAGAAATGGCAAAATCTGCACGTGCACAGTATCGCAAAGATGTTGAAGATTTTTCATTGAATGAACAATCATCGTTAACATGTTCAGCTGATCTCCAAAAAGTAAGTTAATCTTAAATTACTGTTTTTTAGTTTTTGCTGAAGATGGAAGCATAGCTCTCAAAATGTATTATTAAAAATTTGTTGTGGTTCAGAAATGACTAGACCGCTAATAATTCATATTTAAATTATTTGTATCTAGATTCTTAGTAAAATTTTGTTAATTTGTCTTTCAGGTTATTATGCTTCCTCGATGCGAAATGTTTAAGGAGGTTATTTTTGTACCCCGTCTAATTGCCTTCAATTTAAGTTTTGTTCCTGTTGGTAAACATAAGAAAAAGAATCCTACTGCGGTTATTTGGCATGAGGCCATTTCAGGAAGGATGAAAGAGGATATAATTAGTGCATACTACGCTTTTTTTCTACAACAAAGAGACAAAGAAAACATAATATTATGGCTGGACAATTGTTCCGCTCAGAACAAAAATTGGGCTATATTTTGTTTTTTTGTTTACATTGTTAACTGTTCAGAAGTTAATTTAAATAATTTAACAATAAAATATTTCCAGTCAGGCCACACTTTCATGTCTGCCGATCAATTTCATCACCAAGTAGAGCAAGCTTTAAAGAGAAAAAAAAAGTTTATGATTTTCAAGATTTCCATACCTGTGTACAAACAGCCAACTCTGGAAATGTCGACGTTATACAATTAGAGTTAAAAAATTTTTTTAACTGGAAAGATTCTACGTCCCAATATAAATTAGGTAAAATTAATCCCAGACCTTATTTACAAAATATGGTACAGGTAGAGTTCAAGAGGGGCAAAACTTCACTTTTGTACAAAAAAAAATTTGAAGGCCAAGAAGAAATGGAACTTAATTTTTTAAATGCTAATTGTCAGAAACGTGGATTAAAGAAACCGAATTGCAAAGAAACAGCTCGAGGAATTTCCGTAATTAGGAAGGAAACTCTAATAAAAAGGCTAGAACCTATAATACCCAAAAGTCGATTGGAATTTTGGAAATCCTTGCCTTCTACGGAATCTGAGGCGGACTTATAATTATAAAAAACACATTACATAATTGAAGATTTTTTGTTTTGTTTTGTTAAGAAGTAGATTTGTTTATTTTACAAAATTAATATAAATTTCTCAAAATTTGTATTCTTTAAAAAATACAAACGTATAAGAATTTATTCGTTTTTCGTATGTATTAATTTTGGTGCATTTCTTATAATAAATATGTGAAACCTAATTAATTATAATGCATAAAATAATAAAATGTATGTTTTGTCGTATATACTGATTGTTGTAATATAACAATGATAATATGAGTGTTATGTTAAGCGTAAAAGTCGTATCTAACAAAATCACATTTTCAATATTTCGGAACTATTCAGTTTTCTCCCCCAAAACTTTCGAGGCAATTTTATGTTTCTATGCAAAATTTGAAAAAGAATTGTCAAAAAATGTAGATGGCGTACACCTGACAAGTTTTTCTTAATTTTCTTGGAACATTGCAAATTGCAGATACGACCTTTATCCTAAACAGGGCAGAGTATCTGCAAATATTAGTGTTAAAAGCCGTAACTACAGACCATTTTGCAGTTACGGCTCTTTCACCTAATATCCCATGATTAAACTTTTACTTACTGCCACTAGATGTACCGTGAGAATAAAAGATTCTAACCTTACTTTTTAACCATAATCATTCTTACGTTTGTGACTGCAGTAATGTAATTATGTGTTGTGAAACAATTTAAAGGAAAGCAACAAACATGGAAAAGTTAATTAATACGAAAAATGGTAAGTAACACTAATTCATAAATTCGTATATATTTACGGCGCTTAAAAATGTTCGGTTTTATCATGTAATTTCATGTATTGACATAAATATATCTCTCTTTAGGGAATCCCTACATTTGCCGACGCGGTAAATTATTGGTAAATCTTGCTTTAAATCAAACAAGAAATTTGTCTAAAGATAAGGAATCAGATATAGAATCAAACGTATCAGATGATAAGGATGATAATTACGTTCCTTCATCACAAAGTTCGGTATCTAGCTTCGATTCTGAAAAAAATACGCCAAGTTACAGCAAACATGTGTCTAATAGTAATTACAAGATCGCAGCATTGGAATAACAAGGATGTAACTGCAATTTGTGGCCAAAATTAGATTTTGGTGTAACATGCTTCTATCTACATAATATTTTTAATTTTTTTAAACTGTAGAGCTAGAAGCCGAGATTTTAGTGTAACCGAGTCCTATCTGAAACTGACTGTGGCTTATGTTAACATAACAAAGTACTATCTGCAAACTTGCATTTGTTATCAATTTAACAAAGTTCTATGTGTTATTCTAACCTTAAAATAACGTGTTTGCACTTTGCGGTAGCAAAATTATTATTTATAATTTGATCTAGTCTGTGCGTTTAAAAATCAATATAATTAATGCAATATGAATGAGTTAGATGAGGCGATAGAAAATGTTGAAAATTCAAAAAGGTAAGTGTGCTTCAAAACAATCATATTTCCATGTTTGCTATATTATTTCATAAATTTTTTCAGTTCTCAAGAGCAGAGTGTTCTTTTTGTTGATGGGCAAGAATACCAAATAACGTTTCTAGATGATCAAAATGATTTACCAACAGTGCCAATCGACGATAATGTTGATATAATAATTGATCACAACGACATTATTATTGAGAATATTAATCCTGTCCAAAAATTTACTGACGAGCAAGAAAACGGTCAATTATTAGTCCATCAAGACGGTGAAGCTGCTGAAGTTGATCAGAGAGAAAATAATGAAGAAGTTTCACAAAATGACGATATTGTTAAAAAACAATTGAAACCGAGGAAACGTCAAAGAGATCCAACTCAATGGAAATTAAATAAAAGGAGCAAAAGTTGTCAGGGGGGGCAGGAATATTTAAGTGTAAGAGGGAAATTGGTAAAAGCACGAAGTATTGCAAATAAAAAAGATTGTCTGAACAGTTGTAAGTTTCAATGTGATAAACAAGTATCTGCCGAGGAAAAACAACAGTTCTTTGATGCATATTGGTCCTTATCCCAAAATGAAAAATATGTATTGCTAGGTCAGCTAACAACAAAGCTGATGAAAGCTAGAAAGACAAAGGAGGGTCCATCACGTCGTCAATTTTCTTACAAGTATTTTATAAAAACCAGAGGAGAAACGATTAGGGTTTGCAAAAACTTCTTTTTGGGAACACTTAATATCTCCCAAAAACCAATTTACACTGCACATAGTAATGGTGATACTACTCCTAAAAAAGATAATAGGGGAAAAACTAGTTCAAGGGCTATTAGCGAAAATAGAAAAAAAGATGTGATGAACCATATAAATTTGTTTCCAGTTGTGGAATCACATTATTGCCGAAGAGTTACAAAAAGGAAATATTTGGAATCCAATTTGAGCGTAGCGAAGATGTACGACATGTATGTGAAATGGTGCGCAGAACAACAGAAGACCCCAGTTCTACTGTCCATGTACCGTCGAATTTTTGTTACCGAGTACAATTATGGGTTTCATATTCCCAAAAAAGATAGGTGTATTAAATGCGAATCATATAAATTAAAAAAATTAGACAATATACTAACAGAAGAGGACAAGACTGAACATGACCAACACATTTTAATAAAGAACGCAATGCGCAAAGAAAGAAACACTGATAGGGAAAAAAGAATTCCAGTTCTCAGTTTTGACTTGGAAAATGTGATAACTTGTCCTCGAACTGATGTGGGAGATTTTTTTTATCTTCCAAAATTTACTATTTACAATCTCACAGGATATTTCTCACTTACTGGTGTTATATACTGCGCAATTTGGACCGAACTCCAACAAGGACGAGGAGGAAATATTCTGGCAAGTGCTTTTCGAGCAATTCTTGACAGAGTCTTACAGGATAATAATATTTCAGACTTAGTTACATGGAGCGATTCCTGTGTGCCTCAAAATAGAAATTCAATAATATCCTTCGCAGTAATGGATGCACTAAGAGACAATCCAGATTTAAAAAGTCTTACTATGAAATACTCTTTTGCAGGACATGGAGCAATTCAGGAAGTTGATAATGTGCACAGCAATATCGAGAAATATATGAACAAGACAGAATTCTACTCACCTCTCTCTTTCATAAGAAATTTAAAATCAGTGAACAAGAGAAAGCCCTATGTAATATTGCAATTAAAAGATAAAAATTTCAAAGATTTTGAATCTTGTGCTAAAAATTTAGCTTTTAAAAATATTCCTTTTACCAAAGTGGCTTCAATTAAATTTACTCAGAATTTATCAGAAGTAGAGTATAAGACAAATCACTCTCAAACAGAATTTATTAAAGGGTCTTTACGTAATGAGGTAGCCACAAGTTCAAGAGAAAATTTGCAACGTTCTACTAAGAAGAGCTCAGGCAAAGTTACTAAAGCAATAGTTAAAAAAAAGGAACAGGCCACTCCACGTCGTTCTAATACGGACTGTACGCAGTCCCTTATTATGACTCTTAAACCCAAAGTCTTGCCAATTAAAAATACCCTATCAATAGAGAAGAAAAATTCGATTAAGAAAATGATAAACAGCTGTATGCCTGCCATCGATAAGCAGTATTTTCTTGCTTTATTCAACAATACTATTACTATTAAGAAAAATTAACATACATCATTATTGTTTGTTTTGTATACTTAAGTTTTGTATTTGAAATAAATGTTTATTTTCTTATTAAAACAAATTTAATAAAAAAAAATCATATTTTTATATTTTTACAGTACTAGTAGTTTTTATTTAATATTTCGGACCTACCAATTTTTAAATTATATGTTTTTGGTAAAAATAAAGATCAATTTTTAAATTTTTTTGTTTTTATAAAATAAAGCAAATAAACACAAAAATAAAAAATAGATCTTTATTCTTCCGAAAAATATAACAGTTTTTATCTAGTATGTAATTACGAACATGGTACTGAATTCCAGAAAAGGACGAAATTTTTTATTATAGTTAATTACAATAACAAAAGTGTATATGGCACATACAACTATTTTCAGCAACGGAAGAGACTTGAAATAACTAACAAAGTTCTATCTACAAATTTACATGCTTAGAAAAGTGTTATACAGTACGGATAAATAGATATCACGTAGGTAACTCATAAATAAAATTATTGTCTAATTTTTTAACTTTTTCTGATGGAATAAATGCTATAAACATATAATGTTTGACATAATGTAAACTTCAAACCTAAATATCTCAAAATGGATGCCCGACCAGATACAACTTTGTTATTCCAATGCTGCGAGATAAATATCATTAGTAATATTGTGATCAAAGAACCTTCAATACCAAGTACATCAGGTGCTAGTTCTGATCAGACTTATAATTTTGATACTAATTATAATAATTGTACTGCAGACGAAAACGTTGCGGATTATAACAATTATATTATTGAACAAATAATTGAGACTTTAGTGTCGGATGCAATGAATTTATCTGATAGAAAACTCTATACAAAAAAAGGAGAGCTGAGAAAGCGAAAAAAAAATGATAGAAGTGTGACTGAAAGAAGTACAATTAAAAAACAAAAAGTTATGAGTAAGCATAAAATAACTGGAACCTGTTTAAATTGCAAAAAAAAGTGCAACAAAAAAATTTCTATCGCTCGTCGTCAGGACATTAATAGTCAATTTTGGAATATGACAAAACAAGAACAAAATACTTTTTTACTAAACTCAGTTTCTAAAATGGCCAAAAAACGAAATACTGTAACAGGTTGTACTTCAAGACGCACCCATACGTTAACATATTCATTTAAAAACTCAGAAGGAATTCGAAAAGATGTTTGTAAGATATTTTTTCTTAAAACTTTGGGGTACCACGAAAAAAATGATAAACCACTTAGAACCATTCTGAACGACTCCGATAATTTGCTTACACCTAAAAAGCATAGAAGAGGTGGCAGCTCTCGGAAATTCGACAGAAATGTGATAATAAAACACATACAATCCTTTAATCCTACGGTCTCACATTACAGGCGATCCCATGCCCCGAATCGTCTGTATCTTCCAAGCGATATTACAATAAAACTTATGTACGATTGCTTCAAAGAAAAATATAATATAACTTGCTCTTACTCTTTATATCGCCAAGTAGTAAGCGAATTAAACATATCTTTTGCAAACCTTGGAAATGAAGAATGTTTTGCTTGCGAAAGATATGACATTCACAAGACGGAAAATTCACATGATTGCAATCATGATTGTGCTGACTGCACGTCTTATATGGCCCATCGTATAAAATACATTCAAGCGAGACAAAAATATAAGTTAGATTCTGAAATAGCAAAAACTTCTTCTATATACACAGCCGACTTACAAAAAGTAAAATTTTTTATTTTTAATATTACCATTTATTTATATTAGAGACACCTTAAAATTTTGATTTTTAAATTTTAGGTGATAATGCTTCCGAGATGTGATACATTCAAAGAAGTGATATTTACACCTAGGCTAGTAGTTTTTAATGAAAGCTTTGTGCATGTTGGCATGCACACTAAAATTCCTCCAGTCGCAGTTTTGTGGCATGAAGCTATTTCTGGGCGAAAAAAATTTGATATAGTTTGCACATTTTATGCGTTTCTGAAAAAAATTAGAGATTCTGAAAATGTAACAATTTGGCTGGATAACTGTTCCGGACAGAATAAGAATTGGTGTTTATATTCTTTTTTTGTATACATTGTCAATTCCGATGAAGTAAATTTAACAAATATTACGCTGAGATATTTTGAACCAGGCCATACCTTTATGGCAGCCGATTCGTTTCACCACAGAGTTGAACAATCATTAAATCGAAAAGCTAAGGTGTATGACTTCCTCGATTTTGTAGACGCTGTAAAAAAGTCTACAGATAAAACGGAAGTTATTGAGCTTACCATAAATGACTTTTTTGAGTGGAGTGATGAATCTTCACAATACAAACTTGGTAAAGAAAATCCGCGTCCATATCTCAGCAATATGGTAGAGGTTAAGTTTACCCGAGGCCTTAGAACCCTTGAATATAAAACTAGTTTTGAGGAGCCCGGAATTATTCTGAATTTTTTGAAAGCCAAATGCCAAAAAATGGGTATTTCAAAACCTGCCAGAAAACTGCAGCCGCGAGGTATATCAGCCGAAAGAAAACAAACGATAATTGCAAAACTGGGTAAAATAATGCCGTCTACTAGACTACAATTTTGGGAGAATCTTCCAGTAAACAACGAACAGCAGGATATGGATATTATGTTAGACGACATAGATTAATTAAAACCGATTTCTGTATCATTCAAAATTAATATTCAAAATGAAAATTATTTATATAATTAGTTTAACGTTTGTATGAAATATTAAATAATAAAAATGACCAATTAAACAGACACAGTTTTAAATTAAAGAATACAACGTTTCAGTAAATATGTTAGCCCTTTTCAAGTAAAAACTCGAAAAGAGCTAGCATATTGCCCGAAACGTCGTAATATGTCATTAGAAATTGTATCTGTTTAATTGGTCATTTTTATTATTTAGTTAATTATTTACATTCAAAAAGTTAATTATTTATGTTCAAAACGTTGATTTTCTATGTTCAAAATGTTAATTGTTTATGTTTAAAACGTTATTATTTATGTTCAAAATGTTAATCATTACATGTGTTTAATAAAAAAAGGTTTTCTATAAAAAAATGAACTAATTGATTTAATCAGTCAGTTACGCCTTTTCCACAATTAATGTTTGTTAAGTCAAAAAGGCGTATCTATCAAAAGTCACTTTAAAAATAAATATTTTAATTTAAAAAGTTTGCAACAATAATTTGATTATATTTTTATCTACACGTAATGTGTAACCTAACCTGATCCATATAAAATAACGATGGCATAACTCAAAACAGTAAAATGCGTTTTTCTCAAAAGCAACTTTTGTTCAGATACGCCCATTAGAATTAACACGGCAGAATACGAGAAACTAGTTTATTCGCGAATTAACCGGCGTCAACAAGGCCGTAGCCAGGGGGGGGGGATCAATAACATTACGTTAGTCAAAAACAGAAATATTGTTTTTGATTTTTGGTGTGTTTTATAGTCGATCTTAAAGTTTCCTTATAACAGAATTTTCCTTCAACCCAACTACAAAAAACTTTAAAATTTGAAATAAAAAGTCGTAATTGTTGTTGTTTATCAATATCTTTGCTTTTAATAAAAAAATAGAGTGTATTAAGTACCTATTTAATTAAAAATATACCTTGATTTTGTTTATTGCAAAAAAAAAATATCAAAAAGCAAAAATACAACGTGCGATGGCCGGGAATCGAACCCGGATCAACTGCTTGGAAGGCAACTATGCTGACCATTACACCACCATCGCACTTGGCAGCACAAGCATAACTTGCACTTTCCCTATGATGATTAAAATAACAAATGTTTTAATTTTATCTATAATAATTTTCAAAGTGGGAAGATTGACATCATATTTAATTTCGTATAGAAAATTAAAAAAAAAAAAACTTTCTATATTCGCAAGCGTGAGTGAGTGCAATATTGATGTTTAAAATTGCATTTTGTATACCTACCGACATTTTGATACTCTTTCTTCAGTCTTTCAGAGCATTCAGTGCTGTCGATATTCAATCAGTACTTTGTTTAGTGTTGTCAAGTATCGGTACTTTTAAGTATTTAGGGTACCCGGTACTTTTATATCGAGTACCCGTTACTTTCTACCCGTTACTTTTACCCGCTACTTTAAGATGCTGAGAACCGGCTCTAGGTATAACTAATACTGTATTATAGTAATACCTATAGCCGCCAGCCGGTATTCGTTACTTAATACCGATTGCATACTGCATACATAAGGTAAACAAAGATAAAACCTTATGTGAATTAACATCACTACCTATCTAAAATAAAAAAATTATTCGTGGAACAAATAACAAGTGAACCCACCAAAATAGACAGTAATTGTAAAATAATACAATCATAAAGAATATAAAATTAGAATTGCCTAAATCTCGTAATTTCACTATAAAACACGAAACATATACTAACGATAATATTAACAAAGTTAAAGAAACAGTAATATTACCAAACATTAGTATACAACCTAACGTTAATAAAAATCATGAAATAAATTTACAAATGATATTCATAAATTAATAAAACAAACAGATTTTAAATCAGTAAACATACCAATAACTGATCAAATTATTAAGTACAACTGGGTACCTATATATCTAATTGCAATAATTATATACATTATTTATAAACATAAAAATAATATTGTTTTAAAATTCAGAAACAATAGACGTAATTCTAATAACAGCTCAGCCAACAAAGAGATGACAACACCGGGTTTCACGTTTCAACCGTCCAGATGTTGAGGTCAACATCCATCTTAAACGGCGGAGATGTTAAGTGCACAAACCTATACAATCAGCATTAGATAAACATCCCACGACTTCCTCGCGTATCTGGATACAACACTTTTCTTTATCACCAAAGGAAAGATGGATATTCATTCATCGCGAATCATTTAAACTAAGAACATCAAAACTTCAAACTATAAAATACATTTCTGAACATATTATAGTTACATATTGTATTTGATACTTATAATTACATTATAAAAACTTGTACTTATATTTTTCAAAATAATATTGATTTTTTAAAATAAACCTTAAACCTCAGAAAATAATTTTTTTTTTAAACTGTGTTGTGAAACCACAACCATAACTCGCAGGAATTAAAATGGAACGAGGTTGCAAACGCAGTGATGCGAATGAAGACAAAGAGCACCTGGACTTGATGGAATTTCAGCGGAGATGGCAAAATTGATTTGGTATAGTATTTCTGAGTACTTAATAGAATTATACAGGAAATGTATAAGAACCGGTTACTTTCCACTTAGGTGGAAGAAATCACAAGTGGTGATACTGCTAAAATCTCCGAATAAGGATAAAGCTGACCCAAAGTCATACAGACCGATATGCCTCTTAAATGTATTGGGAAAGATTCTTGAAAAGATAATGGTAAATTGACTGCAGGAGAACTATGCACATCTAAGTTCGACTCGTCAATATGGGTACGTAAGCGGAAAATCGACCGAAGACGCGTGGTGGGACGGTAAAGTAAGCTCTACAAAAAGCCAGGACAAAATATAATTATGGAATATTTATTGACATTACGAGTGCGTTTGATAACCTTAAATGAGAACCCATCTTGACGAAGCTGGAAATGCTAGAATGCAGAGAAGGGAGGCTTTGGGAAAGCTATTTCTCAGACAGAAAGGCGTGTGCAGTTGGAGGATCAATCGTGTGGAGGCAGGTCAGCAAAGGGTGTCCGCAAGAATCCATTTGCGGACCGCTTGTGTGGAATTTTATGTTAGATGACCTATTGTGGTATCTGAGAAACGAAGGGTGTGAGGTTTTCGCATATGCGGATGACCTCATGCTACTAGTTAAGGAGAATTCAAGGAAAGACCTAGAGGACAGGAACGAGACTAATGTTTGTAACGAAATGGGGACGAACAGTAGGAGTTGAAGTCTCATTGACAAAAACGAGTGTAATGCGACTCAAAGGAAGACCACTAAACCGACAGCCGATTATGAAGATTGATGATCAAAATATGAAGTGCGTCTTGAGCACGAAATATTTGGGCGAGCAGATTGGTGAAAGAATGAATTTCAGGGTTTCAGGGTTTACAGACCCCGGTTCAAATTCGGTACTTGACAGTTTATCGGTTTCGAAAGACGGCATGGAAGACATTTTTATCGAAAATTTGGGACACGTCGAAAGACAATGTTTCCGATACCGATGACATCGAAAACGGATCGCAGAACACAACGTATATGATACAGTGAACGATGAAAGCACTCCGAGTGAAACCGATTCAAGTAAATTGTTATATTATTATAAAACGTTTTCTAAATTAACATAGGTAACAGAAGACAAACTGTTTTCACATTATTGTCTGTCTTTTCGATACGCCACGCTTTAATATTGTTTTTAGGTATAAATCTCAAATCTTCTATTGTCAGGCGATCATGGACTACGCCGGAAAGATATGCTGCGAAAAAGAATTTGTCTACATTTATACAAAGTGGGAAGATCCCTCCCATAAATGAATGCGAAACGATTGTAAAATCGGATAAAGATTTGCAAAAACGAACAGCAATGCAACTTCGATATGGGCTCATAACGAAATCAACAGACACAAGTCGAAAGGTACAATACGAAAACGAATAATTTATTGAGTATTTTGTTAATCTCATTTACATGTCAGCTACTGACAGAGGAGAAGTAATGACAGTTCTAGGCTGTACTCAAATTATGGGATATAACCAACTTCCTTGCTTTTCCGATTACTGGTCGTCGAAGCCTTCCTTGGGAAACCCATTTATAAAAGCTGCCATAGGTCGTGACAGCTGTAAATTTCTGCTTGGAAAATTATATTTTACTAGTCCTGAAAAACCCGCTGATGCGTCAAAAACTTACTATCTGGATGATGTGGTAAACTGTCTGAAAAATACTTTCAAAAAATATAGAGAAGACAGCCACGTTCAAAGTATTGACGAGTCTATGACGAAATTCAAAAGGCGCTCGAGTCTCAAACAGTACATGCCTATGAAGCCCGTGAAAAAAGGAATCAAGAGGTGGGTACGAGCTGATGCCAGGACTGGATATGCTTACGATATGAATATTTATGTTGGAAGAGAACTCAACCCAAGACAATCCCAAGATTTGACACTTGGAGAGAAAGTGATACGAACCCTATCTTCCACCATAACAAATCCAGATACAACAATTTGTTTTGACAGATTCTTCACAGCAATGACACTCATAGATACTTTGGAGTTTCCCTGTTTAGGGACTTGTAACCTCACTCGAGAAAATATGCCCAAAATCTGTCCAGTTGCAAAAATCTATATTTGAAAACACATTTGTCGCGTCATAGTAAGAAATGCATTATGAAAACTGATAAAACAGAACTACCAAGATTTAAACATTTGTCATCTTCTCAAACATTAATAGCGTGTGCCTTAGAACAAAACGATACATTACAAAAAATGCAAATTAAAGATGAAGTATTTAGCATTATGAAAGCCGATAATATTTCCTTAGTAGCAGAAACTGACATACTTATATGCCATTTTGGCGAAAATTATTTTAAAAAAACATAAAAGACAACAAATGGCCGTAGTATGCTAGAATAAGATGCGAGAATTGGCAAGACTAGTTATCGAATTAAGAAGTGTGACAAATAACAACAAATATACCTTATGTGATGCATTTAATCCTACAATGTTTGACACACTGATCGAAGGCGCGAAAAGGATCGGAGGGTACGACCCCAAAAAAAGAAACATTTAGAGCTCCTTGTCTCTCAGCTCATATAGGATTCGCCCACATACACTATCAGACAAAAGTAAAGCAACACTTTCAAAAAATGAAATAATCCTGATTTTATAATGTTTAATGCAAGATATCGTAATTAAATACACTGTGTCTTAAATATCAAAGTAGGCTGCTTTCATCGGCGCCAATTGGTTTTTCCAACAATCAAAACAAATGAACTGATATTGAAGATAACTGTCAAATACAGTATTGTAATGCGTCAAAAGTAAAGCAACATTTTAATATTTTCCTAAAAAAAGAAAGGTTTTAGTGAAAGTAAAGCTTAAAATATTTTTGCAGAGTTAATTTTATGTTTAATTAATATTTCTGTGCTGGATTAATAATGCCAAGAGGTATTCCATTTTCGAAAGATTTAAAGCAGAGAGTAGTGAATGCATACTTAGAAGGTACAATACAAGCCACAATTTCAAGTCGGTTTGTTTTCCCAGATACCTACAACGTATACAAAATAATTTCAAGTTCAATGAAAGGGGACATTTAGAGAATCTACCGAAATCGGGAAGGCCGAGAAAAACAACAATTCGGACAGACAGACGCATTAAAAGAATTTCTCAAAACTATCCTTGGATGTATATGTCGTAGCCAGATCGTGAAATTAGACATTTCGTGAACTGTCTAGACAGTTCATGAAATGCAGCCAGATCGTGTAATGGTCGATCAGTTACACGAAGTGGCTAAAATTTTTAGACAGTTCATGAAATGCAATTGGGCCTTAGACAGATCGTGTAATATTTCAGAATTACATGAAGTGTCTAAATTTTTTAGACAGTTCATGAACTGTCTAACAGCTGTTTTGCCGATCGTGCAATATTTGTGAAGGAAATAAATATCTGGAAACAAGTTAAATTTCGCGCCCAACAATACACAGTTTCATGCGCGTTCACCATAAAGAGTTGCGCATAGTGAGTTGCGCATATTGATGTGACATAATGCAATAGACACAACTCAGTATCAGCTGTTCGTTAATAATAATTTTTTGTTAATAATAATTTGGCATAATGGACAGTGAGTGCACCACTTCAAGTTTTAACCACAAAGATCAGTTTTATGTCAGTCTAGACCAGCGGTGCCCAACCTACGGCCCGCGGGCCGGATCCGGCCCGCGAAGAAGCTCAATCCGGCCCGCGAGCTCCTAGTCGGATATTCGTAAATTATTGACCAAATACCGCGTATTTTTTAAATTTACACGGTGTGTCATGCCGATGTCGACTAGTGCTGCCGCGAGTGGCCGATAGTCGAGGTGACTACAGAGTGAAGTTAGTTATAATCATGGAGTTACTTGTGGTAATTATTTCATAGGAGATGCTCACATATGTTTACATTAACTTTTGTGAAAACTTTAAGTTAATTTTTGATAAATAAGTTATTAAAAAATATAAATTTAATTTTGTGAAAGTTTTATAATATTGAATATTTTTACCCCAAATAATGTCGACGAAAAAACGTAAAGTGGATAGTGAGTGCCGCGTTTTTCAAGAGAAATGGACAAACATGTACTTTTTTGTGGCGCAAGGGGAAAAATGCTTATGCCTTATTTGCAAGGAAAGTTTATCTGTATTTAAAGAACATAACATCAAACGACATTACGATTCCAAACATAAGCAGACATATAACAAATACGTCGGTGTGTGCCGCGAAAATAAAATTACAAATTTACAAAGTGAAATTGGCGGATTAACCAAACTATTTAACAACGCGAAAAATATTAATGAGTCGATTGTGCGAGCTAGCTATCGAGTAGGTCACATAATAGGCAAAGAAGTTCATCCATTTTCAGATGGGGAATTTGTTAAAAGGTGCTTAATGGCGGTAGTGGAAGAAGTGTGCCCGGAAAAAAAAAGTGCATTCGAATCTGTGAGTTTATCACGTATGACAATGACACGAAGAATAGAAGATTTAGGAAGTGATCTTATGGTACAATTAAAATCAAAAGCAAGTCAGTTCAAAATATTTTCCATTGCTACAGATGAATCTACGGACGTGACTGATATTGCGCAATTGCTTGTATTCATCCGTGGAATAAATAATAGTTTTGAAGTTACGGAGGAACTTGCTGCAATGAAAAGTATTAAAACAACTACTACGGGTGAAGATTTATTTAAGGAAGTATCCGAAATTTTTGATGATCTTAACCTTGACTGGAATAAATTAACGGCCATAACTACAGATGGCGCTCCATCTATGGTTGGTCGGCACAATGGGCTAGTAGCCAGATTAAGGAAAAAAGTGCTGGAATCAAATGGATCACCGCCGTTGGATATACATTGTATCATTCACCAACAAAATCTTTGTGGAAAAATTTTAAATTTAGATCATGTTATGAAGGTAGTTACTAAATCCGTAAATTTAATAAGATCATATTCTACGAATCACAGAATATTCAAAGAATTTCTTTTACAAATTGAAGCCGAATATGGTGATGTGGTTTATCATAGCGAAATCCGCTGGCTGAGCCGCGGTAGGGTACTACAGCGATTTTTTGATTTGAGACATGAAATTGATATATTCTTTATTGAAAAATCAAATCAGCTCCACGAACTAAGTAACCCTGTGTGGCTGTGGGATTTAGCTATACTCTGTGATTTAACTGCGTATGTAAATGAACTTAATCTCAAATTGCAATGCAAAGACAAACTTATTTCTCATGTATATGCTGATTTATGTGCGTTTCAAACAAAATTAAAGCTTTTCATACAGCAAACGGAAAAAGGACAGTTGACGCACTTTCCGACTTGCACTGCTTTACGTAAAGAAAGGAAAAATGATCATTTTCCAAGTGAAAAAATTACCAAGATGCTGCAATTACTCAGCAAAAGTTTCGAAGATAGATTTGCAGATTTTCACCGGATTAAAAATGAAATACGCTTGTTTGAAAATCCTTTTACAGTGGATGTTTCTACGGCGCCAGGTGATTTACAATTAGAATTAATTGAATTGCAATGCCAAACACCATTACAGGATCTTTTTCGCGAGAAGTCCTTACCAGATTTTTATGCAGCGTTAGATTCTTATCCGAATTTGAGAAACCTTGGAATGAAAATGACAACGGCGTTTGCAAGCACGTACATTTGTGAACAAACATTTTCAACTTTAAAAAGAGCCAAACCAGCGTCTCGCGCTCGACTTTCAGATGATCACCTTCATTCCATATTAAGGATGAACGTCACTCAACTTGAACCAAATATTAAAAAATTAGTTTCTGAAAAACAACATCAGACTTCACATTAATAAATCGTGAGTACAGATTTTGTTCTTTTGAAATTTTAACCTTTTATGATTTCATTTAATTCTAAAAATAAATTAAAAAACGCAACATTTTCATAAAATTTATAAATATTTAAAAAAAATGAATCAGCACAAACATATTCGTGAATTCATTGAAAATGTTGAATTTTTTTCAAAGGTGTTACTAAGATATGCAATTATAAAGAATCCGGCCCGCGAAATCGTATGTCATGATGAATCCGGCCCACGGACAAAAAAAGGTTGGGCAACCCTGGTCTAGACAGTTATTATGCCGAAAAACCAAATAAAAAACCATTTGTTAAAAACCAGATTGACTCAATGATTATTGAAATCGAGGCAGCAAAAAATAAATCGTAAGTTTAAATTATTTGGCTATAATATTAATTATTTTTATTTATTATTATTAATTATTAATTAACTATTTATTGTTTTTTTAGCATTAAAAAGACGAGGCGAGAGTACAACCTGTTAAGTAAATATAATGTTATGCGTGTCGCTAATCAATCATATTTAATCAAGAAACACGCTGATTCAGCAATTATACAGTTTGTTGTTCCGTATGAAGAGTTATTCGATAAAATTCACGACTTCCATGTGAATAAGACTGGCCATGGCGGACGATGCAAGATAGAATCTGCTCTTGCTGAAAAATTTCAAATTCCTCGACCACCGATTGAAATTTTTTTGTCTGGCTGCAAATCCTGTAACGAAAAGAGAAATTTACCGAAGAAATTGGTTGTTAAGCCTATTTTATCAAGTGATTTTTGTGAGCGAGGACAAATTGATTTGATAGACTTTCAATCTCTGCAAGATGGTGATTATAAATGGATATTAAACTATCAGGATCATTCAACTAAATTTGTGATTTTGCGTCCCTTAACTTCTAAACGTGCTCAAGGAATAGCATCGGAACTTGGATGGCTGATACAGGCAGTAAACGTTGGTCTGTTGGATTAAATTTTGTAGACGCCCTGCTAAAAAGCCGCTTATTTCGGCAAGAAATAGAGTGAAATAGATATTGGCAACGGTAAAATTCCGTTGTATGAAACACACTATATTCGACTTCCAGAGAATTTTTGCAACATGGTGGCTACCAAAGATGAGTTAATAAAAAATAACTTTCCAGATTTGAGACACAATTATACTAATCATGGCTGGCTACGAGAGCGAGCTATTTTAGCCGCGAAAAATTTAGATGTTGACGCCATCAATTTCAAAATACATTGCCTGGTAATGAAATTACATTTAAATCGATTGACACTGTTGTTGATCCCGACGAAGTTGTCAACTATCCTGTAGAGTTTTTAAATTCACTAGATTTACCTGGAATGCCACCACATAATTTGCGACTGAAGATTGGCTAACCTATAATTTTGCTTCGAAATTTAAATGCCCCGAAATTGTGTAATGGCAAACGATTAGTTATAAAAAAAATCATGGGCAACATTCTTGAAGCCACTATTTTAAGTGGAAAATTCCAAGGTGAAGTTGTACTTCTACCTCGGATCCCAATGATTCCTTCTGATTCACCTATACCATTCAAACGTTTACAATTTCCAATCCGCTTGGCATATGCTATGACTATAAATAAGTCACAAGTCCAAACAATGACAATTTGTGGCTTAGATTTAGAAAATCCGTGTTTTTCTCACGGCCAATTATATTATGTTGCGTGTTGATGTAATTGAGTTACCCGTTTGAATTTGGTGTTTATGATAATAATCAATAAACGTTTGATATAACTAAAATTACATTGGATTTCTATAAGCTTTTAAAAAAAGAAGAAATATCGACAAAATATCGATATATCAGCCTACTAGACCGATATATCGATATATTAATATCGACTTAGTTCGATATATATCAATATTTTTAAAAACCTTGCATCCCTAGGTGTACCACGTGCGTTATATCGAAGAGATATTTTCTGTGTTTTTGTTGTATTTTTTTGTAATGGCAGGTATGTACAATTTGTACTTATTTAGCATATGGTTTGGTAGTGACCTTTATGTTGTTTTTTACAATTATTTAATAAAAAGTAATAATTCAAGTGTAAGTTGGAAGCCCTGTCCCTATTTAAATAAACTAAAAATAGATAACTGCACATCAATATTTATTGAATATACTGACGAATTAGAAATAAAGAAATATATAAATAAGCTTAGTTCAAGTGAATCCAGGGACGTCTTTGGTTTAAATAGTAGAATTTTGAAAGAAGCGCAAAATATCATAGCAAAACCATTGTGTGATATATTTAATACCTGCATTGAACAAGGAATATTTCCGAATAAATTAAAGTTAATCAAGGTCATTCCAATACATAAAAAAGGTGACATAAATGAACCATCGAATTTCCGTCCAATTTCAATAATTCCAATAATTGCCAAGCTTTTTGAGAGTATACTAAAAGCTCGATTTGTAAATTTTTTTGATAAAAACAACTTTTTTAGCAAATTTCAATATGGTTTTAGGAGCAAACATTCGACAGTAAAAGCTTTAATTGAAATAATTGACAAAATTCTTGAAGGCGTCGATACCTCATTGTGTACGGAAGCGGTAGCAATCGACCTTACCAAAGCTTTCGATTGTGTATCTCACGAAATATTGCTGCAAAAATTACAGTACTACGGTTTTCGAGGAAAATGTATAGACTTAATTAGATCATACCTGGCAAATAGATGTCAATATGTTGAAATTGAGAACAAAAAGTCAGAAATAAAAAAAGTTTTATCCGGAGTTTCTCAAGGTTTGGTCCTAGGGCCGTTCCTCTTTATCGTGTAGGGGAGAAGGGGGCTAGTTGTCACAAGTACTAGTTGTCTCAAGTATTTAAACTCATCTTGCGGTATAATAACGAACTACATGAATATGGTCGGTAAATCAGTATGTTAGAAGTGAACACCACAGAAAGTATTAGTGATTTTCGACAGTTATTGTGTACGCGAGAAATCTTTCTTCAAAACTGATATAAGTAAGTAAATTTTTAGAAAATGGAAAATCATCATTTATCTTATATTAACTAAGTCATCCAAACATGACAATGGTATGGCCGTGTAAACAATATTATGCACTACTGAAACACAAGATGATTTTTAGGTTATCTTTTACCATGTTTTGTTGTCTCACTTCAAGATAGATATTTCGCGTCGGGGGCTAGTTGTCACAACGAAAACGGGGCTAGTTGTCACATGTGACAACTAGTCCTAATGTGACAACTAGCCCCATCCATTGTTTGAAATGTTTTGAATTTTGGTTTTATAATTGAATTTCCATGGTTTTCTTTCTTATAGCAACTTCATTATGCCACGTGATAGAAAACGGTTAACCGAACGGGGGAATACACCTAATGATATTATGTTCAGGGCCATTGGAGAAATTGGACCGGGAAAATCCATTAGAAATGTGGCAAAAGATTACAATATTAATTATAGGACCCTCTCACGATACTATAAAAAGTTTCGTAATGAGCCAAATGTACATCCCGATGCTGAAATAATAGGGTACAAGAAGGTTCGTCAAGTATTCACAGACGAGGAGGAAGTGAAATTGGTTACGTACCTGAAGAAAATGGCAGATATTTATTTTGGATTAAGTCCATTTGAAGTAAGGAAATTCGCTTTAGAATATGCAACTGCCCTAAACCATAAATTTCCTCAATCTTGGACTACTAATAAAATGGCGGGTGTCGACTGGTTTAAAAGCTTTTTGAAGAGGCATAATACTCTCAGTGTTAGAAAACCAGAAGCCACCAGCTTAGCTAGAGCTTCTAGCTTTAACGAAGTGAACGTGGGCAAGTTTTTCGAAAATTTGGCTACTGTTCAGAATCGTCATCATTTTGACCCAAGTGATATATGGAACGTTGATGAGACTGGTATCACCACCGTGCAAAGACCAGAGCGTGTTGTGGCCAGGAAGGGAGTTAAACAAATAGGTTCTATTACATCGGCAGAACGTGGAACTTTAGTTACCATGGCACTGAGTGTGTCAGCAAGCGGGAATTCTGTTCCGCCCTTTTTTGTGTTTCCACGGGTACATTTTCGTGAGCATTTCATAATAAATGGGCCCCCTGGATGTGGTGGAAGTGCTAACTCGTCTGGATGGATGAACGAAAACACATTTTATGAATATATGGTCCATTTTGTTAAAAATGTTAGGTGCTGCAAGGAACATCTCGTATTGTTATTGTTAGATAACCACGACTCGCATTTATCGATTCAAACCCTCGACTTCTGCAAAGAAAATGGAATCGTGGTTCTATCATTTCCGCCCCATTGTTCACACAAACTGCAACCGCTTGATCGGAGTGTGTATGGGCCATTCAAGCATTATGTGAATATGGCTTGCGACGACTGGATTCGAACCCACCCGGGAAAAACTATGACGATATACGATGTTCCAGGAATAGTTCGGCAAGCGCTACCGTCAGCTATTAGTCCCAAAAACATATTGGCTGGTTTTTCCTGTACTGGAATATTCCCGTTTAACCAAAACATTTTCACTGAGGCAGACTATGCTCCAGGTTATGCTACGAACAGACCCAATCCAATCATAGAGGATGTTAACGTCGATGAAGCAGCAGATGATCGCAGGACACCATCTCCAATCCCAACCACGTCTGCACAGAATGATACTATACCATTTCCAATGTGTTCACAAACTGCAGTTGAAACAACTCCTGTGAAAAGACCTATTGTTCCAGTTACACCAGAGAGTATTAGGCCGTTTCCAAAAGCGGATACTAGGAAGCCCAATGCTAGAATCAACAAGAGAAAGCGAACCACCGCCATTTTAACAGACACTCCTATTAAAAATGGACTGGCGGAGTTGAAAAAGAAAACAATTAAAAAAAGACTGGAGCTTGGAACACAAAAGAAAACTGCGAAGGTTGTACAAAAAACAGTCACAGAAAAGGAACAGCAAGAAGAAAAAGACAGCTCTGACGAAGAAGAAACGTTGTGTCTGGTGTGCGGCGAATCGTGGGCAAACAGCAGGCCCAAAGAAAAATGGGTGCAATGCACAAACTGTCGATTGTGGGCTCATGATAAGTGTGCTGGTGACAATGTGCTGTTCTATTTATGTATTAACTGTAATTCGGACGATGATTTATAAATCAAAATGAAGTGTTGCTCAACTACAACTATGTTTTTAACGCTATATTTTCTTATTTTACTCTTTGTTTGTTGTTTATTTTTAATTATATCTTTGTTTTTGTACGGTTTAACAAATGAGACAATTTACCCCGGCCATTGTGACAACTAGCCCCCTTGTCGGGGTAAGTTGTCACACGTGCATCACCTATAAAAAACGTGAATTCAAATTTGTATTTCATGTTTAGTCAACTTTTGTATACCAAATATTGTAAAAGAATATTACTTTATTTCAATAAAAATTGGAGACTTTATTAAATTCAATAATATCAAAAATATTCTTACTTAAATCAAAATTGTGACAACTAGCCCCCTCCTCCCCTACGTAAATGACTTAATTATAAACATTATATCAGGAGAAACATATATGTACGCTGATGACACAACCATCGTTATACAAGCAAACAGCAAAAATGAATTAAACAATTTACGACAAAATGCACAATCGGAAGCTTTGAAATGGTTCACTGCCAATAACCTCATAATTAATGACAATAAGACACAAAAAATTGAAATGTTTTCAAATCATAATAAAAATTGTAATCTAAAATTATTGGGACTTAATATAGACACGCATTTGTCTTGGACATTGCATATAGATGAACTGGCTGCAAATCTCTCTAAAATAATATACTTAATCAGAAAGCTAAAAAATAATGTTTCACAGAATATCCTCATGACTGCATATCATTCACTATTCCACTCTAAGATGTCTTACGGTATTGAACTATGGGCCAATGCCAGCTCTGCATCAAAAATATTTTTATTGCAAAAAAAAGTCATTCGAGTGATAACAGGTGCACAAAATAGAGAAACCTGCAGACCACTATTTAAACAATTAAAAGTTCTTACAGTATACTCCCAATATATTTACAATTGCCTATTATATGTAAGAAATAACCTAAAAAAATTTGAAAAACAAAATATTATTCATCGACATGATACCAGACATAGGTCAAATCTGACAATACCGTTTCATAAATATAAAAAATCCACCAATGGTCCAAACTTTTATTGCATAAAATTCTACAATAAACTACCGGACACAATAAAAAGCTTGGAAATAGGAAAATACAAAAAACAGATAAAAAATCTATTAATAAAACAGTGTATCTATTCAATAGAAGAATTTTTAGAAAATGACATCATAGTGTAGTCTAAATCGATGTAACCTGACGCATTATACTACTGTATTGGTTTTTAATAAAGATTATTATTATTATTATTATTATTATAGTTCGTCAACTTTTAGCTAATGTTTTTCTCGTAAATGTAGCCGGTTTCAGCATAAAACCAGTACGCACAATCAACATTTATTTTTCAGACAACAAAAACTTATACACTTTTCGCGAATTGGAGCAACTCAATTCTGCTGATTTTTGTGCGCTGATTGATGAGATACCAACAGATAACGAGTCAGAATTAGGGGATATTAGTGACAATGAGGAAGATGAAGCAGGCACATTCTCCAATAATGCCGCTAATGATATTTTTGATATCATGAATTTACCTATAGATTTTCAAGATAATATTGGCCTGACTGAAGATAATGATGGTTGGGAAATTGAGGATGATATACCTCTTACAGTTATAAGGGAGACAGAGTTAGCAAAAACAAAAAACAATCTGGACAAATTGAGCCTAAACAATTGCCTAAAAAATAAAAAGGTGTTCAATGAAGACACGGGACCGAACATTGGAGCAGATTTGGAGACTCCAACTGAGGTATTTCTTGCAGTTTTTCCTAACTTAGGCTCCCGAGTTGTTACCGATCTGACTCGACCACTGGTGGGCAAAGGACATCATGTCTACTTCGACAACTATTTCAATTATGTATCACTTCAAAAACGATTACAAAGTGAAATGATATAATATATCATTTCACTTTGTAATCGTGGACGAGGAAGAAAAGGAAACTGAGACGAGAAAAAGAAGATGGAAGAAAAGTGAGCCATCGTAATGTAAAAAAAAATTAAAGAAGAAGCAGAAAATAGAAAATAAACATCCAAAGCCGGTAAATTGTGGAAATTGTAGATATAAATGCAACATAAACATTTCAGAAGAAAATAGTTTATCTATTTGTGAAAATTTCTGGAAATGTGACTATACAAGACAGAAAGATTTTATTCTTGCGAATACGGAAAGTATGCTATCAGCAAGAAGAAGAACTAGAGAAGGCGGCAGAAAATTACGTAAAGATGCCAAAACTTATTATTTGAGTTCAAAATCTATCAAATTTAGAGTACCTATGTAAAGCTTTTTTCACTAAAACATAATGCATTTCTGGAGATGTGATAAACACTGCTTATGATAGCAAAGGAGAAGGTGGAATCTTTGTTGGGACTGACAAAAGAGGGAAAAAATTCCACCTAATAAAACTGATCCTGAGAGTGTAGATAAAGTTAAGACATATTGAAAGTTTTCCGACTATGGAGTCCCATTATTCCAGAAAATCGACAAATCGTCTATATTATCTAGATTCCCAGTTAAGTATCACGAAAATGTACAACATGTATACGAAAGAGTGCTCGGTTAGTAATTGCAAACCCGTCAATGAAATTACTTATAGAAGAATTTTCTGCACAAACTACAATTTATTTTTTTATAAACCAAAAAAGGACCAATGTCAACTTTGCACTCGCTATAATACAAAAAACCTTTGTTTGTATTCTGACACATGCGGCGATCAAAATCGCAACCAGAACATTGCCGCTCTATTTCTATACTTAGCTCAAAATAGCAATTTAGACGTTATTGAGCATAAATTCCTAGAAAGTGGACACAGCTTTATGGAAGTCGACAGTATGCACAGTGCTATTGAGACAACAAAAAAATATATGCCAGTGTATACAATTCAGGATTGGCTGAATATCTTTAGAATAGCAAGATCTAAGAGGCTTAAAAATAAGAAAAGCTCTTTCTACAATGTGTGTGAGTTATTCCACACAGATTTCAAAGATTTGTCTCACTTGTCCAAACGCTTGATAAAAAATAAGAATATTCAGGGTGAACCTGTAAATTATCTTAAAGTAAAATGCTTTCGATTTCAAAAATGTAAACTAGGGACTATAGAATATAGGTATGGATCATTCATCAGATTACAAAGAAATAAATGTTTTTGGAAAAGGTCGTCCAATATCCCTGAGAGAACTCTCCCTACAAAAATTGTATAAAGGCGTTCTCCCAATTACTGCCAAGAAAAAAAAAACAGTTTGCTACAATTATGTAGAAAGGGAGATATTCCAACTGAATTTCAAGGCTGGTACAATCTTTACCAACTTCAAAAGCTGCTAGAGATGATGTTCCTGCTCCTGGAGTAAATGACACTGACAGTGAGGAAGATGTCAATTAGTGACATTATTAAACAAAATATAACCGTTAATTTACATATTATTATTATTATATTAATGTAAGAAAAAAAACGCCTTTTTATATTTTATTATTATTATTAACAATAATAATTTGTTACACGAGTGAGAGGCGACATATCAGCTGGTTCGCGACTGCTGATGAACACAGATGACACAGGCGTAACACCGTGATACCACTAGCGTACTCCATCGGCGAAAGGTGGAACTACTCTCTAGCGGTGAAGGGCGGCACTACACTCTAACGGCGGGATGTAGAACTATGGCGTTTGGTGAACGGATCGCACTGGCGGCGGGTGGGATGAGGGGATAATGGCGTCAGGCGCAATGCACGTGTGCAGATTGAATGTTCATTTTTGATTATTGTAAAGTGTTGAGAAAATAAAGAGAATACTTGGATAACATTTCAGAAGTGCGGATAGACCCGTGTGCGTGGGTGTGGGTAAGTAGTAAGTGTTTGTAGGCGAGAAAAAGGTAAGTGAAGTAGGCGATTTATTGGCGATTGGCGAACAAAGAAAAAAAAATGGCGACTCGCAATATCGAAGACGAAATTGTTATGAGCGATGGCGATATTGAAATTGATTTTGAGGAAGAGACGGTGCCGGCGGCACAGGCGGCGGCATCCGCACAGACAGTGCAGGCGGCAGTGTCGGTGCAGACGGATGACCGAACAAAGGCGGTAATATTAGAGACTGTTAATACGCAATTGGCGACGCGTCTTGACGAGATATTCGAGCAACAGGCGACTCGAGCAATCGAACGATATGTGGCGGCTACACGTGGAGTCAGTGGCGTGGCGTCCGTAAGCGGGATCGGTGGCGTAGCGCCCGCAAGTAGAACCGGTGGCGTGGTGTTCACACCAAGTGACGGCACAGCAAGTGCAACAGGCGTAGCACCATCGGTGGGGATCGGTAGTCAATCGAGGGGCGACCTGCACGCGGCGAGTGCAATGATTGACGAATTTAAGCCGGAGGATCCCCATTCGAATGCGGAAAGGTGGCTATCCATGATAGACCAGTTGGGCGATGTATACGGATGGTCGGAATGTGAACGCAGCTACTTTATGCAGCTGAAATTGCGAGGCGCGGCGCGAGCCTGGTTTAACAGACTCGATAATTACCAGTTGACCTGGGAAGAGTGGAAGGCGACACTCATACGGGCGTTTCCCAGGCAACGTGGTTATGCGATTTGTCTGGAGGAGCTAGTTGGGCTACAAACACAGCCAGGCGAATCAATGACTAGCTATTACCACGCAAAGTTGGCGCTGTGTGGTCGGGCGGATATAAAAGGTAAGCGTGCCGTATCGTGCATCATACGGGGCTTGCCGGAAGAGCTACGGGCGAATGCGTTGGCGTGCGGCGCCTCTACACCGGAGGTATTGTATTCCAAATTTATGGCGGATTTGGATACATACTCATCCACCAGGGCGATGGCGACTACAAGAAGGAAAGAGGTGTCTCCTTTCGAGGCGAGAGATCGGCGATCAAACTCGGCGGCGTCGACACCGAAGCGACAGATGACGGGCGCATCAGGGCGAATTCGGTGTTACAATTGTCAGCAGATGGGCTTTCACATGAGCAAGGACTGCCCGAAGCCTCGGATAGAAAGGTGCAGTGGATGCGGGGGCGAGGACCACTACTTTGATCATGCAGTGTTCACTCTCAGTAGAAGGGGTAAACCGTATGTTAGTTGAGTACTAGTGATATCGTGACGCTGCAATCGTTGAGATAACGCTATGATAAAGTGAGAAAGAAATAACTAATCCGAATCGTTGAACACATGTTTCATGACGCGCACGTTGTCCGTTTGGATTTTGAATCATTATTAATTTGTACCTTACCTATGGTTAATTTTGAATTCAACTTGTACACGTGTTTGAAAAAAATATAAATAATGGTGTTTTGCTGTTGTGTTCCTGGGTGTTCAAACAAAGTTAAAACCAAAAGGTCTTTCCCTGTGAAACATCCAGCGGTAAGTCATTATTTTTTACAAGCATTTATGGCGTAGGTACCTCAATTTGGTCTTTAATTTAAAAATAAAGGTTAGTTAGAAAGATTGGTGAGTTTTTTCACAACCTTTAATAAAGTTTTACTTAATTTATCCTGTATAAATTATACAACATAGTTTTATTAATTTGTTTTGTACACATTGTTTATAGGGTATATATTGTTTTGGTATCTTTTACAGATCTTCAGCATATGGTTAAAACGAATAGAAAATATTAAATTAATGGATATGGACCGTAAAATTGTGCATAAAAATTACAGAGTATGTGATAAACATTTCAGTAATTTTTGTAGAATTCCCGGAGACGAGAAGAAACTAAAACATGGTAGTTTGCCAACTTTGTTTTTGCCAGGTATGAACCTTTTATAATAATAATAATCTTTATTAAATTAAAATCTGTTTACATCTTTTACATTTGTGCATACTGTAGATACTAAATATCGTATATTAACAGTTTTACATAGTTTGAATTAGTCCATATATATATTTTAACTACTTACTGACTTTTTATAGGAAACAATTTGAAAAAAAGCCTATACCACCTTTAATCTAATTTGTAAATTATACATATAACATGTGTTTGATTATATGTTTGAGTTTAACATTTTGGCTATAATAATCAATATTGACAGTAGCGTATTCCCGTTTGAAACCCAACCTATGAAAATAATTACTGACAATGTTAAACACTTGGTCTTTTATCCCACAGTATAAATAATTATTTTTACTATACTTTTATCTACGGTATTGTACAAAATAAATTGAAGGTAAAAATTTTTATGATAGGGTCTCTAAACCGGGACCGGATTGCAATAAAGAAGATGAGAGAATTCTATGGAATATTCAGGGCTTAAATTTTCCAGCTGTAAACAATATAACAATTATTTTTTTTTTAACACCATTATTTTTTACAGGTTTTCACGATGAATCGACATTAGAAAATTCTATCTATGTATATAAAACAGGTAAAAAATATTGACTTACCAAGTAAATATAATATATTCATTCATTTTAATTTATTTTTTTAATCTATAGATTCTTTTGATACCTCTGAAAGAGTGGTGACAAGACAGGAAGCAGTAAAATCGGGCAAGTATTCCCAAAGTTTAAAAACCGAGTACTTATACGTGAATATAATAATGATTGTGTTATGTTATTTTTTCAATCTCTTTAGATCACTCCTATGCATCTGCTCCAAGTTCAAGAGAAGCAACCCATACGCAAGTTTCGGCAATATTGGACATTGAAGATAGTTCATCGGAATCACAAATTTTGTCTAGTGGTGAGTCAAGATATTGCATACTTTTTCGGGACACTGTATAACAGATTCAACGATTGATTTCTTTTTTAAATAAATTACAGAAAGCCACTCGTACGCAGAACATGAATTAATTGATCCGCAGCCGAGACCTAGTGGTGTGAAGAGTACCTCATCAGCCAGTAAATTTCAAGATTTAGAACCAAAATCTTCATTTTCTGAACCTGCCTTACCATTACAGCATATTTCTCCTATTCGTACTCGTGAGTTAAATATAATGATAATATAATATAATCCCATAAATAATAAATGCAGCAGCAATTATAAGGAATAGACCCGCATGCATTCATAGAGCGACCTGAGCTATTCATGAGAGATAGTGATGGGAATATCTCGAAATAAAATACAGAACCATTCGATTATTAAAATATCTCGAAATATCACTCGAATGATTTTTATACCTACAGGTTACCACTTATAAATTATAATACTAAGTATTAACATCTTTTATCTGCCTCTGTTCTATGAAGCACTGCATCCGGATTACTCTTATTAACTAAAGAATCGAAGCATCTAAGCCGAGACGAATGCAAACTTCATTCAGAATGTGTTTATACTGCGAATGGATTTTGTGTGTTTATACTTTATAATTATGATAACTAGCCACTCGAAACGTTATAATTGAATCGAACTAATATTTCAGATCGAATGAAGTTTCATTTTGTATTCACTTCTCACGGCTAGCTTGTAGTAACGTAATGCAAGTAGTAACATCGTTCGAGTACCTAAATCACTCGAAATATACCTTTCGGAATATACAATGAGTGAATTTTGTTCAATTTTTCGATTGGTTTTATTGCAGTGTTGAGCGTATTGCGTTTGCGAGAAATAGATGTACACACTACAAATAGTCAATACTATGAAACATCTCGAAGGTATCATTTCGAATAAATCATTCGATTATCAAAATCATTCGAGTAGCAACCTTTCGATTATTAAAATCATTCGATTATTCCCATCACTAATCAGAGAGCTGACTTGTGCTTAGAAGTAAATGGTGGCATTTTTGAAAACTATAAAACCTAGCCTACCTGTTATAAAGAATTTAATAAAAATTTTAATATGAATATTTTGTTTACCCCCGTATTTCTGCCACGGTTGAGAATAGGACCCATGTTTATAGGGACTTTCATGTTTATTTTGGGTCCCCGAATACGTACCTAAAATATTTACATTTCCTCCTGAATCATCCTGTATACTTATTTCTTTATTTATTGTAGGTACGAAACGCAAAACACTTCTAAAGGAAGTGAATGTAAGAAGAGTAAATGATCTTACACCAAAGGCCAAAAAAATTTACAAAGTTGTCCGAAATTTAGAGAGAATTAGGAAGCGTTTAGTGTTGTCTAATGCGTCAGCTAGGGAACGTTTACAGGAAGCAAGTGATTATATGCAACTTCCTCAAATATCTACTGCTATTAGCAAAACTACTTATCAATTTTTGCTCTCTCAAATAAGGAAACAAAGTAAAGATCCTAGAGGAAGACGATTTTCACAAGAGGACAAAGTTCTTGCTTTATCCCTCATGAGACAGAGTGGAAAAGGGTACAAGCTGCTACGACGAATTTTTGCATTACCATCCCGCAAAACACTGACAAGCATGTTGGAACATATACAATTTTCACCTGGTATTAATAAGCATGTTATGGCACATTTAAAGACCACCGTAGACAAGATGCCTGACAAGGACAAGTATTGTTCCTTGATTTTTGACGAGATGTCCCTATCCTGTGGCCTGCAGTATGACGCAAAAAATGATTGTATTGTTGGTTTTGAAGATGATGGCAATAAAAAAAGCAATAAATTTGCAGATCACGTTTTACTTTTTATGCTACGTGGTGCGCATAGAAAATGGAAGCAGCCAATAGCATTTTTTTTTGTTGAACACTCTACCCCTACAGTGGAATTAAAAAACATGATAAAAGAAATTATTGCTGCCACACAAGAAATAGGTCTTCATGTAGTTGCGACTGTATGCGATCAGGGAAGCAACAATAGAGCTGCAATTAACAGTCTTTTAAATGAAACACAACAACAGTTTTTGAGGAGCGGAGAAGAAAACACCCATTTTGGTTTTTTGGTAAATGGGGAAGAAATTGTCCCTCTATTTGATACTCCCCATTTGCTTAAAGGGATCCGTAATAATCTTCTCCGAAAAGATGTAACATTTTCGTCGAATGGAAAACAGTATCGGGCATCTTGGAGAGATATTATAGCACTGTTTAAACTCGATGAAAAGTTATGTCTGAAGTTGACTGAGCAGCACATTTACGAAGACAAGATGCCAAAAATAAAGGTGTCAATTGCAGCACAGGTGTTGAGTCAAAGAGTGGCTTCTACAATGAATTTTGCTGCCGAATGTGGTAAGTTAATTTTGTATTTTAACAAAATATTATTTTACTTATGAAATAAATTTATTGTAGGTAAACTCGCACCGTCTGCATTTGGTACGTCAGAATTCATTATTTTCATAGACCAGCTCTTCGACAGCGTAAACGGAAGTCTTCTCATGCCTACTCATGGGAAAAATCTAAAAACTGTCATATCAGATAGGTCCAAACATTTTCAGTTTTGGAATGACGCTCTAAAAATATTATCAACTATGGAGTATGTTGATCCACATGACTGCAATAAAAAAGTTGTGCAGCCGCCAACGATGAAAAATTGGATTTGGACAATCAAGGGACTGCGTTATTTGTACAAATCCTTGAACGCAAAAGGTTTTACATTTCTGGCACCAAGACAATTAAATCAGGATCCAATCGAAAATTTTTTTGGATGTGTGAGAAGTCAGGGTGCGAGAAATGTAAATCCTACAACTACTTCATTCACACATTCATTTAACCCATATCCCGCTGAAGTTGCGAAAACGCAACATTTTCTTTTTGAATTTTTTTTTAAGGAAAATCAAAAAAAAAAGAAATTAAATAATAGTTAGTGCTTAAAGAACATATAATAATACCTATATTGAAAAATGATAAAATTTTATTTTCAACTTATTTGGTACAATAATGCTTGTTGTATAAAAAACAGCTTTTTGAGCAATTATAAAATGCCAACAATGATTATTTTTTTCAAATAGGTTAGGATGGATTTTTTCTGCAAATAATGGTTTGCGCTTTTTAAATAGATTTATATTTGAGGGGGGTAATGAAAAAAATAATAAAACAAATATTTTGACAATGACAAAAATGTCGTTAAAAATAATGTTGCGTTTTCGCAACTTCAGCGGAATGTGTTTACTTTATATGCTATCTTAGGACAACAGTGTAACAATAATTATTTATCAGAAGTGAAATGAGACTGTAACAAAGTGTTGTTGAGTTATGTGTATTTGATTCTTACGACAACAGTGTAACTGTAACATCTATTTATCAGAAGTGAAAAAAGTGTTGTTGAGTTATGTGTATTTGATTTTTGTGAATAATGTCTGGACTAAAAAGAATTCGTGGATTGACAGTTGAAGAAATACAAAACATCTTAGAAAATGAAGATTCATTGGGTGAAGATGTTGATGTTGTTGTTTTACCTCCTGACAGAGTTGATGAATTGACGGATGAGGAATTTTTTGACGACAACGCTCTTGATTCAAATTGGGCACAGGCACCTCGAGATGTATCAGGACAACTCGAAATACATTGTGAAAGTAAAGATAAAAACTCAGAAGCTACTACATCTAAAGCTTGTTTATCTAATCAAGAAAAAGAACAAGCAGAAGAAAAATATGTACCAGTATGGACGAAAGAAAGACCTAATTATAAAAATGGCCCTACAAACGTAGAAGCAGATTCTTTGAAATACTTACAAGAGAAACTTTCGAAAAAGTCTGAGATTGAAATGTTTTTTGAAATGTTTGATGACAAGATTTTCGATCTAATTGTTGAACAATCAGAAATATATGCTGCTCAAAAAAATCGGCCTTCTTATAAACTGCCAAATTACCTCATCAAACGTTTCATAGGTATATTACTGTTTTCGGGGTACTGCACCTTACCTCGAGAAGAAATGTATTGGGAAACGTCTCAGGATATCAATTTTCCTATTGTTCGTAATGCAATGAGCAGACAACAATATCGCGACATAAAAAAAAATATTCATTTAGCTAACAATGAAAATTTGGATAGAAACAATAAACTAAGTAAACTGCAACCTTATTTTGATATTTTGAATACGAATTTTCAAAAATTTGGCATTTTCTCTCATAATCTATCAGTTGATGAACAGATGATATCTTATTACGGACATCACAGCTGCAAAATGTTTATGAAAGGAAAACCTGTGCGTTTCGGATTCAAAGCTTGGTGTCTTTGTTCATCACAAGGCTATTTGTACAGCTTCAATATTTATCAAGGGAAGTCAGACGGAGCAGACAGAAAATATGGGCTTGGAACCTCAGTTGTGCTAGAACTTTTGAAATCGGTTCCAGATCCTCAAAATCATTGTATTTACTTTGACAATTTTTTTAGTTCGTACGATCTATTGGCGAGACTAAAAAATTTGGGTTTCTTTGCAACAGGTACGGTTCGTGAAAACCGTTTGCAGAAATGTCCATTAGAATCAAACCGTCTTATGTGTAAAAGAAATCGCGGCTATTATGAGTTTTGGAAAGACAGTTCTCAAGATATTTTTGTCGTGAAGTGGAATGATAATTCTCAGGTCACTCTCATAACCAATTTTCAAACAGACGTTCCAACAACAAGAGTAAAGCGCTACTCAAAATCCGAAAAGAAGAATACATTGATAGAGCAACCAAAAGTAATAAAATATTATAATGAAAATATGGGTGGAGTTGACCTTTTAGATAATGGTGTTAGCAACTATAGGATACATATAAAGGGCAAAAAATGGTGGTGGGCGATTTTTACAAACTGTATTGACATAGCTTTAGTGAATGCGTGGAAGCTGTACCTACTGTCATGTTCACGGAGAAAAAATTGAGCAACTGAAATTCAGAAGATCTGTGGCACTAGCTTTACTACTTTCTAAACAAGGTGAACCAAATGAAGAGACTCTACCAACGCCACACGTCAGAAGATTAGGCAGACCAACAGATCTGTCTGTCCAGACTATTCAACGATATCAAACCGGAGCACACTTACCAGAAAAAAATGATGAAAATCGACGCATCCGTTGCCGACAGTGTAAAAGTAACACCGTTTATTGTTGTAAACAATGTAAAATTGCTTTGCACCCAAAGTGTTTTGCTGACTTCCACAAAATGTAATTTTTTTGTCAAAAATTCAGGAAATTTTCAGAAAATGTATTTTTGTTTTTGTTTATCCCTAAAATGTTTTATATTTTGAAAATAAACAGTATTGAAATTTATTACGACTATATTATTTCTTATGCAAATTTAATACATGTTTCCTGCTGAAGTTGCGTTTTCGCAACATTTTTTTTCTCAGGTTCTATGAGAAATTTTTTTTTTAAATTTTGTACACATACAGAAGTATTATACAACAAATATATGAAAATGAATTTGATACAAAAATGTCTTGGGGGGTCGGCGTGAAATGGGTTAAAACGCTCCTAATTAATAATTTCATGTCCCCTAGATCAGCAGGTTCAAATTGTGAACCGGATGAAAGTGTGGGTGCGCTAAATAACTTAAAAATGTCCATTAATGCAGAAACTATGGACGAAAACATTCAAGAAGCAGATTCGAATTATGTTCCTAATTTTGATGCTGCCGTTTATGTCGAAACAAATGATGTTATTGAAAAAAACTTGAACACTTACTTGGCCGGTTTTATAAGTAAAAAAATTTTTAGTTCCCACAGGGGCTGTAACACATGTAAGTCGTTGCTCGTAAATATTGATAGGAAGGGAAGCGATAACATGTTGATTAGAAAACGAGCTTACACATCAAAATGTCTCCATTCGCCCACTTCTATTTTTGCAAAAATGTTTTCAGAATGTTATTATTATTGTTCTATTATATTGCCTGATATATGCCATCGCAACAATATCAAAAAAGACCTAATAAGATATCTTTCTAATAAAATAGAGTGCAATTTAAATTGCGAAAATCACAATTTAAAACATAATATAATTGAAACAACAGTTCATTTTTATATTGTAAGTTGGGTAAAATTTGTTAACAAAATTTTAAAAGGCCAAAATCAAGCAACATCATTTCGTGATATTATAAAACAAAATGCACTAATTAAATGCCAAAAAACTAAGCAACAGCGAAACAAAAAAGGAAATTAGCCGTTTGTTTTTATTTGCCCTAAAATGTTACTCATAATAAATAGCTGGCTACTTAGTGTTTCTAAAGATTCTTTCCAAAACAAAATTCTTACGACTCATTGCTTTTAACTAGGGATGCATCCGATACCGATATATCGGCGATATTTCGGGTTTGCCGATATATCAGCATCGGCGATATTTTTATTGCCGATACTATTTTCCACCGCAGGTCTTATTCAAACAGACTTGCGAAATCGCCTTTCTCCGCAAAACTTAAGAATACTTTGTTTTTTAAACAAAAATCTTAATAATGTATTTTTTATTAATTATTGTATTATTACTTGTTTTTTTAGTAATAAGCCTTGTCATTTTGTAAAAAATGTATGTCATTGTATTATTATTATTAATAGACAATGTGCTTTTAACGCTTGTTTTATTTAATAACAATATTTTCACAACTACTATATTCTATGTTACTGTTATTTATCTACTTTTTGCTACCAATTATTTTACAGCACTTAAAAGACATTAGTTTTTGCCTTAAGTAAAAAATAACGTAATTGTATGTAAAAAATATTCAGATCAATAGGAACACATGTAACTTTTCGTATATGCACATGTATAGCTGTAAAATCAGTTTTATATTAGTAGCAGTAAGTAGATAAATAATTATAATAAATAATAATACCAAAAAAAAAAAAATAAAAGGGGTTTAAAATGCCCGCCAGTCATTTTAGTTGAGGACTAGTGATAGATTGGCGCTGGTGTTAATGGTCGATCACGGTCCTACCCCCACCATTAGAGTCGGCCATCTATATTCGTACCTTACCTATGACTTTGATAGCTCGAGGGTTTACTGCGAAAACCTGCTAAGCAACAAAACATTAAAAAATCTGTTAAACACATGAAGATTCTTGTTTTTTTGAGCTCTATATGCTGGTAAAACCAGCTAAGCGCTACATTAAACCGTTTAGAAGTTGTTCCATCTTAAAAACAGTTATATAAAACAAAGTGGCTAATACTCGATCGCTAAAATAACATAAACGCCTTTACTAACGAGTTTCCTACGAATATTCGCCTGAAAAAACTTACAAGCATTCTTAACACCTTTTCTCTTTGATATGTTAAATAAAATGTTCTTACACACATTCAGCAAATAAAAATTAAAAGTACTTGAACGTATTTAGTAGAAGAGTTTTGTTTATTTAGTCTTTAAAACTTTACTGCAAAAACCTTTTATAAAACTATAACCGAAAATACTTGTACTAAAATATTACAATTATTGTGGATCGTCAACATGCAAAACCGACTAAGTAACCTTAGCTAGTTTTTGCAATATACTTTTATCGGATTTATGGTCAAGTGACATACTGGAAAAACATAATATGCGCTGCCAACTTGTTTTGACAGGTCGTCAGTGGCTTAGTTCGTTTGGAGTGTTCACCGCGAGCGTGTCGAGTGTAGTATTTTCGTATAGTTTTCAATTGTTTTCTACTTAATTGTACGCGATGTGCTAGGTATTTGTGAAAATGATGTCAAGGGGAAAAAAACTAGTTGCTTTAGCAACCAGAACTAATGAATTGGTAACTGGTAAGTTTCTTTTTAAGGTTATGTTTTATAACAACTTTTAATACAATATCTAGACGTTTCCCTTAAGCCCGCCATTCACTATCCTGCATGGCAGTCCGCCTTGCCGTCCGCCGAGTGATGCAGGTTAATGAATATGCTTGCAGTCTGCGCGGTGTCCGGCAGATGGACGCAGGATGATCGTTGCGTCCTGCTTGAGACCTGCAAGCTCCTCCCACTACTTGCAGTCCGCCGCGCCGGACTGTCAGTTGCGTGGCGCCCTGCACGGCGTCCTGCATTTTCGCGCGCAGTAGAGAATTTGGTGTTGCAGCCGTTGCAGGACTGCCATTAGTTAATTTGAACATCATGGATAACACGTGTTTAGAAGAATTTATTGATATATACAAAGAAAACCGTTGTTTATGGGATATTAAATCATCTAACTATAGTAACAGACAGTCAAGAAATACAGCATTACAAGAATTATTAGAACTACTTAAAAAATATGACGCCACAGCCAATATTGCGTCAGTGCGAAAAAAAATCGACACTTTAAGAACTAATTACAATCGCGAAAGAAAAAAAGTACAAAGCAGTATTAGAACAGGAAGCTCACCAGATGAAATTTATGTTCCTAGTCTGTGGTATTACAACCGGTTAAAATTTTTATCTGATACACAAGATGCGGCTCGTGCCGGTGCCGACAGTTTGGAAGAAAATATGGAACAAGAAAATACGGAAGCAACAGTAAGTAACTTTATTTATTTATTCATTATTCATTTTTAGTCCATGAATTTATATAAAGTTAGGTTTATCAGGGAATGTAAACAGAAATAAATTAAGAAATCAACAACTCTATGTCTTCAGGTTAACCTGAGCACAAAAGTTTTGAGGTTAGTTTGTATAAAAATAAATTTAGTTGCTAATGAACTCATAATATATGAGACGAAACGTCCAACGAAAAAATAATTTGTTGATTTCTTAATTTATTTCTGTCCACAGTCCCTGATATACCTAGTTTTGCATTTTTTATACAAAACTTTATTATTAACACAGACTACATATTATTATAAACTATTCGAGCATTGATCATTCTGTCTTGAAATTCAACTTTTCCTTCATTTAGAAAATAGTTTTTGAATATTTCACGTACTCTTACACCTTCTGCGTATGTGTAGGGATTTGTGGCTTGAAGTGGGTCTAAAACATTATTTTCAAATTGGCCCATGTGAATAACACTTTCTACTAGGTCTTCGCGAATTAAATTTGAATTCTGCATATAATTCCGCCTACGACGTATTAAAAGGTTGTGGAGAGCGCAGCTTGCTAAAACGACGTAGTCGATGCTGTCTACTGCTATTTCAAGAGCTCTTTGATAAAATCCGAACCTGGACGCCAGGATTCCAAAGGCATTTTCAGTGACTCTTCGTGCACGTGAAAGTCGATAGTTAAATACTTTTTGTTCATACGACGCTTTTTGATCAGGAAAAGGTTTCATCAAAACCTCACTAAGCGGAAACGCTGCATCTCCAATAAACACATATGGCGCACTTGTTTCACAGTTCGTTAAATTACTTTCCTTGGGTAAATTTAATTCCCCGTCCATTAACTTTCTGTAAAACTGAGTATTTTTCCATACAGTGCTGTCAGATACACGGCCGTTTGTTCCCACGTGCACGTAAATAAATTCATAATCCGCATTGACTATCGCAAACAACACAACACTGAAGTAATGTTTATAATTATAGTAGAGGGAACCACTGTCGACAGGTTTTTGTATTCTAACGTGTTTTCCATCCATCGCGCCGAGTAAATTTCCAAATTGCCACTTAGAGTAGAAGTCGTTACTGATCTTTTTCCATTCTTCTTCAGTACTAGGACACTGGAACAAACATAAATAATAATATTATGTGCCCTATTGTTTTAGAGCTTCAAGACTCCAAATACAAGAAAAAAGGCAAAATCAACACAAAAGAGAATCCTGGATATGGTGGAACAACTTTCTCAAGATGACAATAATAACGAACGTGATGAGTATGAGGCTTTTGGTAGGATGATTGGACTCGAAGTAAAGAAATTGGGGAATCCTTATCAAACAATCGCCCAAAAATTAATATCAGATGTTATATTTTATTCAAAGATTGGAAAACTTACAGCAGACTCATACATAGCTACCCCACAAGTTCCAACTCTTCACGCTAGTTCTAGCTACAGTTCTACAAACTCACAATTATATACGCCTTCTCCAGAGCCTATAAATTCTTCAATCATTTTTTCATCACCATCGCCAGTATTACGTACACCAACACCAAATGGAACATACACACAATTTTCACCTAATTATCAAAATTATACTTCACATTCAGAGTTAGAGCCACCTGTACTTCACACACTTGAGTCAACACAACATACTCAACAAATAGCACACTCTTCAAAGTATTCATCTGCAAAAGCTCACAAAGTACATCCTGATACTCGCAATAACATTAATAATTCTCCATCACCAATATTTGGAACTAACACACCATTCACTGAAAGTGAAAATAATTCTACAGTTACAAGCCAAGAACCTTCTGTAAACATTTTGGAAAACTATTTGGTATTTAAAAAATAATGTAAGATCTGACATAAGTACCTATACAGGGTGTACCACAGAAAACCGTACATAGGGATAACACTGTAGTGAAAATCACTAAGGATCAGTGATTGCTTTGCTTTTTTCATGCTAAACCATTACAGTTATTTTAATTTAGTTAGCCATGATTGCATTCTATTTTTGTCGAGTCTACTCATTTTGTTTATATTTTCCTTGTTGCACTCATTAATTTTCTATGTTCGGTTTTCTGCGATACACTCTGTATATTATATTATAAGAAAATCCAAAACATTTAAGTTTGTAATTTTGTATAATTCGATGTATGATTTTTTATTCCATTAAAAATAATGTAAAAAACTAAGCTTTCTTATTACTTACCTTCAAGTATTCATCACGAAGAACGTCAAAAATTGCTTTACATGTCTCAGGTATAATTTTGCCAAGCAATTGCGGTGAAATTTTGGTGCTAAATTTCAAACATTCATATGACCTTCCAGTAGCCAAGAATCGCAAAGTAGCCACCAATCGTTGCTCTGCAGAAATGCTGTTGCGCATCATAGTGTTTTGTCTTGTTATTATTGGTGCCACTTTATGTAATAAATATCGAAAAGTCTCTTCATCCATCCTTAAGTAATTTTTATAGTCATCAGGATCAATTTCCTTTAACATTGTAGCGTCACAAGCACAAATACATTTCTTATGACGAATCTTTAACAGTTTCTTTTCCCATATTCTTTTTTTATTTTTTTCTAGTAATAGAACCAAACATAGTAAAATAGCTATTTTCTTTTTTTTGACAAGACAGCGTAGATTAGGCATTTTCAAAGAGAAACGTCACTAGCAAAATAGGCAAAAACACTGACGACGGACTGCTTGCAGGATAGTGTGTGAGTGACTTTCTGCCTACGTGGCGGACTGCATGCAGGATAGTGAATGACGGGTTTGGACTGCTTGCAGTATAGTGTGTGAGCGACTTCCTGCCTGCGTGGTGGACTGCGTGCAGGATAATGAATGGCGGGCTTTACGAAGTTGTTTATCTTTTAGAAAATGTATCAACTACAAATGCAAGCCCTGTAGATATTCAAGAGACCCAGTTTGATTTTGTAACTGGTAAGTTTCGTTTTAAGGTTATGTTTTATTACAAACTTTTAATACAATAATATCTAGACATTTTTCTTACGCAGTTGTTTAAATTTTAGAAAATGTATCAACTTCAAATGCAAGGCCTGTAGATATTCAAGAGACCCAGTCTATGTCTAATAACAATACGGATATTACCGAGTTTCATCATTCATTAATTCACGGTAAACTATTAGGTATTTGATTAGTTATATCAATCTATTTATGCATATAAAAAAACTTAAGTATCCACTTGTGATTTTGAAATAATTGTCTTTTCTTAAACTCATTTATTATTTTTTAAATACAGTAGAAAGCGATAGTCTTGCATCCAATTGTTCAGAAATACCCATTGTTACATTGCTACAAAAGAAAAGTTTATTTTTCAACAATGCAATCGGGACATAAACCCGAATCTTTCCACTTTCGCGGCGGAATGAGTTGTCAATTACTCTACGGTGACGATTTCCAGCAATCAATCTTTCTTATTTAATATAATATTGCAATTTGTAACCGTGTATTCACTACATTCGAGAGCTCTTTTGTCATAGGTAATGCTAGACAAAGATGAAATTTCCATTCATTAATTAATATTTTCAGATGGTGCAAGTTCCGAAATAATTACCACTCTTTCCAATACTCTCATTGAATCCATGCCGAGCTGTTCTAAGTACAACCAAGGTAAATTTACGATGCCAATTAAGTTTTCTTTCTAAATAAAGTAGGTGCTTAATTTACTATCAAGGGGATCGCCCAAGCACAGTAGGGCCGTCAAAAAAAAGGTTTTTTGGATTTTGTGGAATTTAGAGATAATTCAGGAAAAAACGATAATGTGTCCCTTGATAAACGTATTTACTATTTATTTACCATTACTTTTTATGATTGCCTTTACTTGGATACTTATGGTAATAATATGATAAATTGTTAAAAATAGCCACTTTTAGCAATTCTTCGTTCCATAAGTACCCAAGTAAAGGAAATCATAAAAAGTAATGATAAATAAGTAGTAAACACGTTTATTGAGGGACACAATACGTGATATGTTTTTTCCTGAACTAGTTCCAAATTCCACAAAATCCAAAAAATTGTTTTGGTGGCGCTATTGTGCGTGAGCGATCTTCTGAAGGTCTTTTATTCTGAAACTCAACATAGCGTTTGTGTCTGTTTTAGAGGAAAATTCGGATGATGATGTTGAAAATGAATTATTAGAGAGTTTATTCGGCGACATTTCTGATACTGACGACCCAACTTATCGCTTGCCAAATTATTCTCCTCAGCTGGAAAACGAAGATTCTAATAGTCTTATAACATTAAAAGATTTACTAGGAAACCAAGAAAATGTAAGTTCTGAACAGTTTGATGTCGAACAAATACAGAACAATATTGAAGTTTTTGACCAAGACAGTGGACAACTTAAAGAGGGGACAGCCATAGTTGTAGATTTTTTGGCTGAGCTTTTTAAAAAAGCTTGGTTGCTAATTGAACCTTTAAAAAGGTGGCGAAAATCAGAACCAAACAGTTGGGCTTGTAATGTAGCTAAAAAAAGACGAGCAGACGGTTTATCTTATAAAACCAGGGCTAAAGTCAGGCCAGCTAAGGTGCCTAAAGATATAGATTGCTCCACGTGTCAATTCAAGTGCACTGTTGTTTTTAATACAGCTGATAGAGATAAGATTTGTAGATTCTTTTGGAATTTAGACTTTCAGGGCAGAAACAATTTTATTTTAGCCAACGTTACCATTCAATTGCCAAAACAAGTTCTCTCTGTACGCAATCGGCGACGTCCAGAAAAAAAATATACAAAAAAATGTTTCTTTACTAAGCAAAATGAGAAAAAACAAGTATGTCAGAAGTATTTTTGTAATACTTTAAGTATTTCCCCTGCAGTAATAACAGACGCTATACAAAAACGAAATGACGTGAACTGTTTTGATGCAAAAGACAAAAGAGGTGCACATGAGCCTGTTAATAAAACGAAACCTGACATTATTCAAGGGATAAGAAAACATATTGAATCTTTTCCTTGTATGGAAGCCCATTACAGTAGAAAAGACACCCAACGCAAATATTTAGATAAAAATCTTAACATTCGAAAGATGCATTTATTGTACAAAGATGAATGTTTAAAAAATGGTTCTGAGGCAGCTTCTAAATAACTTACCGGAGAATATTTTCAAAGGAGTATAATCTGAGTTTTTTTGTGCCACGGAAAGATCAATGCTTAATATGCACTAATTATGCCCAAGCTGATACAGAGAAGAAAAGAGAACTTGAAGATGCCTACTTAGCTCACCAAGAAAGAAAAAAAAATTGCAATAGAGAAAAAGAAAATGATAAAGTCAGATCAAACACAGATGAGCATTTTAGCTCGGTAACGTTTGATTTGCAAGCAGTACTTCAAATACCTGCCTGCGACGTAGGTCTGCTTTATTATTCTAGAAAACTGTGTGTATATAACCTAACAATCTATGAAGCAGCTCTACCCAATAATGCATATTGTTTCACATGGTCAGAAGTAAATGGAAAGAAAGGCAGCTCTGAAATTGGAACTATACTCTTACACTATCTTTCAAATTGTGTCTGTGATAATGTCACAGAAATAAGTTTGTTTTCGGACACTTGTGGCGGGCAAAACCGTAACCAATTTGTAGCCGCCTTGCTCCTTTGGGCAGTCCAAAAAATTGACCATCTTAAAATCATAGAACAAAAGTTTTTAGAATCTGGACATACCCAAATGGAAGTAGATTCTATGCATAGTAGCATAGAATCTGCTAAAAAAATACTTCTATTTTTTCCATGATGGAATGGATTTCTATTTTCAAACGTGCTAGACGCAGACAAAGTATAAAAGTTGATGGGAAGAAAATAACAAGAGAACCATACCATGTAAAAGAATTTAAGTACGGCGAATTCCTTGACCTGAAGCACCTTGCCAATGCAATTATGAAAAATAGAACAAAAGATGAGAAAGGAAAACAAGTTCAATGGCTGAAGATAAAACGGATGAGGTATGTAAAAGGAGAGGACAAAAAAATTTTTTTCAACTATGACATGAGTGACAATTTCAGTATTATAGAGATTGAAAATCCATCAACTTCTCAATCTCATAGTGCGTCGAATCACACCTATTCAACGCGAAAGAAAAAGCGACATTCTGAAAATGATTCACCGGTCAAAAATCAATTTCCTGACCAATTAAACCGTCTCTATCAAGAACCGCTCAAAATAAGTGAAGCCAAAAAAAAAGATCTAATAACTCTATGTAAGAAGGGAATTATACCTGAGGAGATTCACGGTTGGTTTGAAAATTTGACAACGGACAAGCAGGTTGCTGATAAATTACCTGAACCAGCAGTTGATGAATTTGAAAGTGGAGAAGAAGAATGATCATTAAGGTGTTAAAACTGATTAAAATGTGGTTCTAAGTAACTAATGAAAACTAATGTTTATTTAAGTTCTTTTTTTTATAACACCCATTTTCGAAAAGTTAATAAAGATTTACAGGTAAAACCAACTAAGTTTTTTTCTTTGATAAGCTACACAATAATTTCACTCTTTTGACATTATATTGTCACAAAAAAGGCAGTAATTTATCAACAGCTACCCAACATTAAACATAAACCATCTAGAATATCAATAATCTCGGTAAAACTGCACTTAAGCAATTTACATGTAAAACCGAAAAACTGCCCGATCATACTCAATAATTCCCGTGTTTCAAGATTTCTGTAACACATATTTACAGAGACCACACAAAAATATAATCTTAAATTTATGCATTCTAATATGTGACTACTAAAATATGAAGGACTTAGAGATTTTAGCGATTTAATTACGTGTAAACTTTTAACACTGAATATCTCAAAACTAACATCACTGCACTTAACTGGTTTTCGCAGTAAACCCTCGAGCTGTCCTAACAAGCGGCGACAACGTGGCGACACAGTGGGCAAGGTCAGACTGGTGAGTAATTTACTTGATTCCATATATAAAAAGCATGCGTTAATTAACAGCCAACAGGTCAGGGCGTACATAGATACTGGTTGCCAACACAACTTGATGACGGCCAATTGTGCCGTCTGGGACTAAGAGTGACCCCACAACAGGTACTATGTTAACTTTGGAGTTACCATTGATGATGATAGCAACGAATTGGCTAGAGAAGTGTTTGTATTATTATTTAGTTGTATTAATGGTACATAGAAACTACCATTGGGATATTTTTTATGCAGCGGTTTAAATGGGGAACAGAAGTTGTCAATAATAAAACAATGCTTTACTTTGGTTGCAAACGTTGGGGCAAAAATAGTATCTGTTACCTGCGATGGTGCCCCCTCAAATGTAAGTATGGGTAACCTATTGGGCTGTTCATTTAAAGTGGCTAATTTAAAAACAAATTTTAAGTTAAATGATTCGAATGACAATGGATATTTTTTTTTATCCCTGCCACATGGTAAAGTTAGTTAGAAATACATTCGGGGAAAAAAATATTAAAAGATGAAACTGGAAATTTGATTCAGTGGAAATATATAGAATCGTTAAAAACTGCAAGACAGTGAGGGCTTACATCTTGGCAATAAGTTACGAAAAGCACACATCAACTTTTGTAAGCAAAAAATGAAAGTAAGGTTAGCTGTGCAGTTACTGAGTGCTTCAGTTGCTGATGCTTTGGAATTTTGTGAGGATAAATTAGGGTTGATGGAATTTAGGGGTTGCAAAGGTACTGTCCGGTTTTTAAGAATGTTAAATGATATTTTTGATATCCTTAACAGTAGGTCATTAGCCGCACCTGGTTTTAAAAAACCATTATGCGAAAATAACATTGAAAAAACCATAACATTTATACATTCTGCCATCGAATATATTTCTAAATTAACTTTTTTAGATGGTCAGCTTGTTATTGAGTCCATAAGAAAAATGGGTTTCATTGGCCTAATTGTTTGTTTAAATAGTGCCTATAAGCTTTATAATGGCCTTGTGACTGAACAGCAATTGCTTATATATCTTCCAATATATAAACTTAGTCAAGATCATCTGGAACTGTTTTTTTTCTTCCATTCAATCTAAAGGTGGATGGAATAATAATCCGAATGCCCGGCAGTTTATGGCAGCGTATAAAAGACTTTTAGTTTGAGGCGAAATAAGAGAGGGCGGGGTGGGAAACTGCATCCCTCTGGATCAAATTCCAATATTAGTTGCGCCATCCAGAATAACTAATACTGTTCCAGAAGATTTAATAAATTCCAGCACACCTGGATCTAGAAATACTCCAGATTTACACGTGGAAGATATAATATCTAGCATTTGGAATTATTACGACTACCTTATAAATGATATTACCATGACAGAATGCTCACAGCAAATTGCCATTTATATAGCTGGTTTAGTAGCACGACATTTACTAAAAACTATTAAGTGTGAAACCTGTGTGGCAGCCTTAATAGGAAATAGAGAGAATTTTTTACAATCCCTGATAACACAAAAAAACCACGGTGGTTTGACATATCCTTCTGATGATGTAATAAAAATATGCAGTATTTCTGAAAGATACCTGCGTTTACATGAAAATAATTTGCATAACAAAAACGTTGTGTTAATGATAACTAATAACATATTGTCAGATTGTATCGATACTAAGGTTTTTAGTAACTTAGAAATTCATGTTTTAGAAATGACTGTAAACCATATATATTTTTTAATGAAATCCATGTGTATAAAATATTTAGATGTTAGGATACATTTTATCACTAAAATGCAGTCTCAAAAATTAGATCCTGTAAGAAGTCATCTAACAAAACTTATTCTGTTTAAGGGACAATGATTTTGTACATTTTACTGTATAGGTATTACTTATGTTTAATGTTTATATTTTTGTTTTTTGTATACCATTTACTTATATATATTATAATTATTATCGTTTTAATTATTTTTTATGCTGTAAAATATTCTTTTTATGTTCTTTTACATTTTTTGTATTTAACAACACGGCAGGTACCTTATTTGTTAAAAATGAATAAAAAATTATTTTTTATAACACGAACATGTAAAAGAGCGTTTTACTCTAGAATCACCATTAAAAGAAACTTTATTTTCACTAAATTATTAATATCGATAATAATAATTATTTATTATCGAACTTAAAAATTTCGTTTGCTCCTTTTGCACGATACGCCACTGGAGAGACCTGCGTTGTGGCAGTCGGTAACAGGTTAACAGGCATTGTTACGCGTCCTCTCTCTTTCATCGTCTAAGGTGCCACCAATGTAAGGCAAGTGGCTCTTGTACCGAATAGGCCACATCCTCAAAATGCTTGTTTTCGTTAAAAATTTCAATGATTTCTTTCTACTAGAATAATTTTTTTGTTTTTTTTTATAGTATAGGATATTATTTGTTTCTTTTCACATCAGTGTTCTTGTTTTTTTGTAATAATAAACATGTTTGCACTTGAGATATGTTTTTTTCATCGGTGTACTGTTTAAAGCATACGCGACTAGTTAAAGGTTAATTTTCATTTGTGTATAGTTGATAAGTAATAAAATATGTGTAAAAAAATTTGAAAGCATTCCTACAAATTTTTTTTTTTAAATAGCTCAAATTTTAGGCCGCTAGATCACCGGGTCCCCTTAACACGAAATTTTTAGTCACTTGATTTTAACATCCAAATATAAACACTATCGTTGAAACGTCTGGTATTTTATTTTTTGTATTTAGTAAAAAAAAATACTTTATTTAAATTTATTTATTATTTAAGTAGGTACCTATAGGTATTTCTACACTGTGTGGTTTTTTAATACACGAGTTTAAATATTTTCAAAACAGCTTTACCAAGCCATAAGCGATTCTTCGAAACAATATTTTCTTCATTATACCATAATTATTTTTTTGCTTTGTAGAATACACTTCACACTGATTTCGAAAAAAGCTAAACCATTTTCTTTATTTTATAAACGTTCGAATTTTACACAGGCAGCAATGGTTTATGAATTAATTAATTTTACATTTTTGCGTTATAAAAAAAGCAGTTTTCACAGCTAATTTGAATATTTATTTTTCACTTTTACAAAAAAGCAAATACCTATTAAGTAGCAGCATAATATGTTTTTATTACGATGCAAAATACATTTTTAATGTTATTCTTATAAACAATTAATGTGTCAGAATATGAACATTCAACTATTTGGGATTTTTCAACCCCAAATAATTATCATGGTCTTTTAAATTTATTGTTTACATTTTAAGCACACCGAAAATATTTTTTTAACATTATTTTATTCACAATTCACTACAATTTATATAAACAGTCCATGTTTTATTATGCTGCGATAGTTATTACCAGTATTAAAAATTAATACTTTCAAAATTTAACTGGTATTTTATGAAGGTAATTTTCTAATATAATTTTGTATCTCCTCCGCCATGTTAGTGTACTTCTCACTGAACAGTGAGCACATGGCTGCCGGCGTCGGCCGATGTCAGTGCGTAGGCATTTGGGGTTTGTTCTATGCATTCGCAAAGCACTGCAGTGCTTGACATAGGAGAGTCAATTCTATTGTTATGTGTTTATATTTGATGCTCAATGGTTTTGTGAAGCGGCGCACACACCATCAAATATATATACTAAAAACTAAAATATCAAATAGGAAATACAAACTAAAATCTACCAAAAACATAATAGGCTATTTGACTAAAAACATGTTTATTGTTATATTAATAGACCACAAAATTCCGAATAAAATGGCACTTAAATGACTTCATTCTGATTTCAAATAAGCTCAATAAGAATTTTTGAAATGTTTATATAAACGTTTTTGCTCTATCATTTTTTGACTTCATATGCCATAACTAAGACATTCTACGCGAATAATATTCACGAAAAGGTATATTCGAGTTTTGCTTTTGAAGAAGTGTCTTGCTCTGAAGTTGAGTTGGTTATTAACAGTCTAACATCTAATGCAGCTGGATTTGATGGAATTTCCTTATATATGCTTCGCTTATGCCTACCGTATTGCTTACCAGAAATTACGCATACTATAAATTGCTCTTTGTCCTCTAACAAAATACCTGATGTGTGGAAAAAAGCAGTTGTTATGCCCTTACCGAAGATATCTACACCGAAAACTTTTAAAGATTTACGTCCAATCAGTTTGCTGTCGGTTATTTCAAAGATCTTAGAGAAAATAGTAAAGAAACAAATTATGAAATATTTGGAAAATCTAAATTTATTTCCCACTTTTCAATCTGGATATAGAGCACACCATAGCACAGCAACTGTTTTAACGCATGTAGTTGATGAATGTCTTGTTAGTATGGATCAAAGTATGGTTACCGCATTGGTTTTATTAGACTATTCTAAAGCTTTTGATTCGCTGGATCACGAACTTCTTTTAGCTATACTACACTATATTGGCTTCGGTAAAAGTGCAATAGACTGGTTCAAAAATTATCTATCGAATAGAAAACAAATTGTGCGAATTCAGGACGTAACCACTAAGGATTCGGAAGAAATGGCAGTGACAAGAGGCGTGCCGCAGGGTTCCATTTTGGGACGTTGCTTTTTTTAGTTTATCTCATGGACTTAGGAAACGTACCTCAGTTCTGCAGTTTACACAGTTATGCTGATGATACGCAGGTGTATTTATCTTTTCATCCGAAAGACATTGTTGATGCTCAGCGTAAAATTAATTCTGATCTGGACTTAATTCATAAATGGTCACAGTCACACGCCCTCTTACTAAATCCAACAAAATCAAATGTACTGTTAGTTGGAAGTTATCTCCAACAGAAAAAACTATTTGATTTCACGGTCTCTATTGATAATCAACAGCTGTTTGTGGTAGAGTCATCAGAAAATCTGGGAGTTTATATGGACAAATATTTACATTTTGATGTTCACATTCATTTCATACTAAAAAAATCTTTCAGTAAACTAAAATATTTATATCGATATAAATATATATTATCTCCTGAAGTTAAATTACAACTCGTAGAATCCTTAATTTTATCAGTTTTTAATTACTGTGATGTAGTGTATGGCCCATGTCTCAATCAAACAACCTCACAAGAAATTCAAAAATTTCAAAACGCATGCATGAGATACATTTATAATATCGCATGGAGAGATCATATAACGCCTCATTTGAAAAAGCATAATTTATCAAATATGCAGTCGAGAAGAAATCTACATCTTGCGTGTATGATCCACAATATAATGTTAACTGGGCAGCCATGTTATCTACGTGATAAACTTCAGTATTTATCTGATACAAATAGTAAAGAGACAAGAGCCTATCAAAATGTTTTACATATTAAGCGTCACAGTACAAATTATTTTAAAAAGTCGTTTTCTTACGCTGCTGCATCAATGTACAATAGAATCCCCACAGAGTATAAAGCACTTAAGCCCAGCACTTTTAAACAGAAATTAAAAATATTTTATAAGTAAAACTTTTGTATAATTATTGTTATTCATTAATGTATCAGATATCTATTTATTTTTTTTATTATACCTATATTATGTATATATACACAATGTAAATTTTTCAATTTTGATTTATATGTATTGTATTATGATTTTTGTAATGTTAAGATTTTTGTAATGTTAATAATGGTTGAGTGGAAGATCAGTTTCGACTGAACTCCGCCATAATAAAGTTCCATTCTATTCTATTCTATTCTATTCTATAAGCGTAGCTTATAATATGGAATCTATACCTTCACACAACTCTCATGACGTCAGAGACCGCGTTGCCGTCGGGTATATTTTCAAATCCAGTAAACAAAAATCATTTCAATAAAGCGTACCTTTATCTAACATTTGTGACGTCACTGGCGCGAGTTGATATCGGGTATACATTCAGATTTAGTATACGCCCGCGTAAGTATTTTAAAACATACCCGACCGCAACGAAGCCATCGTTCGGTACTCTTTTGGCACGTTACTATTTAAATCGTTCTATCCTTTGCACCCGCTGGCTGACGCAATATTTTGTTTGTTGCATCATTTTGTGACCACGTGCGAGTCAGTACTGTTTAAAATGTGATTGAAGATTGTGATTTCAATTGTATTTAATTAAAAAAATTGTCATAAGTGCATAGTACGTTGCGAAGATTATTATAAAGTGATAACTATATAGTTTGTGATCCTTTTAGCGTAAAAAGTACCTACGAATAATGATAGATAAAGCCAGTTTAGAGGGTTTTATAACCGAACAATGTGGACTTATCGAGAATCTGGATTTTGAATCGGAGGAAAAGTACTCCATGCGATTTAGACTGAAGACTGAACAAAATGAACAACAAGAACGATATGTTAAGTTTATCGACGAGTTTGTTAAAAAAATATCAAATTTTACGAACACTAACTGGATAGTTCGAAAGTCATATCCTTCGTTGAAGCGCTTCTTATTTCGAAAAACCTATACATGTCAACATTCATCGTTCAATAAAAAATCTGAGAAGTCGTCTCGTGGACAAAACTGTAAGGCTAAAATAGACTTTGTTATCAAAAAAGTTAACAAGGACACTATTCGAAACGACAAACTGTTGTCGCAAGGGTATAATGTGTTAGTGACCATAGTTTTTGAACACTCTCATCGCGTTTACGTTGCCGAAGCTTTGAATTTACTAAAATGCAGCCAGGAAACCGAAGAAACTTTTATGAAATATTTTGATAGCGGAATGACACCTTGCGCAGCAATAAATTACAACGAATTGAACATACTGGACTCGTTTCAAGATACTGATCTAAATGGAATAGAGATGTTATCAAACTCTCAAATAAATCCCTCCGAAAATCATGTGTACTACATGTACAATAAATGGCGTACTGAAAAGTATGGCGACCGTAATGAATGCAATCTCCCCGAAATCATACAAGCGAAAATTGAGAGTTTAAATAAAAAAGGCTACTCGATACTGTTAAAACAAAATCCCAGGATTATCGTGATAATTACTCCTATTATGAAACGAGTTTTTCTGTCTACTGCATATGAGAATATGATTTTTGTAGACACAACATCATCGTGTGACCAGACAAGTTCTGCGATTACTCTAGTTTTTACACATCACAAAATCGGTGGGCTTCCATTGGCATGTGCTATACATACTGAGCAAAATGAGTCCAATTACACGATGGTTTTTGCCGCTATAAAAGAAGCTGTAGAAAAGAACGAGGCGGGTAAAAAATTAGAGCCGGATATTGTTATGACGGACGATTCTACTGCCGAACGAAATGCTTTGAGAACTATTTTTCCAAATGCTCGATTACTATTATGCGCATTCCATGTTTGCCAAGCCTTTTGGCGTTGGCTTTGCGTTGCAGATCACAAGGTTGACATAATGAAAAGACAGTCCATCATGACACGATTTCGAAATATTCTTTTTATAACTGATCCAGAAGAAGCAGTAAAATTGTATGAGGAATTGACAGGTGACGAGTATGTTAAGACGATGCCAGCTCTATTAAATCATCTGAGTAACTTATGGAAACGCCGGCCTGAATGGTGTGTCTCTGATAGGTTGGATTTACTTACGCGAGGAAACAACACCAACAACATAACAGAAGCATCTATACGCATTCTTAAAGACGTCATACTCCAGCGATGTAAAGCATTTAATGCTTGCGCATTAGTAGATTTCATAACGTCCATTTTTGAAAATTATTTTATGCGTCGCATTGTTTCTTACGCCAACACGCGAAAAACCAAGAATTCCATATATGCAATGTTCATGAAGACTGCTCGAAATATTAAAAATATATCTAAAGTCAACGATAATGAGTACAGTGTGGAATCAGAGACAAGCCCAAATACTTTTTACACTGTGAGAGCCGATTTAGCCGTTTGCGACTGTGACGCTGGAAAATGTGGAAAATTCTGCAAGCACCTGTGTAGCATTGAGCAAAACTTTGGAGTTATATTTCCCAATTCTCCTCGGCTGTCTATTCAAGATAGAATGTCACTCGCAAGAATTGCGACGGGGGATGATATTAATGAAAATTTCTACATGAATATGATAGATTTGGATCAAACACCGAACAATGATTTGGATTCGATAGGACCGCAGTGCTCTTCCTCTAATACACAAGAGCCGATACAGGTAGTACCACAGTCCTCTTCCTCCGATACACAAGAGCCGATACAGGATGTTACCAATTCTTCATCTTACAAGCAACAGGTTGCTGTAGAAATCCCTCACCAATATAAAAATGCACTCGCAGAGTTTAAGACTGAAGTACAACGCTTCACAAAGTTATTTGAAACAAACCCCACTGTCCACAATCTAAGAGCACTGGGAAAATTCACAAATATAATCAAAAAAATTAACACATCAGAGCAAGGACAAAACTTTATTTTAAATCAGATAATAACAAGGCGTGTACCAAGGAAAATTAAAGTTCAAAGCACAGCGCTGAGTAGACGTAAAGACAGAGGAATAGGAAAGACCAAGTCTAGGATTCAAGCTGGGCGGCCGTCTAATACAGAACGCAGAACTAAACGAAAGCATAACTTAGGCCAGAATGTTAAAATGAATGTCCGTAATGCGCGCTAAATTAGTATTTTTAATTTTATAATTACCTATTTTTAAAGTAACTAATACACGTTTTTTATCCACTTTTGTTCTCGTATAATTTACCTCAATCTCTAACCTATAAAATGAACGTCCCTTTATCTGATACCGACCCAAACGAATGTTGCGGTTGGGTATATTTTGAAATCCTTAACACGACGGTTCACATTTTTAAAGTATGCTCAAAACGAATGTTGCAGTCGGGTATATTTTAAAATCCTCAACAAGGCGGTACATATTTTTATGGTATACCCGAACTCAACACTATAGAGCGTTGTGTGAAGGTATAGATTCCATATAAGCGGAAAGCATAAGCGTACGTTTATATTATCATCTATTAATACAATTCTAAAAATCCAGAAACATGTTGAAAAATACTGTTTTGTATCTATATAAACAATTTAAGCTGTGTTTCTATGGTCATATATTTTATTTAATAAATAGAAATATACTAACTACTGATGTACAGGTTGATAAAGTATGCGCGAAGCTAAACAGAACACTAGGAACAGAGATAATATAAGCACTCCGCTTCATAAATTAGCTGCCATTCACTCCAATTTCGCCTACATTTCAATAAAACTATTTAATAGCCTTCCGGATTCATATAAGAATCTGTCCGACATAAAATTTAAATTTAAAATAAAGAAATTATTAACTCTCAACTGCCTGTACACAGTGGATGATTTTTTCAATGTAAATTTTTAATGTAAACTTTTAATCTGACGCTATTATATTCCATGGGAATTTTTAAATAAAGAAATTTATTATTGTTATTATTATTATTAAAAAAGAAAAAAATGAAAATGTAACAAATACCGTTAAAGACAATCTTGAATGTGAATTCAATAAGCCTAGTGGCGCTAAATCAGTTGACAGCAATGTCACTAATGTTTCTCCAAGTAGTAGTGTGACATATTATTCGGATTTTGAAAAAGACAATTCTATAAAAAGTACTAAATTATTGTTCTCTAATGACGAAGATGAAGTATCCAATAATCCATTCAGTACTGACGAGGATAGTGATTACATTCCTTCAGATGAAACTGATGAAAAAAATGGTGACGTGGGTGAGTAGAAATGTTTTTGTTTACAATATAATATTGTGTTAGAGCTGGGTCGAGTACAAAGAAAATATAATTGGAGTGCTATTATGCCCAAAAAACATAATTTTGTGACTTTGCCAGAATATTCTATGTAACCTTCGTTTCACATTATTTTTATCACCATTTTTTATTTTCTTGAATTTTTATTATTTACAGAATAAATGGCTCGGCGTATAGAAAAAAATATATTGAATGCAAATGAAGTATCAGTAAACAATTTTACAATGTTACAAATCTGGCGTAGAAATATAATTAAAAACAGAAAAAACAGTGGGAAAAGTTATATTAGTTGGTCAGGAATAGTATATTGTGCGACTAGTGAGAGGAGAAGATTCCATGAGCGTGAGCGGTATATATAGAAAAGGTTAACGACACATCATGCTATTAAGCGGCCTACAGACGATCAACTTGGTTGTCAACCTTGTCAACATGCAATGTTGAAGACCATGTTGAACGTCTGTAGATAGGTTGGTGGTGAAATTTGATGTTGGTATGCAGGTTGGAGTAAAAATCAAACCGTTTTGATTTTTCGTGGGAGGAGCCCAATGTTGGCAACCAAGTTGAAGCGTTTGTGGTTAGATTGACAACCATTGTATACATTCGTTTTATAGCTACCGTTGTATGCACATGTCTGCTCGAAATTATACTATAGTTTTTATTTTTAAAAAGTGTTCTGTGTTAATAATGTGTAATATTGCCAAAAGTCAACCTTGGCTTGAATTTTTTGAATGTTACAAGAACTTACCAGAATTGTGGAAGGTAAAATCTGAAATATTTAAAGACAGAAATAAAAAAAAAATTGCTTGGGAAAAACTATTGGAAATATACCTACCAAGGAATTGAAAATGATGCGAATATAGACAGTTTGAAGAAAAGAGTAAATAATATCAGAACATGCTTTAGAAGAGAGCTCAAAAAATTAGAAGACAGCCAAAAGTCTGGAGCTGGCACCGAAGATGTATATGTACCAAATCTATGGTACTTCCAGGAGCTTGAGTTTCTTCGAGACCACGAAACAACTTCGTGGAATATCTACGATCGATTTGGATGAAGAAATAGAGGAAACAGATGTAAGTAGCTCAGTTACTACCTATTGAGTGTGTCAGTTTGAGTGTAAACAAAATTGAGTATAACTCGTATATCATAATGTTAGATATATTACGTTTTTGGCGAATTTCCTAATAGAAATGTCGATCTACGTAGGCACATAATATAGGTATTATATTTTTTTAACAATTTCTTAGCTTTTACTTATTCGTTTTAAATTTATAAAAAAATTTTTTTTTAATCTGATCAGTTGTATCAGATTAGGTTTATACCTAAATTGTACAACTTCAGATTTTTTAAAGGTTTTTTATAAAATAAAACGAATAAGTAAAAGCTAAGAAATTGTTACAAAAATATAATATATAATGCACATAGCTTAGTAATCAAAACATAGTTTAGTAATCAAATAATATATCAAGAAAGAAGTCAGTTAATCCACTAAAAAGCAAAAAAAAAAAAAATAGAACCAGCTTTAAAAAAATCCACTGAAAAAAGTAAAATAATAAAATTTTGAGGTTGGATTTTAGTAAGTAATTAAATTGGCGCCGACCTTAAAATTTTATTATTTTACTTTTTTCAGTAGAATTTTTCACAGTAGGTTCTATTTTTTTATAATTTTTGTAACGATATTAAAAAATGAAATTATTTTAGGAATCGACTGAGAATTCAACGTTCCCGAGTCCCACTCTGAATAAAAGAAAGAAAAACTCTTCACAGCAGATGACTGAGAGAACTGAATTACTGAAAGATGCGTTGTGCCACCTCAAAAGGAAAGAAGAAAAGGACGATGCAAGCATATATGGCGAAAGCTGGGCTGCTTCTTATCGAAAATTGTCCTCAATTCAGCAAATCTATGCAAAAAAAGCGATAGAAGACATTTTAGTGCTAGGGCAGTTGGAGTTGCTTTCACTTGACACAGTCAGTACACCTCGCAGTAGTAGTCGCAGTACACCTTATACTTCCACGCACATCTCTAGATCCTCAACTCCGCTACCCCTTCAAAGCCCATCATCTGCTCCTATTTACTACGAATCTCTTCCCTCGCAAATGGAAAATACTTTTACTACTATTCCCACAGGGACAGATGTATACAGAAATGTTCGCGATTTATTAAATGACAACACTTTTTCTACATAAAAATGATTTAATTATGTTATCTTGTAAAATACTACAATTTATTTCATATATTTTTTTTATTATAATAAAAGATATGTAGGTATGTTATGTTCCATATGTAATTATTATTTTTGTGCGTTTTTTCTTAAATTGCCAAGCAATAACATTGTAAAAAAAATGTTTTTATTCTATTTTGTGTAATGCAACTTTCTTTGATTATTTTTTTTAAGAACAAATAAAAATTACATATACCTACGTAATTATTTGTGTTTTTTTTTGTACGTACGTAGATTGCCACGGAACTGCTCCGACTCCATTAAAATAAGCAGTAAACTTATTTCTCGTTTCCTTGGCAATGGAACTTGAATTTCTTGACCGAGTTGGTTGAAGTGTAGTCAACTGTTGGGAATCCGATCTCCAGCATGCAGATTGCATTTCACCAGTGCTTGTGTTTTCAATATCTACACTTCCACGCAAGTATACGGAAGGATTTTTTTTTTCTTAAATAATTGTGTAGGTGACAAGCTGCTAACGTTATTATTGTTGCTTTTTCAGGAGCCAAATTGATTTTATTTAACAGAACACGAAATCTTGAGGCAAGAATACCAAAAGCATTTTCAACAATTCGTCTTGCTCTAGACAATCTATAATTGAATATTATTTGTTCATCGGAGAGCTTATCTTCTTTGTAAGGTTTCATCAGGTTTCTGGTCATAGTGAACGCATCGTTTTTTTGTCGGTTTCGTGAATCATGCAAAGTTCGCTAATTTCGTGTCCTTATTCTTTTTTGAGGTATATTCGTGAACCACAGCTAATCTCAACCAATACTAATAGTGGAGTGCCGTGAGGTTTATACCTCGGAACCCGGGTCCACTTAACCGATTTTTATAAAACCTTTTGGGATGTGTTTTTAACACTAAATACTAAAATGTTTACCCATTTATTTTTGCCGCTTTTGACATATGTAGATAAGCCACCCCCTCTCGGGGTTGGAATTTTTTTTGGAAAAAGTAACCCCAGGAATCAATACATCATTGAATTTTATGCAAAACATGTCTATTTATTTGGATCGATATCTATCCAATTATTTGCGATTGAAAATCTCGATTTTTCATTGAATTATGAACATTTTCGAACGAATAACTCAAAAACTATGCGTTCTATTAAAATACTGACAATTCTCGAAAAATATTCCGGCCCAAATTATTAGTGTCGCCTTAACGCTCAGTAACCGTAATATCGGCTAATTGTCTTTTTATTTGTTTTATAGATATTGGATCTAAGTATTGAAAACTGCGCATTGAAACATAGAGAACAAAATTTTCGAGTGGAAATGGAAAGAGTAAGGTTTTGTATATGGTGCGACTAGTGAGAGAAGGAGAAGATTCCATGAGCGTGAAATTTGCCGCACGAGCGTAGCGAGTGCGGTAACACGCGAGTAGAATATTCTCCTTCAATCAATGGTCGCACATAATACTTTATTCAACTGCGGCTCAAACAGTCGCTCAACTTCAGGAGGCGCCGAATGCTATTACCATCATCGCTTCGGTGAGCGCGCTAAAAAGTGCGAGACCCCGTGCTCATTCGGCACCCAGCATTCTCTGCAAAATTCGGGAAACTAAGGTCGCTGTCGACTACTCAGGCGGCCACCGACAGCGCCAACCCCAGCGCACGCCTCGCCAAGGAGTACCGGTTTCATCTATACGACCGTTCCACTGACATGAAGTTCTTGGTCGACTCAGGATCGATGATATCGTTGGTGCCCAAAGCCGCCATCGCACGTGGGGTCAAAAGGGATGAGTTCCAGCTTTTCGCCGCCAATGGAACCGTCATCCACACATACGGCCAGCAGCAGCTCCTCACGCTGAACCTCAATCTCCGGAGTGAATTCAAATGGTCGTTCGTCATCGCAGATGTACAGGCAGCTTATCATCGGTGCAGATTTCCTGGTCCACCATTCCCTCCTGCTAGACCTCAAGGGAAGGTGGCTCATTGATCCGCTAACGTCACTCACCACTAGAGGTCAACTCGCCGAGGCCACCATCCACACGGTGTCTACCATCGACCAGACTGCTTGTGCTGGTGTCCAGGACAAGGTCTATGTCGACCTACTCAACCGTTATGTTGGCATCACGACCCAACGCTGTCCCTGTCACCCACAATGCAAACGTCGTCGCGCACCACATCGAGACCTCAGGTCCTCCAGTTTTCGACCGCCCTCGCCGACTCACTGGCGACAAACTGAAGGCTGCCAAGGAGGACTTCGACCTGCTGCTGCACCACGGCGTCATTCGCCCGTCCAACAGTCAGTGGGCCAGCCCGATCCACTTGGTCCCAAAAAAGCTCGGCGGCTGGCGAACGACTAGGGACTACCGTAAGCTCAATGCCAGCACAGTTCCAGACCGCTATCCGGTCCCACATGGCGAAGGCATTCTCCAACGTCTTCACGGCAGCTCAGTGTTATCCACGATCGATTTGGTGCGCGCCTATCATCAGATATCAGTCGCTCAAGAAGGCATCCAGAAGACTGCTGTGACGACACCGTTTGGTCTGTTTGTGTTTCTTGGCATGCCGCCGGGATTTTGCATGCCACTCAGACATTTCAACGGCACATGGACAACTTACTCCGAGGCCTGGATTTTGTTGGGTGTTTCATTGATGATCTGATTGTATTTTCTAGGTCACACGATGAACATGTGGAACATCTCGCAACCATATTCGAGATATTGCGCACTAACAAACTGACGATAAACCCGAAGAAATGCCAATTCGGAAAATCCGAGGTCATCTACTTGGGTTACAAGGTAAACTCTAGCGGTTATCAACCACCAGAAGAGCGGATCCAAGCCATTGCGACATACGAGAAGCCCGCCACGATTGCTGGTCTTCGTCGTTTCCTGGGTATGCTGAATTACTACCGCACCTGCATCCCCGGTGCCGCAGCGACTCAAGCCCCTCTCAATGACCTTTTGAGTGAGCCCAAGAAGAATGACAAACACCCGGTGCCGCGGACCACCGTCACAGAAGAAGCCTTCGAGGCATGCAAGCAAGGCATAATTCATGCTGTTTGCAACACCTTCCTCTGCCCAACAGCTCCACTGTGCCTCAATCGCCATGTCGAAAAAACTAGCAACAAACTGGCAAAACAACTATATCGCTTAAGAAGGCTTAAAAACATCGCTCCAAGCACATTTATTAAGAACTGCTTATTTCTTAAACTTCCACAGCCTTCTTAGCTATGGAATATTAATATGGGGAACAGCAAGTAGCGCTGAACGTATCTTTATAACCCAAAAAAAGGCTATACGATTAATGTACAATCTTGGACTGAAAGAGTTTTTAAATTATAATTTTATGTGATAAGTCAAATGCATTTAATTTATGTTTACTTTTTTTACTTATGAACCTTTTATCTATGTAGTTAATCTGTATTTCCGTGACACGTCATGTATTTCTTGATGACAATAAATATTATTATTATTATTATTAAAATACTGACAATTCTCGAAAAATATTCCGGCCCAAAATTATTAGTATCGCCTTAACGCTCAGTAACCGTAATATCGGCTAATTGTCTTTTTGTTTGTTTTATAGATATTGGATCTAAGTATTGAAAACTGCACATTGAGACATAGAGAACAAAATCTTCGATTGGAAATGGAAAGAGTAAGGTTTTATAGTATCTGGTGCGACTAGTGAGGGAAGGAGAAGATTCCCTGAGCGTGAAATTTGCCGCACGAGCGTAGCGAGTGCGGTAACACGCGAGTAGAATATTCTTCTTCGATCAATGGTCGCACATAATACTTTATTCAACTGCGGCTCAAACAGTCGCTCAACTTCAGGAGGCGCCGAATGCTATTACCATCGTCGCTTCGGTGACCGCGCTAAAAAGTGCGAGACCCCGTGCTCATTCGGCACCCAGCATTCTCTGCAAAATTCGGGAAACTAAGGTCGCTGTCGACTACTCAGGCGGCCACCGACAGCGCCAACCCCAGCGCACGCCTCACCAAGTAGTACCGGTTTCATCTATACGACCGTTCCACTGACATGAAGTTCTTGGTCGACTCCGGATCGGTGATATCGCTGGTGCCCAAAGCCGCCATCTCACGTGGGGTCAAAAGGAATGAGTTCCAGCTTTTCGCCGCCAATGGAAGAGCGGATCCAAGCCATTCCGACATACGAGAAGCCCGCCACGATTGCTGGTCTTCGTCGTTTCCTGGGTATGCTGAATTACTACCGCACCTGCATCCCCGGTGCCACAGCGACTCAAGCCCCTCTCAATGACCTTTTGAGTGAGTCCAAGAAGAATGACAAACGCCCGGAGCCGTGGACCACCGTCACAGAAGAAGCCTTCGAGGCATGCAAGCAAGGCATAATTCATGCTGTTTGCAACACCTTCCTCTGCCCAACAGCTCCACTGTGCCTCAAAACCGATGCCTCGGACACAATCGTCGGCGCCGCCCTGAACCAGCTACAGGATGGTGCCTGGAGACCCCTGGGGTTCTTCTCCAAACTCATCCCAGCCGAAACCCGCTACAGCACCTACGATCGTGAGCTTCTCGCCATCTACGCGGGTGTTCGGTTCTTCAAGCACATCCTTAAGAGCCGGCATTTCGTCATACAGACCGACCACAAACCTCTCATCTACGCCTTCAACTAGCGTTCAGAGAAAGTGTCTCCTCGCCAGATGCGCCATTTAGACTACATCTCGCAATTCACTATAGAGATAGTGTACACCAAAGGAGAAGACAGCGTTGTGGCTGACGCACTCTCACGCATCAACGTCATCAACATGCCCACAACGATCAACTCCGAGGACATCCACAATGCCCAGCTCGACGACAGTGAGTTGCCCACTCTCCGCACTTCCACCTCGCTCAACCTACAGACGCTGAAAGTTGACGGCCACGACATCAAATGTGACATTTCCGGGGGACTCATCAGACCATACGTGCCATCTGACCTAAGACGACACGCATTCGACTCAATCCACGGGTTATCCCATCCTAGTGGAAGAACCACCGCCAAGTGCGGAAATGGAGCAAGACTGGGTGTCATATTGCCTAAAAATGGACTACGTACGGTCTGAGTAGATCTGATATCTCGAGACTAGTATATCAGCACAAAAAAGGGACTTAAGTCATCGTTTTCCCGATAAAACCGAAAAATTTTTACAAAGTAAAATTTAATATTTAAGATTTGTCAAAGACATTATTATTTATAATAGTACCAAATACCGTTAACAAATAATTGTGATTCTATGTGCCTTTTTAAAAAAATCCTTTCAGGTTCTTAGAATCAGAACCTACATTAAATCAAGACGAGATTAAATACGTGGATTTCGTGAAAGCGATCAAGAAAAAGTATAGTCCTAAGCTTATACCGGGATAGGCAGAGCTGGAACTATCGAGGTGTACTCAGAAAAGTCAAGAAAGTGTAGATCAATATTCCACATGGATAAAAGTCGTAGGAAAACGACTTCTGGAAGAAAACCTGAGTTTTGCCGACCACGAAGAGACTGCAGGAGTGAAAAAAATACATGAACGGGATCTGAATAACCAGTTTCTGAAAGAAGTAGATAAATGATTATGCTGGAAATACGGAAGAATTCTACAATGAAGAACGGAAAAGATTAAAAACAAGTGGTAATGAGTATAAATCACGAACTGGAAAAACCATTAAAGCAAGGATCTGTACCGCAAGCACTGTAAGTAAAAATATAACCTCTTTAAAATTTCACGTGGCTTTAACAACAATGTTTTTTACTTTTTAGTCAACATGCAAATGTCGTTACAAGTACAGAGATATTACTGTGAAGCACACGACTTTTTTGTTTAATGATTTTTACAAAATTTCGAACCATAACCAACAAAGCACATATCTTCTTGGGCTCATGCAAATTGGAAACGTTCAAAGACGACGTCACGGAACCTATGAAAACCCAGAAGGAAGTCGCCGGCAGTGCACCGTGTATAACACTGTCCCCGATGGAAAAGGCGTTCATATTCAAGTATGTCGAAAAACTTTTTCCGAAATTTTTGATCCATCGCATAAAAGGGTACAAGTTTTAACAAAAAAGAAACAGCTAGGCTAAACCGTCCACGTAGATAAGCGAGGGGCGGCAAAGAAACCCAGAAAATATTTTCCTGAGCTGCGTGAACAAATACGGGCTCATATTGAGTTATTTCCTATTGAAGAAAACCACTATAGCCGGAAAAAATCCGAAAAGAAATTTCTTAGTCCGGACCTTAACATGAATCGACTATATCTTGCATTTAAGAAAAAATATTCTGAAACCATAGCAACATACAGATACTTCTGCGACACATTTAAGAAAGATTTTCCTAACTTAAGGTTTGGTCGTCGAAGATCAGACACATGCCCAAATTGTGATTTATATCAAAATAAAATTAGGAGCTCCGCAGACCCGATTGAAAAGGGACAGTTTCGTCAAAAAAATAGAATACCATCAAAGAAAAGCAGACCGTGCAAGAACAGCAATGAAAGAAGATGACGCGAAATCTCAAGAACCAACCTCCATTAATAGTGTGATGAGTATCGACTTAGAACAAGTTCTCTTCATCCCAAAATTAACACATACTCAGATGTTTTACAGCAGGCAGTTGTCTTGCTACAATTTGGGGATCTACATTTCCGATAACAGCTCTGCACACATGTGCTTATGGAATGAGTCCATTACTGGAAGAGGGGGTAATGAAGTTACCTCTGCTCTTTTAAAAGTTTTGGAAGGTCAAAGTTTCCCATTCAAGAAAAACCTAAAAATATGGTCAGACAACTGTATTGGCCAAAACAAAAATCGTATGCTATTATTTTTGATAATCTATCTTGTAGCTACTGGGAAATTTGACACCATTCACCAAAAGTTTTTAATCAGCGGTCATTCATATTTAGCATGTGACCGTGATTTCGCCCAAATCGAAAAACGTAAGCGTGTTACCAACACCTTGTAACGCTTCCCCTGGTACGATAACCCAAAATTAAACAAAAAAAACTAAGAAATTATAAGAAATGGCTAAATGGTCTAGGGGGTACCAGTGGACGTACAAGACTTAAAGATAATTAATTGAGCACACTATTTGCTTCAACTCTATTTTAAAGAAAAAGGATGCTGAAAAAAAAGTAATCTAAGAAGAAAAAAAAATATCTATATCTTTCATCGATTTTTATTGATAAAAAAAATTAGATTCTTTGCCACAAAAAAATATATAATATTAATATTCTATTTGTATATTGGAAAAAAAAAAATATTTAAAACAGTACAATTTCAATCAATATGTATAAATAGTAAATTATTTTATAATGTATATTTATATCAAGGAGACCCTCTGAAAATAAATTAGTTTTTTGGTTAGATTTTTGTTAATAGAAAAAAAAATATTAACGATCAGAGGACTAGCCTTCGTGATCGCCAACGCTTACTTTTTACAAAATAAAGAACTGACTCTAAGTTTTTTTTGTAAAAATTCAAAAAAATACTAAAAATATAAAACACTGCCCGATCACGTCACTCACTTTAGACTTTCAATTATCTGTTATCGACTACTCACTGAGTGCGGCGAACCGGCGTTTTTATACTAGCTGTGACGTATCACAGCTAGTCGACATAATCAGCTGTCTTTTCAAAAATTTAAAATTGTGCGATCTACCAGGGGTACTGGAACGTTATGTTACAGTACACCCGGCTACAAAAAAAAAACCAAAAAAAAAAAAAAAAACCTCCCTTATATCTAGGGTAGTTTTTTTATATAGATATAATATATACCTAATTATGTATTCTTCATTACAATATATGATTATTAATGTAAAAAGGTTCATTTGGGACTATTAGAACTATTACGTATGGCCGACTGGACACTACTTGATTGATGGGATCTTCTCTCGGTGGATACCCACGACACTTCCATGACCCCCACATTTGTCCGAAGCCACTTGGTCTTCTTCAGCAACCCTTAAGCACTCTAAAAAAAAAATCCAACCGCAAGTTAAATACAAACCAAAAGTGATCCCCTACTGCGGCAACTTTGGCTCACGCACAAAGTAACGACCATCGCCCGTAATTACGGCCTTCATGGTCTTGCCGCCGGGGAGGTTTATAAAAACCTTGCGCCGGGTCCTCCCTGGCTTCCTCACAGCCTGTATGGCCGCTACCAGCCTTGGTACCTCCGTCACCTCTCTGTATTGAGATTTGGGGATCCTACGCCCCATTTCCAACATTAGTGTTGACAGCGCGGGTTCTGAATTTGGTTCAGCCTCTATCGCACTGGACAGAGGAAGAGAAGCCCGTTCCTCTGCCATATGACGATATTGGTTGAGGGTTAGTTTCCTTTTCGGCTGTTGTTCCGGCATTGTTCGTGGTTCCTCGGCGGTACTGGATGGTGGTAACCCGACCATCACAGGTTCATCGATCCATAGAACATCCGGCTCTTCCATCATATTGACGTCGGTCACTGTTATTTATTAACAGTAAAAAATGAACATTTAGCGGACCACTGTGTTTTTTTCTTTTTTTTTTTTCAACATATTAACCTAGAGCCTCCTTTGAATATAAAGCTACTTTAATTTAGAACACAAAAAAAACAAATTAATAACTAATAAGTATTATCAACATAGTTTATCGACGATTAACCTAACTAAAAAAAAACTATCCTCTACAAATTTAACTGTATTTTTTTTTTCATTGTACATACATACTTTTAATATTATTATATATATCTTTTTTAATTATTATAAAAAGGTCGCAAAGACCGCACATTAAAGGTGCCACGTACTTCTTGCGTGTCCGCATTTATTACGAGATACGCGTTTTCAGCAACCTTTTCTTTAATTTTAAAAGGCCCTTCATAAATTAAACAAAATTTTTTTGTAATTCTATCTGCAGCTGATGACTGCATATGGCATTTAACTAATACCTCGTCCCCTACCTGGTACACCCTTAACCTTTTTTTTCATTTCTTGGAATGTAGTTAGAGGCTAGTGCAATTTTTTCATGGTCATCTAAATATTGAAATGAATTGACAAAGTTATGCAGTCTCGTGATAAAACAGGATAGGTGTTCGTTTATGTCGTACCTTGTAAAATCTTTTTGTATGGGATTTGCCTGATTATTTGAATAAGCCGTGATTCTTTGTTTTTTCTGAATGTCCTCTTTACTAGAATTTATTTTCTGTACAGTTTCTTTAACATGTAAAATTTCAGGTCCTTGTTTCCCTAATTTTTGTTCGGTTTCTGTTATGTGTTGCTCTATTTTCCCACTTTCTTTGTCCAGAATTTCCCTAACTTGTCCGACCTCTACTTTTTGTTGATCTAATTTATCCTCAAATTTCTTTGCGAATGTGTCTGTGTGTGTTTTTAATGACTGTGTAACGTATTCCCTCATTTCCTGTCTCCATTCCTCAATTTTACTATTTTGGTACTCGTGTTGTTGCTGTAACTCTTTGTGAATTTTATCAAAATCTAATCTTTGGTTGTGTATTTGTTCGAGTATTTGCATCAATAAGTTACCCTCGTCCATTTCTTTTTTTTTTTAGATTATATTCTTAAGTATAGAATAGAATAAAAATGACAAAAGTTTTGACAGAATATTTAATTTCTTTATTCACTAAATTACGCTGTACTAGATCTATTATGCAACTATTATGTAATGACAGTTCATCTCTAATCAAATTAGATCTCGGTTGAGCCCCCAACTGTATCGCTTCCTCTGGTACGATAACCCAAAATTAAACAAAAAAAAAACTAAGAAATTATAAGAAATGGCTAAATGGTCTAGGGGGTACCAGTGGACGTACAAGACTTAAAGATAATTAATTGACCACACTATTTGCTGAAACTCTATTTTAAAGAAAAAGGATGCTGAAAAAAAAATAATCTAAGAGAAAAAAAAATATCTATATCTTTCATCGGTTTTTATTGATAAAAAAATTAGATTCTTTGCCACAAAAAATATATAATATTAATATTCTATTTGTATATTGGAAAAAAAAAATATTTAAAACAGTACAATTTCAATCAATATGTATAAATAGTAAATTATTTTATAATGTATATTTATATCAAGGAGACCCTCTGAAAATAAATTAGTTTTTTGGTTAGATTTTTGTTAATAGAAAAAAAAATATTAACGATCAGAGGACTAGCCTTCGTGATCGCCAACGCTTACTTTTTACAAAATAAAGAACTGACTCTAAGTTTTTTTTGTAAAATTCAAAAAAATACTAAAAATATAAAACACTGCCCGATCACGTCACTCACTTTAGACTTTCAATTATCTGTTATCGACTACTCACTGAGTGCGGCGAACCGGCGTTTTTATACTAGCTGTGACGTATCACAGCTAGTCGACATAATCAGCTGTCTTTTCAAAAATTTAAAATTGTGCGATCTACCAGGGGTACTGGAACGTTATGTTACAACCTTTGTCCCTAAGGATATTGAAAAAATGATAACAGAGGCGTGCCAGAATAATCCCTTTGTTGTTCATCCATTGGAACGGCCAGACTTTAAAGATTTTCAAAAGGCTTGCGATTCAGTCTTGAATACTACGAAATTAAATATTGCTTCAGTATGTTGGATCCAGATTTCAAAGGAATATCCTACAAAAGTGAAAACCAGGAAAACGTTTAATGATTTGGAAGAATGGACCATTTGTAATGTATTAAAGAAGAGAAAAAGCTTAAATGACATTAAAAGCATTCAAATTCCCCAACTTCAGTGCAAAAACAAAGTTTCCGCAAAAAAACTGAAAAATTTGGAGGACATGTTGGAATACATTCCCCTTGAACATTTGGATTTTTATACAAATTTAATCGAGCAAACAAGAGCAGAAAATGGCTGAAATGAATTTTTTGTTGTAATGGGTATTGGACTTATAAACCTTTTAAGAATATTTGATTTTGATTTTATTTTTCTGTGTCATATTGATTAATTTTAAGTTAATTTTTTTATAGTTAGTATTGTATTGCTTAATAATTACTGTAAAAAAAGTTTAATAAAATAAACCAATCCTTTTTCATAAAAAAACAGTTTTTCTCAATTATCTCTAAATTCGTTTTTTGGCACTTGACCCTTTGTAACTTATGGTCTTCAATTCCTAATGGAACTAAAAAAGACACAAGGCAAGCTTCTCTACGCAAAAAAACTAAAGAACATTCCACTTCATGCTCACATTTAAAAATACAAGAAACAATTATTCAATCTAACAAGTTTTACCAAATGTAGTTAAAATATTTAATTCTGAAGCAATTAACTGCAAAAATTTTTATCACAGTATAGTCTTGTTAAACGAAACAGACCATTGTCTGATATAGAAGCTGCTTTGGAATTACAAGAAAAAATTGTTTTAATATAGGAAATTGTTTACATTCCAAACGCACCGCCACTAGATTTGTTGAACATATTGCGATCATCGCTGAACAACACCCAGAAGAGAAGCGGCATAAATTGATAAGCTTGTGCGAAACTCGTTTTGTTGAACGGCATGATGCAATTACATTTTTTACAAGTATTTGATTCAGTACTAACGTGTCTAGATGTTATTGATAAAGAAAAGTCAACATCAAAATCTGTCTGTCTTCTTTTCTCAATACGTAGATTTGACTTTATCACCGCCCTTCATTATCGACTACGAGTTTTGAATTTTTCTGAATTTTTCAAAACCGGACTGAATATATGCTATTTATGCATTTTCTATCTTTTTAAGGATATGCACAAAGCGTGTTGAAGAATTAAGCTCTGCTATTGTTCAGTTATTTCCATAAGAGCCCGTTTCCCCTGGTTTTCTCAATGCAATACAGTGGTCTGCGGTCCCGTATAAATCTGATCGTAAAACGAGAGATAAAATTATGAAAAATTATTTTTATGGAGATTAAGGATCAATCTATGTCCCTATTGTACCATTTTTTTAATTTTTTTAGCAGAAAAATTTTTATAAAAATTTTAAAAACCGTAAAAAGTGTCTTTTAAAAGCATTCGCCATTAATTAACAAAGTAAAAAATGAAAAATTTGTTACAATACGGACATAGATTGATCCTTAATATAACTAGAAAAAAATATGCCGTAGCCTGTTTTCCAAAATTACGACCCAGTTTATACGGGAAGCCGTAGCTCTGCAATGAAAAAATATCGTAATATGTTGAATTGACTGGTGCTGTAACTACGGAAAGAACGGGTGTTTTTGAAATTATCATCTGTGCTGGCATGTGCCGTTAAAATTTAGGGCTGGGTTGTATACTATATAGTGGTTTGATATATTCGTTGCAACGATTTTAATTTAAAGTTCGCTGCATACGAGGCTGGATTTGCCGCTAGATTTCAGTACTAGTTTTCTTAATTGCTATTATGTGCTCGCTTCACACAAGGGCGTAGATATTTTTTTTTCTGGGGGGCGGGGTATAAAGCTAAATAAATCAATATTTTTAAGTTTTATTAATAGGAACACCAAAACCAAACGACTAAACTAAAAAACTTTGTTTTGGGTAGAATTTGAAGAGCCAAAAAAAAGTCTTTTTCATATAGCCACACGGGTCTCGTAAAATTCACGTAATAATGCGGGACATTTCCTATAATACGGGACACGGAACTTTAATGCAGGACTGACCAGGGGTATGAAACTCAATGCTATTCGAGCTTCTCTTATTTGTCTGAAGGAATAATTTTAATGCCAACATGATAGCATGAAAATTAATGAAAATGTACTTTTGACGAACTTTTTTCAGTCATTGGCATCGCTGAAATGGCGCCAGCTCACCAAAGCGCATCAAAGCGGGAGTTTCAAAATTGTCTACTTATGTTATGAACAATATTATTTAATAAAAAAGGATAAAAAACTGTTCAATTCTTGCAAAATTACAATTATAAGAGGAAATGTATTTTAAACATCAACCATTTTGTTCGAAACGTGCTTGTTGTGACAACACCATTCCCAGGGCAGCTACGACACACACACCATTTTACACAGTTGGTATTAAAATCATTCCTTGTCATTTAAGAGGTCACCTTGCCATCACACGAGACATCTTTACAAACACACACTATGTCATAATGTTTGTTTGTGGGCCTTTGTTCATGTCACCCACGTTACAAGATACCGTTTCCAGATTGGTTCTTGCTCAGAGCCAGCAGATGACCTTGAAAGAACAATAGCCCCTGTTCTTATTGTAATTTTGTGAGCTAGCAGGCGAGCCCACAGTGACTTCATTTCCAGCTTTGTACCAACAGAACTCCAGCGTTTCAACATGGATTATCGCCTTGGAAAATAAACAAGATTACCTTTATCAGCAGTACGTAAGAAAAAATGTAACATTGCCAAATATAATAGGTAAATATTTTTTCTATAATACTTATTTTATTGATTTATATTGATATTTAACTTCCAATAGGAAGTTATTGTATTTAATAGTAAAAGAAAAATTATCTGAAAAGTCAAAACAGAAAAAAAATTTTGTCACAGCATAATTAAAATGGAAAAGATTAATTTTACATCTATACACATAGAATATATTGAGAATTTTAATTATGAAGAGATAATAAAATAAATATGAATTCAAATAAAATTATGTACCTACATAATAAAAATTCAGAATTAATGACAAAATAAGAATTTTGAATTAAAATTATGTAAATAATAAAACTGTTTTAATTACTATGGCACTAGTACTGGTAATAGAGAATTTTTTTCTGCATTATCCTACAACTTTTTTTTGTTTTCTTAAATAGGTTCAGTATCACGTACTGACCCTAAATGCACAAAATCCTTACAAATTAGGAGGGCGGAAGTGCCGCCATTTTGACAAAAACCGTTTCAGCCTATATCTCCCTAACCGTGCACTTGAGGCGAAAAAAGGTAATAACCTTTATTGTAGACAAATAAATTTACTATCTTTTTTGTTCAATACTTTTTTTTTGTATCACTTACCGTTTACGACTTATTCAACTATTACGATTTGTTTATTGACTTTTGGATCCATATCTCTTCTAATAATTGTTTAAACAATAAAATGCTAATGACTTAAGTTTTAAATCTACAAATTTTCTACAGCTTTTAATTCAAACTTTTTTTCTAAAATTAATATTTTTAAAGTTATAACGCGCTAATGTCAAAAAACCTGTGCCTAGGCGCATGAGTGGACATAATAAAATAAGAATGAATTGTAATAAAATTATGTAAGTACATAATAAAAATTCAGAATTAAAAAACCAAAAAAATAAAAAGTGTGCATTCATTTTTTTAATTGATTTCTAGTAAATTAACTGATTTATTATTAACTTTCCGCTTAAAAAAAAAAATTTTTTTTTTCAAAAATCGGGAAGTTATTGGTTTCACCCCGATTTTCGAAAATCGAGTTTGTGCCAGATATTGACGTTTTGAGGTCCTAGGTACGGAAGCCGGGTTGGCTCATTGGTGACTAGTGGAGTAGTGGCACCGCACACGGCCACTTCCAACATGTTAACGCGTGCACGCGTTAACATGTGTCCGTGTGCGGGATAAATGCAGATTTCTGCCTTATCCGTGTGCGGGATAAATGCAGATTTCTACCTTATCCTGGAACGGTAATCGAGCTATATCTGTCTTTTAACTGTCAAATTCTGTGAGCAGCGTTACTTTTTGCATTGAGGTTAGGCGTATCTGAAGTTTTGTTTATAGTGAAATAAAGTAATAAAGAATTTCAAAGTAAACATTAGAAATGAGTTTATTGTTCATCACAGGTAATTTTACGGTAACATTTTCATTTTTAATTTTAACGAAACTCATTTCTAATGTTTACTTTGAAATTCTTTATTACTTTATTTCACTATAAACAAAACTTCAGCTACGCCTAACCTCAATGCAAAAAGTAACGCTGCTCACAGAATTTGACAGTTAAAAGACAGAGATAGCTCGATTACCGTTCCAGGATAAGGTAGAAATCTGCATTTATCCCGCACACGGATAAGGCAGAAATCTGCATTTATCCCGCACACGGACACATGTTAACGCGTGCACGCGTTAACATGTTGGAAGTGGCCGTGTGCGGTGCCACTACTCCACTAGTCACCAATGAGCCAACCCGGCTTCCGTACCTAGGAAGCTATTGAAACTATTTTGGCGATGATGTCCGTAGGGCTGTATGTGTGTGTGTGTGTGTGTGTGTGTATGTATGTATGTAAACCTTTTATATCTTTTGAATGGAGTGTCCGACTGAAACGCGGTTTGCGGCATCTGACGTGAACTTGGTGAACTTAGACTTCCTGAAAATTTGAAACGATTCGGCCCAAAAAATTTTGAGAAATCTTAAAAAAACAAGTTTCAAAATTTTTTTAAAATTTGCTTTTGTAAAATATTTTCTAAACTACTAAACCGATTAATTCCAAAATCTAATCAGCTCTTCTCCTTAACAAACTGTGTCGATTTCCGCAAACCGCATGAAAATCGGTTCATTTGTTCACGAGATACCGTGAACGAAAAAATCGTAAAAAAGTGTTTTTTTTTTAAATTGCTCGTAAAATTCCTATGAGATCGATTTTTCTGTAATAAATTATTTTTTTAGGTTAAAAAATTGCGTCGACTACCGCAAATCGCATCAAAATCGGTTCATTTGTTCATGAGATATCGTGAACGAAAATTTCGTAACAAAGTGTTTTTTTTTTTGGGCTCGAAGAGCTAAAAAATAAACTTCTTGCTATATTTTATATATTTTTGAGCGTTTTGAACTCGAAAATAGCGGGAAGTTACAGGGATGGCCTGCAGGGTCAAACTTCTTTTCAAATTTTTATTTATGCAACTGTATTAGATTCCATAGCTCATAAGTTGGCTAATAGTTGTGTCACTGTGGTCTGTGGAGTAAAGAAACTCAGTCATAAATTAAATAATTAAATAAATAATATATAAAACAAATAATGAAAGTCCTATATTTTTGCAACTTTAAAAAAATACTTTTTTTTTCGAAAAAAAGGTGGCAACCCTAATTGTAACAAACAGTACCTACTGTATTATAGTTATTATTATGAATATACAATACATTTTTTTCCATATTTTTGTGACATTTAACATAATTCTATTTTTTGTAAACTATTTCTTTGCAGATAAATTATATGTTGTAAAGTTTTGTAATTCTGGATATAAAATGAATATAGCACATCCCTATTTGATATCTGCAGTCTATACGTGTCTGTGTTAGTATACTAATACATGTAATAGTATGTATATCACTATAACGAGGCATATAATAATTCGGTTCTCTTTGTCAATCCTTCTCACATGTGTGAAAGATAGAGAGAGAGCATTCAATTCTCATAGACCACAATAATTAGGTGTACTATTATGAATGGAATGTTTCAAAATGTTTCCTCACCACACGCCGCAAAATACAGCTTCCCCTCTGTGATCGGCAAACGGGCTCATAAGGATATGCACAAAGCGTGTGGAAGAATTAAGCTCTGCTATTGTTCAGTTATTTCCAAAAGAAAAATAAACCTGTTTCTTATCAGTTCAATCAAAGAAATGTTAAAGGTCAGTATGTTAGAAGCAGGCGGGGAAAATTATACACCAAATATTTTAGTCTGCGAAAAATGTTTCGCAAAGGAGGCTTGATACAATCTAAAACACCAAACACCACTGCAAATCTGCAGCAGAGCACCGATGACATAAACGAATATCTCTTATTTTTAAAAAACTGCGCAACGCCATGGTCAACCATCGAAGCGTACTGGACAGTATAAATAGTATAGCAATATTAGAGTGTGAATGCGCAATACGATTGAACCCGTGAGAAAGAGAAACTCCTACCACATCTACAATAATGTCAACACAAGAATTTGGTGTGTATACTTTTGAATCAGATTTATCAAAACAAAAATTGAAATTACATTCAAATCACCAATTCGTTACAATCCAAACCACGAATTAATTTTATTTTCCATTTTCTTGTTTATACAGAGAATAACGCTTATACTGCCACAAATTGTGGTTCTTCAAATTCTTCCAATTCCTCGTCTTCCAGAAGATAGTGATGATAGTATCAAAGACAAGTTGTACGATCCTAAAAATGATGAAGAGAGTGACGGAGATGAAGAAAGTTATAATAATAATAATCTTTCTTCACCCATGAACATAGGCGTCGCATTTAAGCCCCAGTAGCTATAATTCATCCACATCTAATCAGGACAATCCCATTTTAGTGAGCCCTCTCAAAAAAGGTGTTAAGCGAAAAAGAACACAGAAAAGTAGAAAAGGAATGTTTTGAAAAAATTGAGAAATATAAAACTCATACAAGAAACAAAAATATTCGAAAGCGAAGAGAAATAAAAGCTCCTTCCGGAGATAAATATAAATTTCAGTGCTCTTCTAAATTTAGTAAAGAAGAAAGCCCAATTGCTCTTCTCAGCCTATTGGTCATTGGAACAGATCGAAAAACAGAGACAGTTTATCAACAGTTCTATGACGGTTATTGTACCACAATATCGATATGTTTGTGTTGGAGGTACAAGAAAACCCCGAAAAAATAATAACGCGTACTACTTTAGTAAAAATAGAAAAAAAAGTCCGAGTTTGTAAGGTATTTTTTAATAATACTTTAGACATACATGATCGGACAGTACGCACAGTAGGGTACACTGGGTACGATTGTGACAGTCGTCATATTAGCGAATTTGTAGCGTGAGGGGGTAAAAGGACAGAGACGAGCGGCGTGCCCGTCTGAACGTGTTTCATAATATTGCTTCAGCCATCGCGAGATATTAACGCTAGCATAGGCCTACATTACTTTTCAATTGTCAAAAGTAGGGGAGAAGGGGGCTAGTTGTCACAAGTACTAGTTGTCTCAAGTATTTAAACTCATCTTGCGGTATAATAACGAACTACATGAATATGGTCGGTAAATCAGTATGTTAGAAGTGAACACCACAGAAAGTATTAGTGATTTTCGACAGTTATTGTGTACGCGAGAAATCTTTCTTCAAAACTGATATAAGTAAGTAAATTTTTAGAAAATGGAAAATCATCATTTATCTTATATTAACTAAGTCATCCAAACATGACAATGGTATGGCCGTGTAAACAATATTATGCACTACTGAAACACAAGATGATTTTTAGGTTATCTTTTACCATGTTTTGTTGTCTCACTTCAAGATAGATATTTCGCGTCGGGGGCTAGTTGTCACAACGAAAACGGGGCTAGTTGTCACATGTGACAACTAGTCCTAATGTGACAACTAGCCCCATCCATTGTTTGAAATGTTTTGAATTTTGGTTTTATAATTGAATTTCCATGGTTTTCTTTCTTATAGCAACTTCATTATGCCACGTGATAGAAAACGGTTAACCGAACGGGGGAATACACCTAATGATATTATGTTCAGGGCCATTGGAGAAATTGGACCGGGAAAATCCATTAGAAATGTGGCAAAAGATTACAATATTAATTATAGGACCCTCTCACGATACTATAAAAAGTTTCGTAATGAGCCAAATGTACATCCCGATACTGAAATAATAGGGTACAAGAAGGTTCGTCAAGTATTCACAGACGAGGAGGAAGTGAAATTGGTTACGTACCTGAAGAAAATGGCAGATATTTATTTTGGATTAAGTCCATTTGAAGTAAGGAAATTCGCTTTAGAATATGCAACTGCCCTAAACCATAAATTTCCTCAATCTTGGACTACTAATAAAATGGCGGGTGTCGACTGGTTTAAAAGCTTTTTGAAGAGGCATAATACTCTGTGTTAGAAAACCAGAAGCCACCAGCTTAGCTAGAGCTTCTAGCTTTAACGAAGTGAACGTGGGCAAGTTTTTCGAAAATTTGGCTACTGTTCAGAATCGTCATCATTTTGACCCAAGTGATATATGGAACGTTGATGAGACTGGTATCACCACCGTGCAAAGACCAGAGCGTGTTGTGGCCAGGAAGGGAGTTAAACAAATAGGTTCTATTACATCGGCAGAACGTGGAACTTTAGTTACCATGGCACTGAGTGTGTCAGCAAGCGGGAATTCTGTTCCGCCCTTTTTTGTGTTTCCACGGGTACATTTTCGTGAGCATTTCATAATAAATGGGCCCCCTGGATGTGGTGGAAGTGCTAACTCGTCTGGATGGATGAACGAAAACACATTTTATGAATATATGGTCCATTTTGTTAAAAATGTTAGGTGCTGTAAGGAACATCTCGTATTGTTATTGTTAGATAACCGCGACTCGCATTTATCGATTCAAACCCTCGACTTCTGCAAAGAAAATGGAATCGTGGTTCTATCATTTCCGCCCCATTGTTCACACAAACTGCAACCGCTTGATCGGAGTGTGTATGGGCCATTCAAGCATTATGTGAATATGGCTTGCGACGACTGGATTCGAACCCACCCGGGAAAAACTATGACGATATACGATGTTCCAGGAATAGTTCGGCAAGCGCTACCGTCAGCTATTAGTCCCAAAAACATATTGGCTGGTTTTTCCTGTACTGGAATATTCCCGTTTAACCAAAACATTTTCACTGAGGCAGACTATGCTCCAGGTTATGCTACGAACAGACCCAATCCAATCATAGAGGATGTTAACGTCGATGAAGCAGCAGATGATCGCAGGACACCATCTCCAATCCCAACCACGTCTGCACAGAATGATACTATACCATTTCCAATGTGTTCACAAACTGCAGTTGAAACAACTCCTGTGAAAAGACCTATTGTTCCAGTTACACCAGAGAGTATTAGGCCGTTTCCAAAAGCGGATACTAGGAAGCCCAATGCTAGAATCAACAAGAGAAAGCGAACCACCGCCATTTTAACAGACACTCCTATTAAAAATGGACTGGCGGAGTTGAAAAAGAAAACAATTAAAAAAAGACTGGAGCTTGGAACACAAAAGAAAACTGCGAAGGTTGTACAAAAAACAGTCACAGAAAAGGAACAGCAAGAAGAAATAGTTCGATTGCGATTTTATTCCTATGCTCAGTATAGAATAAAAGTATATGTTAAAAACAGACATATAATTTGTGATTACAGGAATGAAACGAGAACCGAACCTAACGTTGGACTTGCAGGCGCAGTTAGACGTGTTTTCATACGTCGTGAACGGCCCGTTCACGACGTATCGAAACACGTAGATCGATTGATGGGCGGATTTGCGGACGAATTTTAAAATACCAGGAAAACTGTGATGATAATTAGGCGCTAATGAAATGAAAGTTAACGCGTTTTTTTTATAAAACAATTATCATTATTTAATTATTAGGAGTTTAGATTCTGCAGACTTAAAGTAATTTATATGCTAAGGAATGAAACGTGAGTGTCTTAAAAATCAGTTGTCCATTACGAAACGATCCACGAGTTTCGTGTTCTCCTCCTGTCATTTTAGGAAACGTATCTCATAGGGTGTGCCATTTTTAGGCGACTTTTTTTTTTTCAACAAAAAAACAGGCTGAAAACCTTCGAAAATGTGGGAAAAAAAGTCACACCAAAGATGAGTTCTTAATATTAATATTAAGAGGTGCCTGTTCCGAATTTTCCATTTTCCATCTAAATAACATAGGAAAAAATCATTTTTTTTTTGCTTATTTTTGTAGTTTTACAATAAAGCATTGTAAAAATAACCTCGAATATGATTCTCACAGGAAATTGAACGCTCTACAAAAAATCTCCAATATATTTTTTCATAGAGTGAACCCTACTGAAGATATTTAAACTTAAAGTTCGAAATATATGAAATTATGACTTTTAGTTTATTAGATTAATACTGATGACTTTTTTTATGTCTTAAAAATTAATTTTAATCAGAAAATGAAAATCAGGAAATAAAAAAAAATTTACGTCTCAGATAATATTTTATTCGATTAACGGTTAAACAAAAAGTATTTATGAATTGGGTTCAAGAAAAGCGTTATTTTTTAAATTAAAAAAAATCTTCTCAACTGTAAGTATATGGAAATTTTGAGACTTAATAGAAATTATAAAGTCCTATCGAAAGTAAATGATGTAACTAAATTTGTTGAAGATTTTTTTTATTACAATTTTGATATTTCTGTCGATGATCTTTTACTACTTGTAATAAATATTGAAATTGATCCTCATCTTTAGTTAGACAATAAACAAATCTATTAAACACAAATAACTTTTTTTGATGGTTAATAAAATAAAATAAAAAAAAAATAATTTCGATATAAGTATAATTTCCGGTCTGTGGGAAAATAAGTTTTTTTCATAAAATTAATTTTTAAGACATAAAAAAAGTCATCAGTATTATTTAGTCTAATAAAATAAAGTCATAATTTCATATATTTCGAACTTTAAGTTTAAATATCTTCAGTAGGGTTCACTCTATGAAAAAATATATTGGAGATTTTTTGTAGAGCGTTCAATTTCCTGTGAGAATCATATTCAAGGTTATTTTTACAATGCTTTATTGTAAAACTACAAAAATAATTGGCAAAACCAAAAGTGCACATCCCGCAAGTTTTCCACTGTATGATAAAAAAATAACAATTAAAAAATACTTTTAATAAATTTAAAAAGATTTAAAAATTTTAAGAAATAAATAATTAAAAATTGAAAAAATATTTTTTTTAAGTTTGCAAAAATAAAAAAAATTAAGAACTATACATAATATAATATATAATTAATATCAAGTGGAATAAAATAAAACAAAATAAAAAGAAAAAAAAAAGAAAAAACTCAATGATATCGTAAGGAATCGAACCCAGGACCTTGCCCTCGGCGATCCAACGGCATAACCATTACGCCACGGCTGCCTAATACCTGGAGTGGTGTTATCACGGTATACAAGTGTAGCACTTGTTTTATGGATTACACTATATTTACCAGCAATTATTATATTGTTTTTAAACTATTATAGCTGTCAAAAATAATAAAAAATAAAACTGTTTATAAAAATTAAACTACTGAACACATTTTAGTGAATTTAAATAGGATTCTGGTCTGATAGTAAACAAATCCGACCAAAATTGCGATCTGTAGAGTCGTGACGTACGTACGTACATACGTACGTACGTACATACGTACAGACCAACCGACAACTGCTGTTTGTGATTTTCAATTACAATTTTAATAGTATTTATGAACTCAAATTGATTTAAAAATGGTTCTATTTTATAGATTAGAATCTCCTCTTTTCAAAAAGCTTCAATTTGAATGGATTTCGTGTGAAATTAACTTAGATATAACTTCTTATATGAACGAAAGTCAGCTCTGACGCACAAAGCGATAATAAAGCACATACCGCTAGTTTAGCGGTATGTGCAAAAGACAGCTCTGACGAAGAAGAAACGTTGTGTCTGGTGTGCGGCGAATCGTGGGCAAACAGCAGGCCCAAAGAAAAATGGGTGCAATGCACAAACTGTCGATTGTGGGCTCATGATAAGTGTGCTGGTGACAATGTGCTGTTCTATTTATGTATTAACTGTAATTCGGACGATGATTTATAAATCAAAATGAAGTGTTGCTCAACTACAACTATGTTTTTAACGCTATATTTTCTTATTTTACTCTTTGTTTGTTGTTTGTTTTTGTACGGTTTAACAAATGAGACAATTTACCCCGGCCATTGTGACAACTAGCCCCCTTGTCGGGGTAAGTTGTCACACGTGCATCACCTATAAAAAACGTGAATTCAAATTTGTATTTCATGTTTAGTCAACTTTTGTATACCAAATATTGTAAAAGAATATTACTTTATTTCAATAAAAATTGGAGACTTTATTAAATTCAATAATATCAAAAATATTCTTACTTAAATCAAAATTGTGACAACTAGCCCCCTCCTCCCCTAAGTATTTTTATTCGATTTCTTTTAGTAATTGTTATATGTGTACAGATAGAGTAGTGAGTGTTTTTCCTCGATATAACTTAAACATTAGTAGTTAAATATCAGTGATTACTTTGTAATTGCATTATTTTATATTGTCATGCCGATTGTTTTTTGCGAAAGAGTGCGCTGGGTGCGGTTGTGACATATTTTCTGGGTACGGTTGTGACACAAGTAAATTTTTTTTTACTTTTCAATGCCCAGAAGACGCTTGAAGAAGACCGAAAGACGACAGTGTGACATTACAAAATATGAAGATGCTTACAAAGAGGTGAAATGCGGGACTTCTTTACGGACAGTCGCGGAAATCGCATGTCTTTGTTACGATACATTCGTAAACATCATGGATCGGGTCAAAACGAAGGCAGCAGATAAAGAAGAACTTTACTAATGAAGCAAACAAAGGAAAAAGAAAAAATAAAGCAAAGAAAATGAAGACATCACCACCAACATCAGATGAAGAAGAGTGTTTCTGTCTGGTTATAAAGACTGTTAGAATAACTATAGATGCTAGTTATATGAATGAATATGCACATCACACACAGATTATGGACAACCCCCCCCCCCCCCCCGATGGTTGTCTTATCATAAGACGAAACTAATAAAATCACGTGAGGCACTAGAAAACAGGTTCAGTTAATTTTAGTTTATACAGCGTAAATGTGTAGTTAATTAACTGTCTCCGTTTCGAGAAAAGGAAACAGGTTACATTTAAGTAGTTCCTGGACTCGATCCTAAAATAATAATTCCGTTTTAATAAACATAAACTTATTATTTTTATTAATAAATATTAATAAATAAACCATTTTAGAAAGAAAACCAATTAATAAATAAACCATTTTATAAAGAGAACCATTTTTATAATCAAACTATTTTTTGTGAAAAAACTATTTTATAAAAATAAAAATTATATTTTTTTTGTTAACCACAAGAGTCCGCAGTTAACTGGCGCAGTCGGGTAGGATTACTTAAGTGAAATTCTGTGAGTACCCATAGTGATATTTTGTGTGTATTCATACAGTGAAAAGCAATCCTTCGAAACAAACAATAAACAAAAGTGTAACTCATCAATAGAGGCCGGTGAGACCTCTCACCTCACCATCTTTAAAATTAGAGCCATATTGCTCAGTTAGGCGGGTAAGCTCTTACCAGCTGTAAAACAACGCCAATACAACAACAACGTCATTAACACCAGCTTTAAACCCTTACCAACTATAATGTCTCTACAACTTACATACTTCTATTATATAGTCATCATGCAAACTAGCATAATTTTATTAACGTAAGTTTAATTTATAAAAAGGTCTTTCAATAATATTATTATATATCGTCGTCTTGGTGGTGAAGGGAGCTAAGCCACATTTTGGGTAAAATGAGTTAAATACTTTATATTATTAAAAAAACTGCGAAAATTGCAGTGGTGAAATAAGCTAATTGATTCTTTAATTATAACCTCAATTTTCGACAAAATTGTGAAAGAAGCTGAATGAAAATATGTACATTTTTTTAGTGGTGAAATATGTTCAAGCGGCATACATTTTTTCACTAATACCTTTAGCCACTAGAATAATATTATTTATTTTGGTTGTGAATAGAGCTAAGCCACATAATAACAGTTTTTATGTGCTCCGTAGTCATTGCTCTGTGTGGGTTATTGTGATTCAGTTTAATATTAATTATTTATTATGTTAAAAATAATATTACCTAAACCTAATGTTAGTGGTTTTTATAACAAAATATAGTGTTTAAGTGCTTAATACTTTGTTGTTTTAATAACAAAAAATAATCTAGTGTTATACTATTTTTTATTGATAAAGTTCATTGTAAACAAACCAATGGCGTACAAATCTCGCAGTAAACTACTAGTTGAACTGTGTTTAAAGAGTAGTATTAACAGAGAAAAATATGCAACAGGTAGGATAACTGAGTATCTTATATTATTATTATTTAATTTACAGGATTTTTATCTGTTATGAATTATACTAATAATTATAAGCTTTTATTTAACCTCACTTTTCAGTATTAGTTTAGGTAAAATAAGTATAATCTGATTTTAACAATATTTTGCATAGTTTTTATGTGGTATTAGAGGAAGAGATGTATGTTTATTTAGCTTTCCACTTTCAACCCCCTAGATTCTACCCCTTAAATTAATTTTTAAAAATTATAAAAAGTTAGTAGAGGGTTGGAAATAAAAAATGTGGAATATTTTGTTACATCCTAAGAAAAATCACCCCCCCCCTTCCTTAAAAATTACCCCTTACAACCCCTAAAATAAAAAAAGTAAAAAACTTTATTTTTTGCGTAGAATGTTGTGGTGTATGTTATGTGTTTATTTTTCATCCCTTCCCCAAAAACTACCCCCAATAACCCTCAAAAATTGAAACAGGTAAAAAAGCCCTTGTTTTTTGCGTCAAATTTTATTATTTATCATTATGTATATTTTTCCATCCCTTCCTTGAAAACCACCCCCTACCATCCCTAAAATTTAAATAGATAAAAAAAACTGAAAACGGTATTAAAGGACGAGGGATTTTGGGTAAATGAATTCATTCATATTTTTTTCCCATTAACTTACTTATTCTAAAATTAATCATTGAATAATTTACATTCTCGGTTGGTTGCAATAATAATACTAATATAGAAAATGCAGCTCAAGATGAAAACACTGCTATTAGATTTGAAGACCCGTCAACTCCAACAGATGATAATGTACCAAACTTTGAAAAAAGTAAAGCATTTTTATCCTTAGAAAATGAAGATATGATACAAAACACCAGGGAAGATGGAGATTCTTTGGGTCTACTCCAACAAAATACAATCAGTGGTAAAAGCATACAGTTTATTGTCTTTAAGTTTTATGTTATTTTTTAACCGACGAAAAACAAAAACGGAGGAGGTTCTCAATTCGACGCGTATATTTTTTTTTTTTTTTTTTTTTATGTATGACCACGCATAACTTTTTACAGAGTAGTCCGATTTTGATAATTATTTTTTTGTTTGAAAGGGTATACCCCGAAGTTGGTCCCATATAAATTTCGTAGAAAAATTCCAACCCTAAGGGTAGGAAAACAGGGGATGATTGATTGTTCACTCACTGATTGTAATGTATGACCACACATAACTTTTTACAGGGTGGTCCAATTTTGATAATTATTTTTTTATTGGATAGGGTATACCTCGAGGTTCGTCTCATATAAATTTGGAAAAAAAATTCCTACCCTAAGGGTGGGAAAATAGGGGTGATTTATTGTTCACTCACAGATTTTCATGCTGAGTTGTGTATATTACAATTATAAATTATATAGCCACAAAAAATTATTAAATAAAAACTTTTCAACAAAAAAATTAAACCACCGAAAAACTGAAAAGCAAAAAATAATAAATCTTTTTATTTAACTAAGTTCTATCTGAGTAGTTGAACGTATGTGAAAGTCTAGTATATCTAAGTAATTTTGAGTCGGCGTCAACAATCCTTCGCCGGAAATCTCTGAGCGTTCACGAAGTTAATATGAGCGACAGAGCAACCCTAACGGGCACACGTCTTTGCGAGTGGTCGTGTGGAGAGCGCATGTTTAATGTTAATGTTTATCGCTGGAGATTTCACGTATCATTGTTAATTTGATTTGGTTATTTCTTTTAGTGATCTTTGTTCATTGATGGTTTGACGCCGACTCAAAATTACTTAGATATACTAGACTTTCACATACGTTCAACTACTCAGATAGAACTTAGTTAAATAAAAAGATTTATTATTTTTTGCTTTTCAGTTTTTCGGCGGTTTAATTTTTTTGTTAAAAAGTTTTTTTCTATTATCAAGTCGGTAAGTACTGTACTATAAGAGATTAAAATATTAACATTCTCTGCAGGTTGCTATAATACTAATTTAAAAAATACAGTTCAAGTTGAACACACCGCTGTTGAATTTGAAGACCTGTTAGCTCCAATGAAGGAAAATGAACAAAAATTTGAACAAAATAATGCAGTTATATTCCTGGAAAATAAAGGTATGACACAAAACACCAGTGATGGTGAAGATTCTTTGGGTCTACTCCTACACAATGCAATTAGTGGTAAGTATAAAGTGTGACTTAATTTTTTTTATTATAAACTAGGTACCTAGTTACTGTACTATAACAGATTAAAATATTTACATTCTCTGCAGGTTGCTATAATACTAATTTAGAAAACGCAGTTCAAGTTGAAAACGCCGTTATTGAATTTGTAGACCAGTCAATTCCAATATTAAATGAAAATGTACAAAATATCTTCGATAAAAATAAAGAGGTTCTAGAAAATGAATATGTTATTCAAAAAAAGATCAGTGACGGTGGAGATCCTTCAGGCCTACTGCTACACGATACAATCAGTGGTAAGTATTGTAACGTTTTACAACCTTACGCCCTTTTGTTATTGGTAATTTTGTATAGAAAATAATATTGAATATTATATCGGAATTTAAACAGTAAAGAAACGTGATAATGAGTGCGAGCGAGAAAGGCGGAAAAGGCCATGAGTCAATAAAGAACAACACGATGTCTGCCTTCACATAGAGACGGATGGAGGTTCCGACTTGATCAGCGGTCAGTGTGCGAGAGAGTGAACTATTGCACAGAGCGGTGCGCTAGACGAGGAAACGTAGACTGCACATTCTCTGTGGTGTCAAAACGGGTCTTAGACGACATACACAACACACTGTGTTTTGTGAGATCATTAGCGGATGGATATTGAACGCGTAAACATCGGCTTTTGTTGACGGATTTTGGTGTATTTAATATTGCGATTCTGATTACTATTTTGTGGCGAATCTTCGTAGGCGTTTTGTGACTAGGTTTTAGTGGTTGTAAATTTCTAGTTTCGTTGGCGAGTTAGGGCATTCCTCCGTACATCCTTTTTTAACACAGAGAATTTGGTTCCGCGCAGAGCGGTCCCAAATTTTAGGTTCCTTTCCACCTTTGATTGTTGTCACCATTATAGAAAATAGATCAACCGTGAATTAACAGGCCTGTTGGCACTCTGGATATTAGTTTCGACCTTTCTGCTGTTTAGGATTAGCGTTGATGTAGTTGTTGCGGATCAGGATTCATTCCTGGAATTTCTGAAATTATTTTGTTCAGAAATTGTGAGTTGCCGTATATTACGCCGCCACGTATCAGTTACGTCTTATTATTTACTGCGTTCATTACATGTCGAATGCATTTATTATACGCCGATGCCGCTAATCATTTAATGTTTTGATGCTTGACGATTAATACGAGCCCTAGTTGTGTTATAATTTGGGTCTTAGGTTGGCGCGACACGCCGTCTCACTGTATTGAAGTCGATGCGTCACTTTTTATTTAATTTGAGTTCGTCGATTAATTGTTGCACGCGTCGATTATTGTAGATTTAAGTTGGCACTGAATTCGGTTCAGTGCTGTTGAGTTGCATTTCGATAACTGTTACGAGTGGCTGTTTAGTCGCAATTAACTATTTGTTTTGTTGTGAATTTGGCTTTGTTTATTGTTTTGGGCTGAATTTGTTGGCGTTTGTTTTCTTGTTGTTGTTATTGGTGGCGATCCATTCTCCAGTGAGTGGATCGTTGTTGGTGTTGTTTATTATTACGTTTTGGGAAACGGTTTTGGAGTGTGGGATTAGTTCCGTGTTGTCAGCGTGGCACGATTGTCTAGGAGTGGACTCCCTAGATACTCCTGCAGTGTGGCCCTTGTGTCCTGGCGCCCTTTTCACCTTTGGTCGGTGGGCCCACACTACTCTACTTATCATCGTCACGTGACAACACTAGTTTGTTGTTATTTGTGTTGTCTTAGGTTTTCATTTAAATTTATTTTAACCATTACTTCTTTAATTCGTGTAAGTGGTCGGTGGTTGGATACTTACAGCCCTTCTGGCTTTTCCCATCAGGGTTATTCTCATCTCTTACTGGCTTCGCCCACGCCCCTCGCGCCGCCTGAACTACGCTAGCCGCGGCTCCTCTCTCGTTGAGGTTACAGTATATTAAGTCTTTAAAAAATGTTATTGAATTTTTACTATAAACTAGGTAGTAACTACACTATAACTAACTAAAGCATTTAAATTCTCTGCAGGTTGCTATGATACAATTAATTTAGAAAACACCGTTCAAGATGAATATACTGTTATTGAATTTGAAGACCCATCAATTCCAATAAATAAAAGTAAACAAAGCGTTCAAGAAAATAAAGGACTCTTACTCCTAGAAAATGAAGATATTATCCAACAAAACAACAGTGAGAGTGAAAATTCTTCAGGCCCATTCCTACACAGTACAATTAGTGGTAAGTATATTGTGTAAATTTATTACTATAGTTTGTTATGTAGGTATCAAATCACAATTTTGGCCAAAACAGTTTAACAGAATTTTTTTTTTCAGATAAAAGTGAGGAAGAACACTACTCCTGATTCTTCTGATTCTTCTGAAAGCGAAGATTTAGAACCTCAAAGACAACGGAAAAGAAGCAATGTACAGATCACTGTACTAAGAGATGAAATAATACAGAATGATGAAGAAGTTGCATGTATTAAACAGAAAGAGCTAACAAGAAAACGAAAACGTTTACCAGAAACTTGGAAAAGAAATAAACAAAAACAGCTTAGGCTTGCAGGAAAAGAACACTTATCTCAAACAGGACATACTGTGAGAGCAAAAGCTGTCAAAGCGGTATTGTGTAAATGTCATTATAACTGCAATCAGAATTTTAGCATGCAAAATAGAGAACAAATATTTCGGGATTATTTATCTCTTAACGATGACAGATCTAGATGGGCGTTTCAAAGATTGTACCAAAGAGACGGTATGCAATGGCTAATGAAGCAAACACTGCTTCAAGAAGGCAACATACCCTAGTATACACCTTGACATCTACAAGTGGAAAACACCAAGTTTGCAAAAACTTTTTTCTGGCCACATTAGATATTTCAGGGAAAAAAGTCGAATATGCTATGAAAAAAACTTTGGAAACAGGAATTGTAGAAGAAGATAAAAGAGGTTTAAATCCTGCTCCCAATAAAATTCCAGAAGATCGTAGAGAGATAGTGCGATGTCATATAAAGTCAATCCCCGTTGTTGAATCACACTATTGTAGGGATTCTTCAAAAAGAATGTACCTTCCAACTGGGTTATCAGAAAATCGCTTGTATCAAGATTACTTGAAATATTGCGAAGAGCGCCATGTTATCCCTGTCACTTCCTCATTTTACAAGCATATTTTTACTAGTGAATTTAACTATGGCTTTCACAGACCTAAAAAAGATCAATGCGATTATTGCGCTCAGTTTAAAAATAAATCAGAAGATGAAAAATTGAAGTGTCAAAATGACTTGGAATTACACCTTTTAAGAAAACAAGAAGCTCGAGAACATAAAAAAGAAGATAAAGAACGAGCTCGTAATGATTTAAGCTTTAGGTCATACACCATGGATTTGGAAAAAATCTTACTCACACCTCAACTAGGAATTGGACAATTGTATTATAAAAGGAAATTGAAAACCTATAATTTCACGGTATATGCTCTTGCTGATAAGAATGTCATAAATTACATGTGGCATGAAACTGATGGAACTAAAGGATCATCAGAAGTGGCAACATGCTTGTGGCAGTTACTTTCCGAACTACCTCCAGAAGTTTCTGAAGTGACATTCTATTCAGACACTGCTTCCGGGCAGAACAGAAATACTATTTTGTCTGCTATGTTTTTAAGAGCTTTGTCTCTGTTAGATAACTTAAAAATTATCAATCAAAAATTTATGGAGTCTGGACATTCTGAAATGGAATGTGATAGTGTCCATTCCACTATTGAAAATAGAGCGAAAAAAATAGACATATTTGTTCCCGACCAGTGGTACACAGTTGCAAGAACTGCAAAACTGAGTAATCCTCCCTATGTAGTAAAAGAAATAAACTACAGTCAGTTTCTAAATTTTAAAATGTATAGCCAGAAGTTAATAACAAATAAAAATAAAAATGTAGATGGAAATAATATGAGGTGGTTAGATGTTAAATGGTTGCAGTTTAGGAAAGATTCACCATTGTTAATTTTTTATAAATACCAGTTAAGCGAAAATGAATTCAAACAACTGTGCATTAGAAGACCAACCCGTAAGGAAAATACTATGCACACTGTTGAACAGCTGTATCAATCCCGTCTTCCAATTGATAAAAAAAAATTTAAAGATTTACTATCTTTATGTCAGTCAAATAAAATACCATCTGTTTATCATCAATTTTACCAAACCCTGGACGCTACTGTGAGTACCAACGCTGATGATTCTGATGAGGAGATTTAATGAAACGAAAAGTACTTAATTATAATAAATGCGATTTGGAGCAGCAACTTTTTCATTTTTTATGATATTATATTAATTTAACACTTAGCTCTTTTCACTTTTAAAAATTACATGTGTTATAATTTTAATTATTAAGGTGGTGAAAAAAGCTAAGTGCTAATTATCTATTTATCATCAATAATACTATGTTTTTTTTTCTGTTTTTTGCAAATCAACATCAAAATAAAGGATGTTTTTACATCTGTGCGAAATTTTATTATATTTCCTAAATAAACAAAGTCGCTGTAAATTAAATATTGTTTTAACATAAAACATCAAATCTTAATTATCGATTTTCTCAAAACAGTAAGTGTGTGGCTTAGCTCGCTTCACTTCTAGCACGACGATATGTCAACATTCGATTTATCTCAACTAAACCGATCCTTAAACGAAATTATTGAAACTGAAAATCCCTTCCTTCCTAATTCAAATAACCCTAACAACTCTTAAATAATATCGACACCATCCTTTGACAGACATGCTTTTACATTCATACCCGAATTTGATGGTACAAATTCAGACGTTCTTAATAATGGAATTAATGGTATTGATTTAATCGTAAATCGTTTTGCGATTAGAACGCAACCTATTGATTCAGATGGCCAATATCAAAACTTTCAAATTTTTAACGGTATTTTAACAAAGATAAAATGTGAAGCAAAACAAGTGGTTACTGCAAATCTTTGTAAAGATTGGTTATCCATCAAAGACATACTTAACCGGATATTCTCTGACCCTCGAGAAGAAAACGAAATATTGTATGAGTTAATAAATCTTAGACCAAAACCATCTAACCCATTTATTCAATATTACAATCATACTTATAAATGTGTTAGCCTATATGCATCTAAATTACCTTTATCAGAAGCCGAAAGAAATAATGTAAAGAAAGAAATAGCACATACACTAGCTTTGAAAAATTTGTTAAAGTTTTCCTCTGAATCCATTGGAACATTATTACGAACAGTGAGATCCACAAGTTTAACAAAAGTGAAACTACTAATCGATAATGAAACCAAGAATATAGGACAATATCCAAAACAAACTAAGGTTCCTTTGAACTCTAACGTTAATATAAATTCCAATACTAGACCTCAAATGATACATCGATACCCCTCTCAAAATCGAACAAATAACACTTGGCAAACCTGTCAATCCATCTGCAAACTTAAGATCACACTTATAAGATTCCGAATCAGAGATTCTCTACAGCCGCACAAACATTTGGACAAAGTAGACCAAATAATCAAAATAATTATAACACAACAAAATAATAGAAATGTTTATAGACCTAACCCGGTACAAAGAGCAAATCTCCCGCCAGCTACTCCGATGTCAATTAGTTATTCTAACCCTCGAACTGTTAGAGTCCCGCAATACAAAAACAGTCATCACTTTTGAGGTGAAAGACGGAGCAAATGTGATTTTCTCATATTCAAATAAGGAGTCCTTCTATACAGATATAAAGTTCCTTATTGCTCTCTTCGCAGTAAGGGGATCCAATATCTCCAAGATCAAAACTAAAACTGATCCTGAAGGTTCAAAAATAATCGATATGTTAGTTTCCAAATACTCAATCTCAACTCTGAAAAGAAAACCGGGAGACTCTCTGAATGCGTCTACTGTCACCCTCCCTAGGATAGCGGACTGCTTCCCAGGGATTCTACTGGACCTTTTCCATGAGGAAAAGGCCAAGTCCTTGATTTCTCTTCCCCAGCTTGGCTTATCTGAGACATCATCTAAGGTTATTCTTAGCCCTATGTGTGTATGTATAATCCCAAAGACATCTGAGAACCCACCTCTAATGGTGTGCTTCCTGTGTCACGTTTTGGTCGATAATGTCATTCAATCATCTTCCTCTAGAACTCCTTTGCCTAGGATTGCCCAGTACTTAAAGGCATCTTATGATACTGCTGCACTGCCGGAGAGTACCAGACTAGGGTATTGTAGGAAATATAAAATGATTGGGGAGAGACTGATGAATTTCCCCTTCAGTATAAGGAGTAACAATGGTGGCAGCGGCGCAATCTGAGTTTGTTATCTAACAATTTAAGTAACAATTAATTGACTGACGGTATGTTGAGTTATAGGTTTGCAGATGTTACATTTAATCATAAAGCTGAGGGAATAGCAGTGTCAGACTTTCAAGGCTATGGAAATGGTCCTCGAGCCGGGGGATCGGTCTAGCACTTCTAAAGTACCGGAAGTTCAGCGTTAATTGCAAGGGGTGGATTGAGCATTGCAAATAGCAATATTTAAATCTATTTCTGTTGCTAATGAGCGCTGGATTTTGTTTATGAGTATGAGATAAAGAGTATTTTATATTTTTTTTTATTGGATGTCGTATATATTTTATAATTAATCATGCCTAACGTCGATATGAACCCGTCCACAAGTGGGACCAGACAGTCCACAGATGGAATTAGCCCCACCGTAGTAACCCTCGAGTATCCAAGACCGGGATTGGGACAGTTTGCGAACGCAATAGAAACATTTTCAGGGAAAGAAAATATTAGAGAAGTCCAGTCAAGTAGTGGCTATTACACACTAGTAATATCAGTATTAACATTAAAAGACGTAATAAAAACTTGACTTGACTTGCCGCTATGATATTGGTCTAAGAAAATATTCTATAGTGTTATATTTATTAAACATGTTGGACTCACCAACCCTGAGGTTTCTTATTGGAAAGGTCATATCCATAATATGTAAAGACCTTTTTACTAAGGGGGGAGGGATGTTACCACCCAGAAATAGACGCACTATCCTGGGAAGCATTTTTGTAAGATAAAGTTACAAACCATAAAACAGTTCCCACACAATATTGTTGACATTATCGAAGAATTTAGGACAATCTGCAATTTTATGCGATTTTTATTACTTTCGTTTCCTTTAGGATACATAAAGTGAACAAATATATCAGGAGTCAGTCGGGAATCAGTTGTTGAAAATCAATCAGTTGTTGAAGATGAATCAGTGGGTGAAGATCAGTCAGTAAAAGTCGATCAGTCAGTCGGTGAAAATCAGTGAGTGATGTAATCGCGACTTACAAACGAGTGTCTGTACTGACGGGAGGGTAAGTCAACATGTTTACTGTGTAATTTCGATGTATTAGTATAAACCAAACAGATGTATCTTTATTGTAATTTTTCTTTGTTTACTATTAAAACTTCGTTAAATATTATAAAATGCTTTTACTCAATGTAACCTATGACTCAATCAATTAACCTGAAGTCTCTCAGATAAAAGAACTCACAAACGTTCGTGGTGGGGGTGTAATACCACACTTACGATGATATAACAATGGTGAATACCACGCTGATAACAAGTATCTGTGGAAAATGTACTCTCTTCCACGACGTATAAGCTTTGTCGCCAGTGGTAATATTTACGTTACTGAAGACGGGTTCGTAACATGATATTGAGTACAAAAAATGATGACTCTACTACTACAGTACGCAGACGTGGAAAAGATATGGAAAAACCGGAAGCTATAGTATATTATAACAAACTGAAAGGATTTATCGATTTATCCACCAACTCAAAGCTTATTCTCCTAGCCTTAGAAGAGGTGTAAAGTGGTACAGAAAACTAGCAGTGGAAATTATAACAGGAATGTCGGTAGTAAACGCCTATTTTCTCTTTCAGGAAGTGACTAAAAATAAAATGAGCATTACTAGATTCAAGGAAGAAATTGCAACAATGTTGTTAGGCCTAACAGTAAACCAAAACGAAAGTATACCACCCATTTGGCTCTACACTTTTTTTTTCGCCAAAAAACTGTTACTTTCAATTTCAAATAACTCAAAAAATATTAGTTTTAGGAAAAAACGTATAGAACATTTTTCACATAGACCACATGTCTTATAATTCAAAATTTACTTAGAACAAATCATTTGAATCCCGAAGAAAAAGAAAAACTTATAGATCTTTGTACAAAATATTTAAATATTTTTCATAAAGAAGGTCAAGACCTTACGTTTACAAATCAAATAAAACACGAAATAAAAACAAAAGATGAGATACACATTTTCACAAAATCTTATCGTTATCCCTATGTGCCGAAGTACAAAAACAAATAAAAAATTTACTCGACCAAGGTATTATACGACCATCTTATTCTCCATGGTCATCACCAATTTGGATTGTTCCAAAGAAGCTCGACGCTTCAGGCCGTTCAAAATGGCGAATGGTAATCGATTTTCGAAAATTAAATGATAAAACTATTGACGATAAATATCCACTTCCAAACATAGACGATATATTAGATCGATTAGGACGCTGCACATACTTTACAACCTTAGACTTAACTCAGGGTTTCCACCAAATTGAAATATCAGAACCCGATATTCCGAAAACAGCCTTTTCGACAGAACATGGTCATTACGAGTATACTAGAATGCCTTTTGGACTCAAAAATGGACCCGTGACATTTCAGCACGCAATGGACAATGTGCTCCGAGGTCTCCAAAATTCTTGTTGCCTAGTTTATATGGATGACATTATTGATTTTTCTGCCTCGCTAGACGAACATTTGTCAGACCTACAAAAAGTATTTCATCGCTTAAACGAAGCAAATCTAAAAATACAACTAGATAAATCAGAATTTCTTACAAAAGAAGTCGCATTTTTAGGAAACATTATAACACCTTCTGGAATAAAACCTAACCCGGACAAAATTGAAGCAATCTTGAAATTTCCCATCCCTAAATGTCAAAAAGAAATTAAATCTTTCCTAGGACTGATCAGTTATTACCGGAAATTTGTAAAAGATTTTGCTAAAATCACAAAACCTCTAACCTCATGTCTTAAAAAAGATTAAAAAATTATACATACATCTGAATTCATAAATTGTTTTGAAAATTGTAAACAACTGTTAACGAATGAACCGCTTTTACAATATCCCGATTTCTCAAGACCCTTTCTCATTACTACAGACGCCTCTAACTTTGCTATAGGCGCAGTTCTATCACAAGGACCCATAGGATCTGATAAACCAATTTCATATATTTCTCGCACCTTAAATTCTCATGAACAAAACTATTCCACCATAGAAAAGGAATAGCTTGCAATCGTGTGGTCAGTCAATAAATTTAGACCTTACGTCTTTGGACGAAAGTTTACGTTAGTAACGGATCACAAACCTTTACAGTACTTATTTAATTTAAAAGACCCGAATTCTAAATTAGTACGTTGGAGACTTAAATTGTTAGAATACGATTATGAAATTGTTCATAAAAAAGGCAAAATTAACTGCAATGCAGATGCACTATCACGAATCGAATTACACACTAAAGAAACAGACGACAATACTATCGATACATTTTCTCTAATACCCAACCCTGGAGATATGAAATTCTCACAAGAAGAACTTAACGAAGTTCTAAACGATTTAGATGACATAATTGCCAGACAAATCCTGATTCTGAAAATAAAAATCCTGATCCTAACGAAACCGTTCATTCAAACGCTAACGAAAATTTAATATTACAAATACCTATAGGCGAAAGAGCACTAAATTACTTTGCTAAACAAATTATCATAAATTTTGTAAATCCCAAACTTAATAAACCCAAAGTAGAACACTTATTCAATAACAAAAAGATTAGAATAACAGCCGACATATCAGACGAAGATTTTGAAAACGATGTGATAACGCTTTTCAAAGAATACATCGATCCAAACAGTACGAATGGAATCTATTTAAATAATTCTGCATCGCAAGTGCAATACTCACGTTTTATCACATTGATACCTCTTATCGTTTAAAACAAACTAACACTTTTGTACAGGATGTCTATGATGCCGATGAACAAGAAAACTTAATATCGACATATCACATATCAAAAACTAATCACCGTGGAATAACAGAAACGCATTCGCGACTTTGTAAAATTTACTATTGGACAAAAATGTTCGATCATATCACTAGATTTATTAATAAATGTGTGATATGCCAAAGATGTAAATACGACAGAAAACCTATGAATCCACCTTTAGAAATAACGCCCACAACAACGAGACCATTCGAAATTATACATATAGATTTATTTTCATATCGTAAAGATAAATTCTTAACAATTGTAGACGCTTTCTCAAAATTCGCCTCAGCCTATTTTGTGCCTAGCAACACTAGTTTCAATAATAGACAAATTAATGCAACATTTTTCTTTATTTCCAATACCAACTACGGTAATTTCTGATAGTGAATCTACGTTTACAAATTCATTATTTACAGAATATTGTAGAACACACAATATTAAAATACATTATACGACAGCTCTACATCCACAAAGCAATGGTTTAATAGAACGCCTACACTCGACACTTGTCGAACATATTTTGAGAATAATTAATCTCGAAAAGAAAATTCTTACTACCGAAAACCAAATGGCCTATGCTATCCTTGCTTATAACAATTCGATACATTCAGCAACTAAATTTACACCTAAAGAATTAGTTTTTGGACACATTGATAGAAAAGATTCACTAGAAATAGATTTTTCGAGTAGATATTACAATAACTACACCGAAAATCACAGACAAACTATAAAAGATTTGTATAAACATGTGCATGAAAAAATGACACAACAAAAAGAAAACACAGTAAATAAACCAAACATTAATAGGAAAATTCCACCAGCATTTAATCCTGACACGAATGCATATGTAAAGTTACAAACTAGATCCAAACACGATCCCAAAACAACAACTCCCAAAATAATAACTAGTGACGAAATTAATAAAGTTCAAACTGAAACTGGACGTTACCATAAACAACAAATTAAGAGACCACTTCGCTTTCAGGCTTCTACTAGTCGTGACACACCTGACGACGGCACAATTGAGCGAAATAAAAATAACTGACTTAATGACAATCCAGGACTATTACCTTTCCTATTAGAAAATGCTAGAATACAATATTCCAATCATCACACAATCCATTTACCTGGATATAAAATCTTTCAATAATATACTATTAACAGTCGAAATGTTATTAAATAATACTATACAACCAGACATTAAAACATTCCTACAAAACAACCCACAAGTTCACGAATCATACCAACATGATCTCACTCATGACTTAGATTACTGTTATCTACTATTGTCAAAAAACTACCAAAAATACAATAATGTTTTACTAATTCATGACAAGAAAAACAGAACAAAAAGGGGCTTAGTTAATATGTTGGGCAGTGCAATAAAATTCGTATCCGGAAACTTAGATCATAGAGATGCAGAACGCTATGACAAACTAATAACTATCTTAGAACAAAACCAAAATGATTGAAAATTGCAAACACTCACAGCAACTTCGCTTAACACGAAATTAATGAATAACTTTAAAAATGCTTTAGAAAACATAACACACAACCAAATTCTGTTAGAAACTCAAATCAATCTCTTAATTCAAAGAGCCGACGCTCATAACAAACAACTGTTATTAAAATTTATAAATAATCAATTAATGTACATCCACAATCTGTTAACAGACATAGAAACAGCACTAAGCTTTTCAAGACAGGGTACCCTACATACTTCTGTCGTTCAACCACAACAATTATACGATCTCCTGATAAATGTTATTAAAGTATATGGCCCAGATCAGTTATCATTTTCGAGTGACGATTTATTACGATATTACGAAATAATCAAAGTACATGTGTACATCCAGGATACTACAATCAATTTTATTTTGGATATACCTATTGTAAAAATGCATACGTATAAATATTATTTACCTGGTCCCTATTCCTAATAAGAATAATACCATGATCCATTACCTAAAACCTTATGTACTAATTCATGGACAAGACACATGGTACAGCGATGACGCATGCCAACGTTTTGGACAAACCTATATATGCAGTCGAAAACTTCAAGAAGCTCTCAAAGATGATTGCATCGGCCAGCTGATCAACAAACAGAATATCACTTGCCATTTAGTTAAGAATAATAATAACCTAGCTTTAAGTAAAATTGAACAAATAGATCAAATGCATTACTTAATCATTCCTTCAGAAACACTACCAATCGATAGCAATTGTAAAAATAATAATTTTATAAAATATCCATCTTTACTGGAACTACCAAAGAATTGTTTCCTTACAATAAAAGGATTAACATTTATTAACTCTAATACGAATAAAATAAAAAACGAAATGATACTACCAAATTTAATCTTTCCAAACTCAACAATAACGAATCAAGTTAATTTAAACAAAGTCAATTTAGTAGATGTTTACAAAAATTTGCAACAATTAGAAGAAAATCACAAAGTTCCAATCATTGAAACAGTTAATAAATATTCATATATTCCAGTTTATTTTCTCATCATTGTTTCTATTATTGCAATTAGCTAATATTACTATGAAATTAAAACAAGAAAAACAATTTCTATCGAATCATTGAAATTGAGACTTAATGACCTCATTTCATCTCAAGAAACTGCGACAGCTTCTTCTTAACGATGGAGCTGTTATATGAGAAATATACGGTTTATCTTTTATAGATAAACCTACGCTTTCCGGTGCATATCAGAAATGAGCACCTTGATTAGCAATGATAAATATATTTCATTAGACTTCGTATAGAACAGCCAACGGACATGGTTGTCTATTCGATCCTCACTTAGTTTTAAGAAAATCTTGTTCAACATTTTATAACATTTAAAATTATATTAAAATATACTTAAACTTGACAATAAACAATTAATATTATTTAAAAACAAAATATTCTACACTAAGAATATAACTCGCTAAAAGCATTTATTTTTTGCTTAGCTATTTTATGAGCGGGAGCGCCTAAAGAAGTTATAACAACTAAGGCTGGGAAAAAAAAATTCTTTCTCCTAACACTTCAAAGACAAAAAATACAGTCAGGAGACGCTGTTTGTTGGGTTCCAAAGTATTTGTTATTTATATTTTATCTTTTTTTTTTTTGTTTTATTTGTTATTTAAATTTTATAGTACGATCAATCCAAATTACTTACTGCCTCTCGAAATGGGATGGGTTCGGGAGTTCATTCGTTCACCAAGTCGGCATCCCACCTCGGATAACGTGTGTTACATTTCACCCGACAATGTGAAATGCTACATCTGGAAACAACTCTAAGAACACACACGCAATACTGACCTGACGAAAGATAACTTTACATTCACAAAATAGTTATTAGGAGCGGGAGCGCCTAAAGAAGTTATAACAACTAAGGCTGGAAAAAAAAATTCTTTCTCCTAAAACTTCAAAGACATAAATACAGTCAGGAGACGCTGTTTGTTGGGTTCCAAAGTATTTGTTTTATTTGTTATTTATATTTTATCTTGTTTTTTTGTTTTATTTGTTATTTAAATTTTATCTTGTTTTATTTGTTATTTATATTTTCTTTTTTTTTTGTTTTATTTGTTATTTAAATTTTATAGTACGATCAATCCAAATTACTTACTGCCTCTCGAAATGGGATGGGTTCGGGAGTTCATTCGTTCACCAAGTCGGCATCCCACCTCAGATAACGTGTTACATTTCACCCGACAATGTGAAATGCTACATCTGGAAACAACTCTAAGAACACACACGCAATACTGACCTGGCGAAAGATAACTTTACATTCACAAAAGAGTTATTAGGAGCGGGAGCGCCTAAAGAAGTTATAACAACTAAGGCTGAAAAAAAAAAATTCTTTCTCCTAAAACTTCAAAGACATAAATACAGTCAGGAGACGCTGTTTGTTGGGTTCCAAAGTATTTGTTTTATTTGTTATTTATATTTTATCTTGTTTTTTTGTTTTATTTGTTATTTAAATTTTATCTTGTTTTATTTGTTATTTATATTTTATCTTTTTTTTTGTTTTATTTGTTATTTAAATTTTATAGTACGATCAATCCAAATTACTTACTGCCTCTCGAAATGGGATGGGTTCGGGAGTTCATTCGTTCACCAAGTCGGCATCCCACCTCGGATAACGTGTGTTACATTTCACCCGACAATGTGAAATGCTACGGCTGGAAACAACTCTACGAACACACACGCAATACTAACCTAACGAAAGATAACTTTACATTCACAAAAGAGTTATTATTAGGAGCGGGAGCGCCTAAAGAAGTTATAACAACTAAGGCTGGGAAAAAAAATTCTTTCTCCTAAAACTTCAAAGACAAAAAATACAGTCAGGAGACGCTGTTTGTTGGGTTCCAAAGTATTTGTTTTATTTGTTATTTATATTTTATCTTGTTTTCTTTGTTTTATTTGTTATTTAAATTTTATCTTGTTTTATTTGTTATTTATATTTTATCTTGTTTTTTTGTTTTATTTGTTATATAAATTTTATCGTACGATCAATTCAAATTACTTACTGCCTCTCGAAATGGGATGGGTTCGGGAGTTCATTAATGAATCGATGAATTCTAAAACCCCACATGTTACATTTTTTTCAGAATTGAGTTAGTACCGGTATTATAATATATAGACGTCGATCTATCGATTCGTGCAAAAAACTCACATGTAACACTATTCTAAATGTGAAAAATCTTGTTCCGAAACTAAAAGTCATTTCAAAAACACCACAAGTGCAATAACATGTGGTGTTTCTGAACGCAACTGTCATCTGTTTTGTTTTCGATTAAGCGGCATATTTTACTTTGACTTCGACGTTTATTCGCTTTGTTAATGAAAAATAATATTAATTTGCTGTGATTGTGGTTTAAGTATAATGTCTTCTAATGAAAGTGAAAACTCAGAACCAGTGGTCCGACCGAAAAAAAGGTTGAGGAATGTGGAAAACTACAAAAAAAACAAAATCAAAAAGGCTCGTTTCCAAAATAAATCCTATTATAACCATCGAGGCCGATATGTGCAGGCGAATTCGCACGGTAAGTTAATTTCATATTATTTTAGTAAGTATTTATCTACTTATATTTACATTGTGTAGCAGATATTTAATCGTATATTTATCTTATTACTTTCAGATGCAGACAAAAATGTTTCCAGAAAGTTTCTGAAGAGGATCGCACAGAGATTTATTCTAAATTCATTTCATTTACAACAAAGAATGAACAGGATGCTTATCTTCAAAGCCTTATTGGAATACAACCCTTTAAAAGACAGCGGAAGAGATCTGCAGACCTTATTCCCAAAAAAATAAAGTATCGTCGTTTATCTATCAAGTTTCCACGTCCTCCAATGTTACAACCGTGTGCAAAAAAGCCTTTATAAGCTTACATGGAATCACATCAGACCGAATTCGGCGTCTAAATAAACTAACTCTATTGGGAAAAGGACCTCGGGATATGAGAGGAGCTGGCCCATCAGGAAATGCTATTCCAGGAGCTACTGTATATGCTATAAAACAACACATTTCAGAATTTCCTGTTAAGGAAAGTCACTATTGCTCACGGCAATACAGATACTTAGATGAGAAATTGAATGTGAAATTGATGTGGAAAGCATTTTTAGAAAAGCATCCAAATATCCAGGTACAGTATGCTTTTTACCTCAAAGTTTTCAATGAAAATTTTAATGTTTCATTTGGAAGACCGCAAGTGGATACATGCTGCCAGTGCGAGGAACTCAAGTTGAAGCTTAAAAATCCAAGTTTGAATGATGCTGCCAAACGCACTGCTGCAGCTGAAATGATGATACACAAGCGACGAGCAAAAAAGTTTTTCTCTAAGATGACAGAAGTCATAGAACAATGTAAGGCCAACCCGGAAGTTTCAGGAATTTGTATGGATTATATGCAAAACTTGCAGCTACCTGCTATTCCTATTCAGGAAACATTCTATTTGCGTCAGCTAACTGTCAATGTCTTCAATATCCATGACTTGTTAAGTGGAAAATCACTGTTTTATGTCTATCATGAAGGTGAAGCCAAAAAGGGTCCTAATGAGGTGTGCTCCTTTATAAAGAAATACATAGATGAAAATATTCCAAGCACAGTAAAGCATTTATATGTATTTTCCGATGGATGTGGCGGGCAGAATAAAAACAACACCGTCTCTAGGTTTCTGTTGGCATTGGTTGATTCTGGTAGATTTATCTCAATAAATCAATACTTTCCCATCAGGGGACACTCTTTTCTTCCCTGCGACCGAAATTTTAGTGTTGCTAAACGCAGACTCCGTGTGATGGATCGTTTGTATTCAATGGCAGAAATCTGAAAAGTTATTGAAGAATCTTCATCTAAAAAAAATTTTACTGTCGTTCCCATTCAAAGTGGTGACATTATAAATTTCAAAGATTGGTGGAGTGAATTTTACAAAAAAAATATTATATCTGTGGAGTCTCATGGTAGACATGTCAAAAAAGAAGCAAAAGAGAATTTTAATATATCAACTTATATGCACTTGTTTTATCAAGAAAGGGGAACAATCATTGCACGGAGATACATTGACAGTGATATGAATAAACACACGTTCAAATTTGGATGTAGAACTGATGTGCATCTGCCATCTACAAAGGCTTACAGTGAGGGCTATATACCCATCAATATAAAAAAAGATTAACGATTTAAAAAAACTTTTCCCTTATGTTCCAGAAGAATACAAAAACTTTTATTTAGATATTTTTGCTAAACCAACTTGTGATAATGAAATATCAGAAGTCTTATGCTCGGGATACACGACGACACTGACACTCGACACAATTGTCGACACCAGTATCGATGGTGTCCACACGGTAAGCAATTTTTTGTGTCGACATCGGTGTATACATCTAGTGTCCCAGCTCAAGTGTATTGGCTGTCTACACGGGCACATGCGAAACTGATTGCAATTCAGTGTCGTACATTAATGAGTCGCCATGAATAAACGTGCTGCCGCGATCGTCGCTTTATGTGCAATTAATAAAATACGTCGTCAAAAAATGAGATTCATATCGGTTAAAGATTGGATTAAAAGAAGAGCACAGTTAGGGGCTTATAATCAATTGTTATCTGAACTGGAAAATGAAGATCCAGAATGCTACAAAAACTTTCTTCGTATGAAACACGAAGACTTTCAATATTTATTAAACAAGATTTCACCTGCGATAAAAAAACAAGATACGAATATGAGATCAGCTATTACTGTGGGAGAACGTTAATTGTTCACCAAGTCGGCATCCCACCTCGGATAACGTGTGTTACATTTCACCCGACAATGTGAAATGCTACGGCTGGAAACAACTCTACGAACACACACGCAATACTAACCTAACGAAAGATAACTTTACATTCACAAAAGAGTTATTAGGAGCGGGAGCGCCTAAAGAAGTTATAACATATAAGGCTGGGAAAAAAAATTCTTTCTCCTAAAACTTCAAAGATAAAAAATACAGTCAGGAGACGCTGTTTGTTGGGTTCCACAAATGGTGAAAAGAGATTCCTAAGTCCATTCCAATTTCGAGGGCTGCCTAAAGCGGGTCCGCGTAAAGGTGGAAGAACACATCGACGAAAAGGGAGTTCAATGATTGCAACTGACACACCCATTAAACGTGAAATAGAAATGAGAGGAGAAGAAAAGAAACGCAAACAGATGAAGGCGACAGCAAAAATAAAGAAAAGAAAAATTTTGCAAGAGATTTCCAGCGAAGATGAAGATCAAATTAGTATTTATTCTGAAGAGGAACCGACGTTTGAAGATGAAGAAGACGACTATGCGTCGGTAGATCCCGACAATTTTCTTGCCCTCAAAGATTTGCCAAAGGAAGGTGATTTTATTATTGTTGAATTTAAAGTAAAAGGGAAAAGAATATATTACGCAGCTAAAGTTATAGGAGAAAAGAGAAATGATGCAGAAGTCAGTTTTCTTAGAAAGTCTGACATAATACCAAATAATTTTCACATGCCAAATGTGCCAGACATTGCCACGGTTGCACTGAAAGATATTAAAATGATTTTGCCAAAACCTAAATTTTCTGGCAACACAAAGAGAAAACAATGTATGTATCACTTTGACATTGATTTTTCTAATTTTTTTAAATTTGCATTAATTTCTTTTTTGACATCAAATTAAACCCCTCAACATTTATTTTGCAGTTCAAAGAATGAGTATATTTTTGTTAAATTTTAATTTTGTGTTAATTATTACTAAAAAAGTAAATATTTTTGTTATTAATCGTTGATATTTAAATAATGTTCCTATTAGCTTAATATTATTTGCCGACTAAAAGTTTAATTAAGAGAAATATATTTTTAATTTCATTTAATTGTGATCTTTGTTAAAATTTTATAAGACTGTTTTGATTATATAATAAGACTGCCTAATAGTACAAATAAATAATATGGAAATTGTTGTATTTTACTGTTTTTTTTTCTGTAGATTCAGTGTGCCCATCTTGATTCACTGTCACCCATGCATTGATCCAAAGTGACCCCACTCCCGGGTCACAGTGGATCAGTTCCCATTTTTTTAAAGTGGCTACAACTTTTAAGTGTATGTAATATTCGCCAATAAATGCCTTTTTCTTTGAAGATTAGACACTCATATTATGATTTAATTTCAGAGATTAATCATTTAGCCATAAATTTTGGAACTGCGGGACTTAGGAAAAAAAGTGATCCACTGTTACCCAATCTCCCCTACATATCTCGTTTAACCACACGGAAAACTTTGTGGATCCCGTAACTGGGGCATGTACCAATCATGTAGAGGCATTCTGAAGAAATGCGAAACAGAAGAACAAGATGACAAGCGGCACCACTTCAGAATTGCTGCACAGCTATTTAGATGAATTTATGTGGAGGCAGCTTTAGGGGAAAAAAACAATTGAAGCATATGAGAATATGCTATTACATATTATCCATTTTTACGATGTTAATTAATCTTTGTTTAACCATTTATTTTTGATAAACAAAAAAATGCCAAAATAATTTTTTACTACGTAACGTACACGTAACGTTATTGTGAATCGAGCATGATTGTGAATTAAGCATTAGAGTGAAGAGATGCATATTATATTTGAGTGAAGTTGGCTGCTTTGTAGGTACCGTAAACTGGGGCTACACCGACATTCCAGATAACTTCGACACGTTACGGGGCAACTTTACATTGCGTTGCGCATAGGCACACCATCACAAATAATTAAATTGGCTGCACTGTTGACGCATCTAGAGGTTACGTGCCTATGTTAAGTGTATTTTCGTTGATTGAGAGGTTATGTTTACTTTAGTGAGGTTCCCTAAGAAAAAAAAGTATTATTTACTATGTAGGAAAAGTTGTCGGTCACTATAGTCAGACTGAATTTAAAGTATCTTATCTAAAAAAGAAGCCAGGCTTTTCGCGGACATTTGTTTTTTCTAATGTTGAAGATATTTATACTGTTTATATAACTGATGTTGGAATGATTCTTCCTGAACCTAAGCCTCCAACAGTTTGTACTTCTAGAACATCAAAACTTTTCACTTTTTCAGTAAATTTTTCTAATTTTACTGTTCAATAGTTTTTATTATCTTGTTAATTAACATTAACTTTTTGCAGTGCTAATTCGCGCCAAAGATTAAAAAATGCGATTCTAAATTTAAGATAACTAATTTAAATAGAAAATGAAGCAATTTTATGTTTCATTGTTAGAGGAAATTAATTTAATTTTCGTTAATTTTAAGAAAAGTCATTTAAGTTTACATAAGAAAAGTATTTTATTTTTGTTTAATAGAAGTTAATTCTTTATTTTTGTGTTTAATTTCATTGCTAATAAAAGAATTTATATGTGTCGTTTTAACACTGTATATAGGTGCCCCGTTGTTGGGGCAGATTCGTACATATTCCAGATTTAGTTTAAATCATAATTATGGTTGAAACGTCATTTTTTATATGAATCTCAGATAGTTAGACTATAAATTTAAGCTGTCAGGTGATTGATTTATGAAAAAATAAAAAATAAAAAAAATAAAGTGTAGAAACCGTACGAAGGGTCCCCACTTTCCCCTACGTATGTTTTGTTTTTGTTTTGTGTTAGTACATAGTAGTAAAAAAATGGTTAGAACGTACACAAAAAAGTTAGGCGGCAGGGGATATCGTAATTATAGCGAAAAGGATCTCAAAAATGCGGTTGCTGCAATAAAACAGGGTATGTCTCAAAAAGCTGCAAGCATTCAATTTAAAATAGCCTGAACAACATTATTAGACAAAGTGAACCAAAATCACCCTGGCAAAGTGGGTCATCCAACGGTCTTAACCAAAGGAGAAAAACAGTTAATTGCCAAAACTCTTGGTGTAATCAACGACTGGAGATATCCCATGAGTAGTGTAGACATTACGGCGATTGTATCTGGGTTTGTTACGAAACAAGGTAGAAATGTGCGTGAGTGGAAAGACAATAAGCCGGGTTACGATTTTGTTAAGGACTTTGCGTCCAGAAATAATTTAACAAAGCGTTTAGCAACTAATATTAAACAGCAACGAGCTTCTGTTGGCGAAATACAAATTTCGGAATTTTTAAATAATATCAAGACCCATTTGTTGAACGCTAAACCCTGCAATGTACCTATACAACTATGATGAAACCAATATTACGGACGATCCGGGCGCAAAAAAAGTTTTAGTCCCACGAGGTAGAAAAAGGGTGGAAAGAATAAAAGAACATTCGAGGACAGCGGTTAGCATTATGGTATGCGGTTCAGCTGATGAAAATTACTCCCACCTATGGTTGTATACAAGAGTGGAAATTTGTATCAGAACTGGACAGCAGGGGGTCCTTTTGAAACGGTTTATGCAAACAGCAAAGCAGGTTGGTTTGACATGAACTTTTTTGAGCAGTGGTTTTTCGATGTTTTGCTTCCACACGTAAAAGCAAACTTCGAAGCAGGTGAAGAAGCAATTGTTATTGGTGATAACTTGGCGTCCCATTTCTCTTCGCGTGTGATAGAAGTTGCTCTGGCGAACATTTACACGACTTCACTGCCACCGAACGCAACACACCTTATGCAACCGTTGGATGTGAGCTTTTTCAGTCCAATGAAAAAAAAAATGGAGGTCAATTTTGGACAGTTGGAGAAAGGAATCACGCCGAAAAGGTTCCATACCAAAGGAGGAATTTCCAACACTCCTAAATAAACTTTGGGTGGGAATTTCATCCAAAGTTGAGGAGAATTTGAAATCAGGTTTTCGAACTACAAGGTTATGTCCATTTAGCCCAGCAGCTGTGTTGAGCAAGCTTCCTAATTTGTCATCGTCAGGTTCAGAAAGATTGTTGGACGAAAGTCTTTTAAACTTTCTCAAGGAATCTCGTAGATTTACAAACAACCCCGTCGAAACCAGAAAGTGAGGAAGGAAGATTCCCGTGCGACCCGGCCAGCAAATGCGTATCACAGCAGATGAAAACAAGGAGGCATCACTTGAGGCTGTGTAGAAGATCCACCAAGTAATTTAACAAATGCACAAGGAAACGATTTTACTGACGATGAGGATTTATCATTTATCTGCCTTAAATGTAGGGACAGATGCGCTTGCGCAAAAAAGCAGAAGAAGACTAGTACACCTGTTAGCACCGCTTCAGAGGCTGGTCCTTCAAAGGCTAATGCTTCAAAGGCTGATTCTTCAATGACTGGTTCCTCAAACGTTGGATCTTTAAAGGCTGGATCTTTAAAAGTAAGAAAAACACATGCGCAGACAACGGACGACGAAAAATGCTCAATGTGTAAATGTGGATACATGACGTATACAGTTCTTGATTGGATTTCCTGCATCTCTTGCCTCAAATGGGTTTGTGGCAAATGTAACTCCCCAATACGAATGCCATTCTTACAGTTCATGCGTAATATATCTTTGCGTCTTTTCATCGTACGCCGAGAAGAAATCGTGGATAAAATGTATATTGTGCAACAAATGGATCTGCGGTAACTGCAATGGCGGGTCTAAGAAGATCCAATATACATGCCCAATTTGCGAAGACGACGATTAAGTACCTAGGTACTTAGGTACCTGATTTTGGTCGTTCTTTAATAAGAAATCCTTTTTTATTTTTATAATATTCCTTACTAGTATTCGTGTTCTTTAATGTCTAAGAAGGATATATATTTTGTTACTTTTTGAGAATTATATATTTTTATTTTTTGTATTTTTTTAGTCTATTAACGTAAATATATTTTTTAAAACAATCATTAAGTGCCAAAGTTGCCCAGGTATAGCCTTATTTCGACATAATGTGTATTTTAAAGTAGTAATGCTGAAAACATGTCGAAGTAGCCCCAGTTTACGGTATGTAAACTTATAGCTATTTTTGTCTCGAGACATGACGTAAACTGCAGGATTGTCCGTAAATGATCAGCGACCACATTTGACACAGGCGACAAATCAACAAATCGAACGGCGGAAGCTTTGTTAAAGAAGTTATTCGACAGACTGTGCATCGTTCACAATCACATGCTTGAAGCACAAAAACATAAGTTAAAGAGTATGCAGGAATTCGAGCATACAGTAAACAGTTAAACACACACGTTCATGAGGCATGAAGTTACATTAATTCAATCAACAAGAGACCAAAAAATCAATACAAGTTAACGTCTAAGTCAAATTTTGAAGAATAGATAAACTGCTTGGAGACAGAGCTTACGAGCTGGAGTTTACTTGATATGATTGATCCAAGTCAACCAGCATCGACTGGATTTTCAGAGTTTTATATTATACTGAAAAAGAGCTCAGAGAAAGATATTATTATTAGTCACATAGACGAAGACTATCATAAGAAGATTGTAGATTTAACTTAGGGCAAAGTCAGTTCAACACCAACATCTATCAGAACTCGACTTTACAACCTGAGCATGTCCAAAGATGAAGGAGTTCACAAATTTTGTGAAAGGTATGATCAAATAATCACGGAGCACGAATTGAGTGACGACCCTCAAAAACTGACTGACGACGAGAAGCACGCTACGTTCTATCAAGCCATTATTGGAGCCATGCTAGAAGTAATACCTATTGCTTATTACAGCCGAATCTGTATGTACAGATTCGGCTCTAATATCAACCACTGGATATGGAAGCCTTGAGAAAAACGATGTATCGTATACAAGAGGATAACGATGCAGCTGGAGGATCTTCAGATGGAAAAGATGTAACAGCCTCAAGAGTTATGGTGCAAAAATTTAAGAGTAACAGAAACAAGTGCTACAGATGCAACAGAGAAGGGCACTGGCAAAATTAAGGTGCCTGGGGGTATTAAAGCCCAGGGGGGAAATAAAACCCATGGCGATTACGAGCCAGATCGTATGATGAGCGATTTTGAGGAATTTTTTTCCTTGCTTTTAAAAAAATATTCTCTGGAATCCAATTATCCGGATGCTATTTTCACTTCAACCAGTATGTTTGGCGTCACATTCAAACTTGTGGGTTGCAGAAGGCTTATGATTAGACATCGGACTTTTAGTACAAAAACGCTAAAAAGTCAGAGACGGACTTTTTAGCATTCAATAACAATAGTCAACTGAAGTCAGAGACGGAATTCACTAGACTATTGTTATTGAATGTGTTTGTAGAGTATTGCATAAATCATTCCTAATACTGAACGTCTGAACATTTTATAGTGACACATATCAAATCATATCTAGATAGGTTGTACTTCCCCATCAGTTACTGGCCACGTGATCTTTGCTTTCATATTGCAACATTCAGAGTTCTGGCAGCACACAATAAAATAATTTTACTTTGGGTGTTGGGACACCCTGGAATCGAAAAAAACAGAAAAGCTCATGAATTGGCAATGAAAGGACCGTCAATTTCATACAATGACCCTGGGAGTGTCTAAAAGCACAGTACGGAATCAAATAAGGGAATTGATAAAAAATTAACATAAGACTTGCTGAATCAGGCAGCAACGTGACAAGGCTTTTATTAAAGGGTCATCCCGAAAGATGACTGACGAACTACTAGTACAACTTAGTAAGAACAATCTTTGTCTCGCGGTAGATCTCCTAACAGGACATTGTGTTCTGAGAGAACACCTCCGAAGAATCGGCCTGTTTAATGGAGACTTAAGGTGCAGATAGTGCAATAGGGAAACGGAAGCGGCGTACCATATTCTGAGCGAATTCGAGGCTCTGGATCGCAAAAGACAGATAATAAAAATAATAATAATAATCTTTATTAGTACAAAGAAATGTAGAAATTAAATACAAGACATACACTACAAGAAAAGGGCTAAGACCAAAAGTTTGCAATATGTAAAGTGCCAATACGAAAACATGTACATCAGCTGGGAAGAATGACATACATGAAATGACTATATGGTCAGATAATTACTCTGGCCAAAACAGACATATCAATTTGATTTTTATGTACATATGGGCATTACACAAATCTCCTCACATTCACACAATTAATCCTAAATATTTGCTTGGCATATCCACATTGGAAGTGGATATGGCCCATTCTATTATTATAGAAAGGCAAAGAAAATTTCTGAAACTAAGCAAATTTGTACAATACATGACTTGGCGCAAATGATTCGCATGGTAAGCGAGAAAATCCTCTGGTTGTACACTAGATGAACACCGAAGATTTTATGCTTTAGGATCAAACAATAATTCTCCTTTCGTAAACCAAAAAAGGGATAGCTTATCTAAAAACGATCAAATTTCCAAGATGGTTTATTTACAATGTATATCAGATTATGTCGGTATGCTAAGATATAAAACCAGTTTCGAGGACACGAATTTTAAGAAAGTCAAATACGTCATATTCAAAAATGCAATATTGGACACTATTTCGATTTGTTCACTATTTAGTTCACCATACCAAACGATTAGAAAATATTCAAATTAACTTTCCAATACGAGGACACTCGTACCTTGAGTGTGACAGAAACATGGCTAATGTCAACCAAAATAAATGGGCAGAATTACCTAAAGATTGGATTGAAGAATGCGAAGGTGTCACCGTTTCGTGTAATTGAGGTTATCAGACAATTAATTTCGTGGATGGATTGAACTTCTTGGCACGCGCTACTTGAAAAAATGCCCATTTAAATCCAGACCGATTAGGGAATTAATCGCTGAGAAGGCACACCCACGCATGTTGAAACAAAGGTCGTCGTACCATGGACATTGGGACACTGCAGTAGTCAACAGCCCTGGTTTACTCCCACCAGCAAACAATCCTGAATTACGACCAAGCGAATTTATTCTTCCTGAGGTGGCATATCAAGGTAATTAATAAAAAAATATATATTTATACTTAGGTCTCATTTTGTTATCTTTACAGCGCCTCTGCCAATCACGTATGAAATTTTTCAAGATCTCAAAAATTTCTGCGGCGAGGAAGCTCGACAATTCTATTCCGAGCTTCCAAAGATGACCCCACGACCAAAAGTTGAAAAGCAGCAGCGAAAGAAAAATAACACTGCGTTTATAAAGGGGGTGCAAGCATCAAATTCTAAGAAGCGGCAGACCAAGAAAGACTAAAAAATATTATTTTAGTTTGTACATGAGGGACTATCGTAGAAATGAGTTTTCTCATAATATTTGTTTCATTTTTGTGAAAGAGCATTTTTTTTATAAAATTATTCAAGTAAACTTTTGGATTAAACTAATTTTTCTTTTGTACGAATAAGCAAATTTGTTTTCATTTAAGTAACTTTGTAATAATAATTATTATTGTGTTAATGAATTAAGTATTCAACAAAATAAATGACAGATGATAAGAGCTTATTTTTTTTATTTCTACGTTATATTCCCCTTTTTTGCATAAAATAATTGTTCATTATTTTAAAAACAATTTTTTAATCGAAACATATTATTAAAATCAAGATTAAAAAGCGTTATTAGACGTAAAATACAATGATAAAAACATAAAAAAATCATTAGTGCATTAAATTGAACGAAGCAGTAGTATAAGAATGAAAGTTATAAACGCGTTTTCTGTGAAAAGCTAAAAATCAACATATCCCCTTTTTCCCATGGACCCCTCATATAGGAAAAAACAGGAAAAACCCGTCTATGAAAATACTGAAAATCTTATTATTGACATTAGAAATTCAATAATCCACAATTACGGTGAACATGAAAAGGGTAATGAAATAAAATATTTTTGCGAAGCCCTCTACAGTAATAACTCTGAAATCAGTGAAATGAACCTGTGCGGATTATGGAAAGATGTAATGTCAGTCATCAGCAGATTATCATTACAAGCACCGAGTCTGATCATGAATATGGATTCAAATATTGCGGAATGTTATAATTCCATCATAGCAAAATTCACAGGGAGTAAACGAATAAATTTTGCTTTAAGAGGATCTTACCAAACTCGATGTGCGGCTGCAGCTATTGCTGTCAATTCTGAAGGGGAGTACTGCAACATCGTCCACCGTGCTGTGAAAAACTACTCCGGGGAAATATACGAAAAACTTCACTCCAAGGACAATTGCCCTACGAAAAAAATTATAAATGCAGGCGCAATATACTACAGCGAAACCGTAAACGTACCGTGAACACCGTTTCTCTTGTAGATGCAGATTACGGACCTGAAGCAAGTACGCAATTAGATATGTGTCCATCTGAATACGAAGAAAAACAAGAACAATTTTTAAAAAACGCACACTGAGGTGTCCGGAGAAAAAATGTCACATATCAAATTATCTACAAGAGGTCAAAGCAGCAATCCCAACTGGATAGCGGAACGGAGTTCTCGAATTACGGCTTCAAATTTTGGCAAGATTTGCAAATTGCAACCTACTACTTCGTGTGCAAATACAATACAAAATTTGTTATATTCTACTTTTAGTGGTAGTATTGCAACGCGCTATGGAATAGACAATGAAATAATTGCACGCGAAGAATTCCATAAACTCACTGGATTGGCGGTCGTAGAAAGCGGTTTCTTGGGAGCTAGTCCGGACGGGTTAATTATAGATGCCATTTTAGAAATAAAGTGTCCAATGTGTGCGAAAGATTATACGCCTACAGGAGCAATCGAGAAAAAAATTATAAAGTTTGCTATTGTCACTAAATCTGGCGAAATAGTTTTGAAACGAAATGATGAATAATTATTTTATTTCTATCAGGTACAAGGCTTGCTGCATGTTGTGAGCGTGTCGGCGGGTTCTCTGTGACTTATCAACACGTGGGAGGTCTGATTGGTCAATCAGATCGCGACGAAGTAGACGGGAGTAGCATAAGCGAGGTCAAACAGGAACGCAGACAGGGAACGCGAGCCGAGGACACGGACATTTTATTGTGATTAAACGATGGACATAAATAAAAAAACGTTTGCACTTCCCTCTAGAAGAACTATCTCTAAGCTTTTGGGGCGTGTTACCTTTCGGTGTGGTATTAACGTTCACATTTTAAATAATCTTCAAGCAGTTGTGAAAGGCATGTTAACAGGCATGTTAACTTTTTGTAATTTAACCCTAGGATGCATAAGGTGAGTCTGCGGGACTCACGCTGTTAGTTGAAGTTGCGTATTATCGTAACCGATAAAGCTACAATATTTTCGCTTTAGGAATGCTTTATTTAAACTGTTTTATAACACCTTCTTTGCACATATAATTACCAGGATTTCCACAAAAAAAATTATAACAATATTTTCACCTGTACCACGTTTGTACATAAGGTGAGTCTCTGAGACTCAGGTATAAATATAGCTTTACTTGGAGGTATTCGTAAATGGCAACGTTGTAAATCTTAAATGTTATGTCTATAGTTATTGTTCAGTTTTGAACACATATGTTATTGAAGGATTGGACAGGCAGAACTAATGGCTAAACTAAAAATCGTATTATCTTTAAAAAATCAAAGTGGAACATTGTAGAACGATAAATTTGCCCGTATATTGTATTTCAAGTGCTCTTCAAAAAATGGTTATTCAAAATTATTACACAGATGCGAGCAATAAATTTTAAGTAACAAACATCTGTAAACAATTTACAGCAAATAGTGAGATATTGACAGTTAAGTACCTACTCGAAAGATTTTTTCTACTTTTGGAAATGTACACGCCTGTAATTTTGTATATCCAATATAGTGTTTTGGAAATTGTGATAACAAATGAGAAATCAGAACAATTTTGTTCCCACCTACCGTTCAAGTCGACAATTATTGTGCTTACACAAAAAATAAGAGTCGTGAATAAACCATCAAACATGTAACTTCAATAGAGTTCTTCAAGAACCTTTAACATCTAAACTTAAATATAATTATTCAACAATCATCAAAATGTAACATGTAAATATGTAAATAAATAAAATAGTTTAAACTCTACACTTCAATTATTTCAAAGTAATATCGTTGGACTCCTTATTAATTTAAGTTGTCCCGCACACTTCTAACCGGGTAATAACTCGTCTTAGGAGTGTGCCTATACAGGGAGACCCCAGACATGGGATACCCCACTCTAAACAGTTATGTTTATAGTTGTGTCTATGGTTTTGTTTATTGTTATTTATACATAATGGGTGTTCGATACTTATCAGAGGAGTTCATTCAGTTCTCGTGAATTTGAGTGCATAGACGTTTTTCTTGTTATATTTTATCAGTGTTCCAGAGTTTGCTTGAGTTATTAATTGTCAGGTAAGAGTATTTATATATTACTAATTGTGTTCCTTAGGGATATTACACATGGATGGTGGATAATAAAGGAGTCCGTACTGTATTTATAACTTTTTTATATAAAACATTTATTTTTTAGTACATCATTGTAATATGGCATCAGGTCGCAAAAATAGGTCGTCAGTTAGGTGCAATGATCCTGATTTTGATCAGATAGTTCTACAGTGGACTGCTGAGGCCGAATCAGATTTTTCTAGTTCCAGTGACGACTCAGAATTCGATGAGGATTTTATTCCAGAAACACCCGATAGTGACGAAGAATATGCAAGTTCGTGTGATAGCGAAGAAGAAGAAAACCCAGTGTCGAGTAATAACGATACTCAGGATGAAACAGTTATGGTTGGATTAAATGGTCATAAATGGAAATCTATTGCCCCTCCTCCAACAAAAAGTCTTTGTCATAACATTGTACGTTTTACTGCCGGTCCAAGACAACGAAATAAAATTTTTTCCGTGCTCGATTCTTGGAATGCATTTATAACTGAAGAAATTGTTCAAGAAATTGTTATTTGCACAAATAGAGAAGCAAATCGACAGTATTCTGCAAAAGGAAAAACATGGAAGAACACGGACGTTGTCGAACTGAACGCTGTTTTTGGATTGCTGATGTTGGCTGGAGTTGAGAAGCAGTGGGATAACTCAATACGGGAACTATTCTTGGATAAATGTTCCAATCCTATGTACAGAGCAACAATGTGTGTAAATCGGTTTGAGAATATACGACGATTTGTCAGGTATGATGATAAAAGAACTCGTGCAGCGCGTCTAGAAACAGACAAACTCGCACCAATACGATATGTCTGGGAACTATTTCTTACTCAGTGCAGGAAAAATATGATTCCAAAAGTGAATTTGACAATTGATGAGCAGTTGCTTGGATTTCGAGGACGCTGTGGTTTTATTCAGTATATGCCAAGCAAGCCTGCGAAATATGGCATTAAATTTTTCTGGATGTGCGAAAGTGAAACTGGCTATGCTATTGATGGGTTGATTTATATTGGCAAACAGCCTGGTGAAGAAGTGCAACACAATTTAGGAAAGACAATAGTCAATAAACTTACGGATTGTGTCAAAAACACATCTCGAAACTTGACATGTGATAATTTCTTTGCCAGTGTGCCGTTATTTGAGGACCTTTTAAAAATAGGAATTACTTCCGTAGGAACGATTCGCCAAAACAAAAGAGAAATACCACTCAGCCTCAAAGCTTCTAAGGACCGACCAGTATATTCTTCAATGTTCGGATTTAACGAAAACCTTACAATAGTAAGTTATGTACCAAAAAAGAATAAAGCGGTTACCCTTCTAAGTACTTTGCACCACGATACTATGGTAAATGAAAACAGTGCAAAGAAGAAGCCAGAAATCATTGAATTTTATAATAAAACAAAAAGAGGCGTCGACCATATGGATCAAATGGTGGGGAATTATACTTGCAAAAGGCAAACAAGACGATGGCCTTTTGCGGTATTTTCTAACATGTTAGATGTCGCTGCTCTTAACGCATTTTTTTGTATACAAGCGAGCATACATTTGAAATCGGCAAAAGTCATCGAAGGCGACTTTTTATAAAAGATCTTTGCAAGGCATTAGTGACACCCTGCATGGTAAGAAGGTCTAAAAACCCATATTTGCGCAAAGAAACATTGAACGACATGAAAATGTTTATCGAAATTACGACACCAACCGCAAATGAAGAACTACCAGCAAAAAAACGGCGTTGTTACGAATGTCCCTCTAAATTAGGTAGAATGAGCAAAGTTATATGTAGCAAATGTACAAAAAATGTATGTAGGGAACATAGTTCTATAATTTGCAATAATTGTAAATAAATATTATAAATATATAATTTTGTTTTTATGCTCAATTCAATGTATCTCTGTTATGAGTCTCGCAGACTCACCTTATGTAAAAGTGTAAAATTTTAACCTTATGCATCCTAGGGTAAAGTAGATAAAATGTTTATTCTAAAATTTAATAGGTACTGCAGTCTAATTTTTGACGAAATGTCCCTTGAAGCTGCCCTTTCATACAACCAAAGGCACGTTTTATTTGTGGCTTCCAAGATAATGGGGAAACTCGGCTGCCACATTTCGCAGACCATGCAATGGTTGGCATGTTGCGAGGGATGAGAAAAAAGTGGAAACAGCCCTTTTGTTTTTATTTTTGTAAAAGTGCGATGAGCACAGCAGAGGTGGCATTCACTGTCCTTAAGAGAATAACAGAAGCTGCACAGTCCATTGGACTACAGTGACTTGATATCAAGCCACTGTACATTGGACTAACAGTCGTTGCAACTGTTTGTGATCAGCTATCAACCAATTCTGCTGCCATAGGCTTACTTAAAGCTGAAACAGAAGAGGAAAATAAAATGTTTGGTTTTTCCATCGGTGATAAGGAGATTATCCCGTTTACTGAAAGGGCTGAGGAACAATTTCATAAATGCTGATAAGGGTACGTAATTTTTTCTTCTATAAAATTAAAATTTGTTAGGTATTATTTTGATATCAAATCAATTAATTGTAATGTATGTTACAGTAAAATTTACATGGAAAAAGGAAGTCCAAACAGCGTACTGGAGTGATGTTGTTGCACTCTATGAATTGGATGTTGGTGACTATGACACTCGTATGTTGAACAAACTAACGGATGCCCATATTTACGAAGACAAGATGAAAAAGATGAAAGTTAATCTTGTTGCGCAAGTATTCTCTCATCGTGTATCTTCTACAATGAGGGGATTGGTTAAGTATGGTAAAGAATTATTTATCATTAAATGATGACATTTTATTATCTCTGAATAATTTTTGAATTCTTCTAAGTGCAACTGATAAAACACAAACTGTCTTCGATAATACATAAAATTGCAATTTTTTTACAAATATTCTCTCTTTCATTTCAGGTAACGGATCTCTTTCTCCAAGTGCAGAAGATACTGCTGATTTCTTGCTCTTTGAAGACAGGGTATTCGACAGTGTAAATGGAGTGTTATTGGAGCCAACACACGACAAAGACCTTCGATGTGTAGTGAAGAAAACCTCGAAACACGTTTCATTTTGGTACGAGGCAATTAAGGTCTTTGAATCCATAAAATTCTTCTCTAGGGCCCGTGAATTCATACCACCAACTATAAAAAATTGGGCTAAGACATTGCGTGGGATGATCTATCTTTGGGAGAAGTTGCAGCGAGACGGTTTTGAATTTCTGACCTCACGAAATATAAACCAGGATCCTCTTGAAAATTTTTTTGGAAGCGTTCCTAACCATGGGTGCAGAAATATTAACCCCACATGCAGTGCATTTGAGGCTTCCCTCAAGACTCTGGTTATCAATAATTTTCTTTCGCCGCACTCTCCAGGTCGAAATTGTGAAGAAGATGCAAGTGATGGAGCCCTTTCATGTCTTAAGAATTTTTTGAGTGAGGAAGAAATGCACAAGCGTCTAGTCCCCAAGCCATATTGATCATCTGTGCACATGCGCCAAAGGCATCAGCTGTTAGACAAGGAACGAAGCGTTGGCAGTGTTCAGTTGACAACTATTGTTTGTTTATGTGAATTGTGAGCCTAAAAAAATAGTTTTCGTTTTGTATGTACATTTTGTAATTTGTTTATTTTCAAAAATGAATAGCAAGCAGTTTCCCTGTTCTTCGTGCGAAAGTGCATTTTCTAACTTTTCAAACATGAAGAGACACGTGTTGAAATTACACCGTAGTGAAGTGAATAGTAATGATAATTTGAAACGTTCAAAGAGATGTTTGAATGATAACTTTGTGTGTGATATCTGTTATAAAAAATTCATGTACAAGAGCAGTATGAAATTCCACAAAAAAAGTCATGAACAAGAAGAGTCTCCACCTAAAAATGTTACAAATAACCAGAAATGCCCCTTGTGTGATTTCACTGGTGATAAAACAAGGGTAATAACACATTTTACAGACGTACATGACATTACATTTGTTAAAGAGACAATTCGTTTCGATACTACGGAACAATTCGAAAGCTGGAAAAATGATTTTGAAAAGGATTCAAAAGCAAGATTTGTAAAAGAATATTCGAAGAGTAGTACAAATGCCTATAAAAATATCAGTTTTATTTGCCACCGTTCAGGTAAATACATTTCGGAAAGTAAAGGACTCCGTCATTTGAAAACACAAGGAACCAATAAGATTGGTGCATTGTGCCCGGCAAATATTAAGCTTCAAATTAACAAGGGCGAGGGAACATGTAAAGCACTTGTAACAAAAACTCATGTGGGTCACGTATGTGATGTTGGACATTTATCGCTAACGCCAGCAGAACGGAGACAACTAGGGATCCAAATTGCATCAAAAATTCCATTCGACGATATTTTAGATCAAGTACGTGATTCTCTTACTGATGGTAACCTCCAACGAATAAATTTGATAACTAAAAAAGACCTGTATAACATTGAAAATAGTTTCAATTTGAATTCATCGTGCGTAAGACACGCAAATGATGCTGTAAGTGTCGAGTCGTGGGTGAATGAAATGCAAGAGAAAAGTGATGCCATATTGTTTCATAAAATACAAGATTCGTTAATAGAAGAATGGCCAGAATTAAAATCAGAAGATTATTTGTTGGCAATAATGACTGACGCACAATGTGAAATGTTGAAATTATATGGCAGTGATGTTATCTGTATTGACGGAACACATGGCTGCAATAATTATGATTATGAATTAATAACACTCATGGTTGTAGATGACATGCGCCAAGGGTTTCCATGCGCTTTTTTAATAACAAGTAGATCGGATACCGTAGCTCTAAAGATATTTTTTAACTGCATCAAATTGCGTGTAGGCACTATCAGTGTCGGCGTTTTCATGTCTGACATGGCAGAACAATTTGCCAATGCGTGGTTGGAAGTTATGAATTCGCCAAAGCTAAGGTAATGTTCGATGTCTAAACATTTACTTAGTGGGTTAATAAGCAATAATATGTATTATACACATCTTTGGTATTATACTTTCAGATTATATTGCACCTGGCATGTTGATCAAGCTTGGCGAAAAAATTTGCATAAAATTAAAACAAAAGAGAAACAGGTATGTACTTACACTTTATTTTTTATATGGTTTGCATTCGTCTATATGAATAAATATTTTTAGGTAACCGTCTACAAACAACTGCGAACTGTTTTGCAAGAAACTGATATGTTAGCTTTTGACAAAATGCTGGAAGCCCTTTATATCAGTTTATATGAGGATGAAGATACAAATGATTTCGCCGAATATTTCAAAATACATTACATGAAAAACCCAGCACTGTGGGCATATTGCCACAGAATTGGTGCCGGAATAAACACAAATATGTATCTTGAAACAATGCACCGAACTTTAAAACAAATATATTTCAAGGGTAAAAAAATTAAAAGGCTGGACAAAGCCATTCAAAAAATAATGCAATTAGTTAGAGACAAGTGCTTCGACAGGCTTTTAATTTTAAATAAAGGAAAGATTACACACAAACTGAAACTGATCCGAGCTCGTCACAAAAATAGTATTTCATTAAATGCAGATTTAATAATTGCATGTGAAAATGGTTGGAATATTTCGTCGTCAACCATGTCTGAAATTTATTTTGTACAAAAACTTACTGACAACAGCTGCGACTGTCAATTAATCTGTTCAGATTGTGAAATCTGCATCCACAAATTTTTCTGTTCGTGCATTGATTCAGCGATTAAATACAATATGTGCAAACACATACATTTGCTGTGTCGGTTTCTTAAGACTGAAAATACAATAATGTTGAAGGATGCAATGTTAGAAGATGGAAGCGAACACAGATCTGTAACACTTCAGAATCTAGATGAAGGTAGGGCTCAAATAAAATTATAGTTTAAAAAAAACTAAAAAACACGCTTTTAATGTTGGGTTTATAATGGTGCTGACGATTGTGGTGGCTATTTACTTATGTACAATAATTATTGTGTGGTGTAGTAGATACTTACTTATTTTTTGTCGTTTCAGTTTTTTAGGCAATTTTGTTTTTTAATATGTATTTGTATTTCTTATAAAAATTAATAGATGTGTTTCTTTCTTTCTTCAACATATCTATAATTATATATATTTTTTATTTTTTACAGGAAGTAGTAACTTAGAAATTGTATGCAACAATAGAGAAGTGGAATCGCAAGCAATTTGTGAATTTTTAAGTAAACCTTCTACTTCAAAAATAAATTCACTTGCAACAAAGAAAGAACTTCTTTCGAAAAGGTTTCTTGGTATAATTGACGGTTTGGAAACAGAGGAAGAACTGGAAACATTTGAAAGATTCTTGAATCCAGTTGAACCGACTTTGGCAGCAATGCGCAAATCATCCGGAACTCACCACTTTGTGCCCACAAGTAGTTTTGCACACAATAAGAAAATTGACCCACAAAGGCGATTTTATAGCACGAAAAAGAAACCAACAAAAGGTGGTAAAAAAGTGAAAACTGTAGATGCAAATGCTATTGCAATTAATTTAATAAAACAAGTTTAATCTAGCTTTTTAAGAATTTCAATATTTTAATTTGTCATTATATTGTATTTTTTTTTTTGTTTAAAATAGATACTATTTTATTTTTCATGTTGTATTGTAATTCATATCGTAATGGATGTGTGAATAATGTAGATCAAATTAAGGGACGCCATTAATAAATTTGATCTATGAAGAATAGTCCTAGCTTTTTAACTGAATAGTAGTGTCATAAAATTGTGTAAAGTGTTATTGAATAATATAAATTTTGAACAGTTTTATTAACAATTATCAATTATTATGTGTTACTTAACATATTCTCTTTCTCGATATTTAAATTTTAATTTTGACAATAATTACTACCTTGATGGCATTTGCGCTCTGAAGATGTGAATATATTTCACGAAACGTCAGCAATAAATGCAAATAAATTAGTAATTAATTTTTTATTTGATCCTTTGGCCACGAAGAATTTTCTTCAATAACCTTTCAGTACTCTTGGATCGCTTCCTATCTACTTGGAAATAGTAGATTTTGATTAATAGCATATAGTTTGAAATTATTTTTAAGACTAGAGTTAAATAGTTTACGAGATAGTCGATCAAAGTTGGACTAAATATGATAAGTATGAATAGCATTTGGTTTCTGTCTGAGATAAATAGGTCAGTACACTGTCCACTAGATGGCAAGTCAATGCTCATGGCTACGTTCTGTCAAAAAACAGCTGATGCCTTTGACGCATGTGCACAGATGATCAATATGGCTTGGGGACTAGACGCTTGTGTCTTTGATCCCGATTTTAATCTAGGCCAACCTGCACCAACTGTTGAGAAAACACGTGCGTACATTGCAGGTTACTTTGCCAAGGTTATTTTCAAGGAAATTGGAAATTGCACTTCGTGCGGAATACTTGACATTGTCAACCGAAGAAGAACACAGACTTATAGAAGCTCGGGAGTACAGACCCGGTGCATTACTTCGACCGTCAACTAACTTTTTAGCAATTTATAGGTAATGCATCGTTATCTTCCGAAGTTGTTCCTCCAAAATGATCTTGCTGTAAAACTTAACTATGTAGTCAAAAGATATATTTTTGAAAATTTTCAAATGTTTGTGATATACACAATTTTATACAAATTTTCATAACTAGATTTGTAAGATTTTACATTTTTACGTGGGTTAAAAATATTAATCGAATCTTAAAAGGATTGGAGACTAGAGCGTCTCATATTAATGACGATTTGAAAAGAAAAGTCTATGCTAAATATAAGAAAACAAAGGGACGAAAAGAGAAAATAAGAAAGTTAAAAAATTAAACTAAAATGTAAATAATATTTTTATTTCTTTTATATTTCGTATGTACATTTTTTTTATTACATAGCATTATAAAGACAACAGCAGTCTAATAATTCGGGCTTGATGGTTTTTACTTGTCGAATTTGAATGTGGAGTTTTAATTATTATACCTATTTTAGATGATCAATGACAAAAGATGCTCGATAGTCACTAAAAATTATGTTACGCTCACGACTTATTAGACTGCCTTTACCCAAATATCATTTTTAAAAATCAGATGCACGGCCGCTGTAAACAAAATCTCTGCATATGACTTCAAAAGGCACACTCTACTTCACTATCGTAGTGTTTGCACACCTTTATGCATGTGTGTAGGAGTCTCAATTGCGAAACTGTTCTACTGTTTCAATTTTCATATTCAATAAATATACACAAAATTTAGTCTCCCATCATATGTTGTTTTTTTTTTTTTTTTTGGCTATTGCTGGTTGTCATTAACCAACAATTTATAACATTATTAACGTAATTGTATCTTAATAAACATTATTATTATTACTTAATAAGTGGTTCCATTGCTTAAAGTTCCTTCACCTACTTCATTAACCTCAATATCTCATCTACATTCTTGTAATTTTGTAATAAAACGCATTTATTGTATTTTAATAGCATCATATTATGTATTATGATTTGTATGTACACAAAACGATTCTGTTAGTGTTAATACGATTCATAATACATAATATGATGCTATTAAAATACAACAAATACGTTTTATTTCTGAAGTAAGTACTGAATGAAGTATTTTGAATTCAAATTTCGCGCCGTCCGTTTACGACAGGCAGCGCCACTTGTGACATAATATCGTACTATAGCACTATTTGGCCGATAAAGTAGGAGTTTCCAGTCTATATTGTTCCTTGTCTATGGACACGGAAGTCGCGAACATACAATTGACTGAGTCACATCTCTTGTACAGTCTAATGGACCAATAAATATTGTTAAAATTTGACTTCGTCAAATAATTTTGGTTTTTGATTACTAACTTTGCAACGCTACTTTAACAATTCGTCGGTTTGGTACTACAAGGTTGTATGTGACATATTTTGGATATTTCAAGTTTTTCATTTAACAAGGTTGTATGTTTGCATTGAAATATACCTAAAGACCTGGAACGGCCCCGTCCGTATGTGCTATGAAGGAGTACTGTGTCAGGCGCAAAGAGTGAGAAAGAGCAACCATGTAGGGTACCTTTCTTTGTCTTGCACGTTGAAGTGAATGCAACACCGATCTCATTGTTATTTATTTTTACCTGTAGAAAAATACATTTTGTGGGAGATAGTTGCATGTCTAAATAATATTATGTTAGTTACCGATTTGATTTTCTGCAATTAACAAATCAACCCTACGTAGAAATTGTAATAAATTATCGTCAATTCGCGTCATCCGACATCAGTTGTTGCCTAGGTTCATTTGCGTTAGCTTGTGCCGTTTGTATTTCTGTTTAAGTGAAATATTTGATAAAAACTATAATAATTGCCAACAATCATGAACGTTAAATTAGCTGCACAATCCTTGAGTAGTGGGGTTGCAGATGCAATTGAATTTTTAGAGAAAACTAATACAAACAAGTTTAAAAACAGCGCTGCTACTGTCGAATTTATTCGAATCATTGACAAAGTGTTTGACATTTTAAATAGCCGAAATCCTTATGGAAAAGGTTTTAAGGCCCCAATTAGGCCCAACAGTATTAAATATTTTGAAGAAATATTTACAAATATTGAAAAGTATTTCAGATCTTTAAAAATCGATGGAGTAAATTTATTGAGCCACAACAGGAAAACATTTGCATTAGGTTTCATCTTAACAATGCAGAGTTCTTTAGACTTAGCTAAGGATCTTTTTAAAATGGATGAAGAGCCATTAAAATATTTTTTAGCTTATAAGTGTTCCCAAGATCATCTTGAATTATATTTTTCATGTATCCGATCAAGAGGGGGGTGGAATAATAACCCAAACTCCCAGCAACTTAAGTGGGCTCTTCGACAATTATTATTTCGAAATTCTGTCACCCCAAGTATCAGAGCCAACTGTGGAGACTTTGGGGATTATTGCACCCCCGCATTTGAATTCAGATCACAGAAAAGACAAACACAAGAAATTCAGTTTGATAATGAAAATAACGAAGAGTCGATAGATAATCATATTAAATATTTAGGTAAAAAAACTTTAACAGATTTTCAAGATAATGTCATATACTACATTTCTGGCTATATTGTCCGAAGTCTTGTAAATAGATCTAGATGCGATCATTGCATAGAAATCTTACTTTACAAGAAACAAAAATTTTTTACTGACCACGAGTATCCTGCTTCACAAGAGAGTTACAAAAAATTTATGAATATTGTGAGCCGCGGCGGTTTGGTATATGCTCCTGAAATTGTATACGAGATTGTTAGATTTGCTGAGAAACAGTTCCGTTATTTAATTCAAAATGAAAATTTAATAAAAAATAACACCAATGTTAAAAGGTCATTAATTAATACGGCGGTTAATCACTTTTCAAAAAAAATTCAGGATTTTGTCCCAAGCCACCCGGTAAACCACGAATTCCTTTCGGAAGAATTACATGAAATTCAAATAATTAAGCAAATATTGAACATTTTCATAAAATGTAGAATGCATCATCACTCGAAATTAATTAACCTGGATTTACATGGTAAGACAGCTACAGTTAGGCAAAGAATGACTAAATTGATATTATTTAAAAATTGTTAAATAAATAATATACTGAAGAAATCTGAAATATACGTCTTAAACTTTTATTGTTTTATTTTCTTTTATTACCAAAATCGATAATTTCGTCTTAAACATGAGCAAGTATGCCATAAATCAAAATAGTTTCAAATAATAGATAATCAGAAAAGTATAATATAAATTATAATACATATTTTAATAAAAATATCGAAATGTCGTTAAGTACAGCTGCATATTTTGTTACTTTTAAAGATTAATATTGAAATATTTCATGATATTTTATTTGCACAGCTTTTAATAATAACCATGGATTAAATAAAATTAAATTATATATTCACATATAATAATATAAAATGGTAAAACAATGATAAAAAACCCATAATCTCTTCAATTCCACCGCCTATTCAATGCGTTAGAAAGAGATAGATACCCTACACACTCGCGGGTTGCCTAGATTTTTTTTTGCCTCACTTTCATGTCATATCGGGTCCCTTCCAGTTCTTTAGGTTTAGTTCAATGTATGTTTGAAGGGCAAGCTTCAGCTATCAACGGATAGGTGACAGCACCACCTAAATTTTAGTATACAACTGTAAAACAAAGGTGTATGCGTTGAATAATCCGCCGGTGCCCGGTACTACATCATAATTGTATGTTTGTAACATACGACTTTGTTGCTCAATTGTATCAGGGTTTGGGACACCCATGCATCATACCACCGTGCAGTTTTTGTAAAAACAGCTAACAAACTAATTTAAACGTTTAATGAGAGTTAATATTAGAAATCCTTATAAAATTAGTCAAATGAGGCCAGATTATTTTCTCAATTTTAGCGAAGCCTCTGCTCATTTTAAGTACGGCATAATTCTGTAGATACTCTAAGGCTGTAGCGATGGAATATAAGAAGGCTTGTTTCGAAGTAGGTTACAAAACATCTTTTTTGAATGATTTTGACTTAGTGAATATGCGTAAAGCTTTACGAAATAACACCATTCTAAATTTTGATATAAATGTGTCTAATGAAAAAGCTACCTAACCTGATAATAAAGTAGCTGCCTTAAACGCTATTCTACACCATGGATGCCCAAGATAGATCGACACTACTACTATGAAGCAAACCTTGAAAACATGTTTCAGTACTTCGAAGAAGTTCCCAAATTTTTTTTTCTTTTAGTTATGATGTATTTGTGTTTAATTTTTTTGATTACACTTTTATTTTGTGTTACTTTTGTACTACTGTTTCGTTTTTAGTTTAATAAAGTGTGTGTTTATGTTTTTGTTGTCTTACTTGACGTATGCAGTCTTTGCATTTTTAATTTTACTGTAATGATTATTAAATTTATTTGGCATTAATAAACCTGTTTTGCTCTTACTTTGCAATTTTGTATCCATGAGTTAAATAATGCAATGGTGTATGTGACAATACACTTCCTGTATAGTATAAAGTTGTAGCAAACAAAGTTGTATGTGCAAAGTTAATTTTTTTTTAAATATATAATATATAGGTACACCTATATCTGCTTTCATAAAAAATATGAGATTTGACTCGGACCATGCTATCCACTATTTGTTTTAAAGTATCAAATCAATCTACTGAAGGAAATTCTGTAGGACAGTCGTTTGGACGCCTTGGAGCTGACCTGTATATAATACCGTATTGGACCCAGAATATGAATTATTTGCTTACGCCGCTCCATATGGGATTACATGAGATGTCAAGCCAAGGCTAAACTTCCGACATGAAAAACTTATAAACACTATACGTGATTATTGTTAATTATTATTGTAAAATAATCGATATGTAAAAGAGTGCTGAGATGGTTTTTAGCCACGAAAAGAAACACACAAGAACAATGGAGTGTGAGGATACAGGACGTATTTGAATTGCTCGAATAAAATAAAACTTGTATAAAATAAATTCTATAAATTATTTTGGATACCATTTCCCAAAATATCCTACACTACCTAGATCTTATAGGTAAATTAGAACCCAAAATTTTAAAAGTCAAATATCTCGTTAGGGGAAAGGAAGGCAAAACGGCCCCTGCAGGCAAAACGGTCCAACTCAAATTTTTACGGACTTGTAGTGACATCTCTTTGTAATATATACCAATACGCTGATAAAACGGGACAGTTGGTTACCGGCCGGTAAAAGCAGTAGAGACGTCAAAACCAAGGTAAGTTGCTTTTCACACTTTTGCATCTAAAATTGCGAATAATCACTGATTTCGTACTTTTTTCCCGTAAATCATACATTAAAAATTGTTTGCATCTTATCACAGCTATGCATGCATGACCAGAAAAACATGTGAGCACTTTAGTTTCTGTTGGCATAACCTATCACCGATTGTGTTTTTGTTCACCTGGCGCCAAGGTAAAACGGACCGGGCAAAACGGACCACTTTGGACCATACTGCCTGCGGGTGGTCCATTTTGCCTTCATATGCATTTAATACATATTTTTATTTCCTATTTTATTGTAGATGGTGAGCACCTACAAACGTAAATCAGACCGACAAAAGTGGTCAGCAGAGTCTATGAAACAGGCAATTGAAAAAGTTTTCACTGGAGTTATGGGTCTTAGGAAAGCTTCCGATGCATATAACGTCCCTAAAACTACGCTAAAACGAAGAGTTCAGTTATACGGAAGAAACCAGGACATTACTGAAGCAACAGTAAAAAAATGGGGAGATTCAATAGTATTTTTACTAAACAGCAGGAAGAAGAGCTGGCCACGTACGTAATGGGCATGGAATCGCGCTTTTTTGGTCTCACAACCAAAGATCTGAGGTCCCTAGCATACGACCTTGCCGAGAAAAATAATTTAAAACACAATTTTGACAAGGGTACAAAAATGGCAGGCAGATATTGGCTGGAAAATTTTTTACACGAAATCCTTACCTTAGCATACGCAAACCAGAAGCCACCTCAGCTGCTAGAGCGAGTGGCTTCAATAAAGTTACTGTTGGGAAATTTTTCTCGCTGTTAGAAATCATTGACACATATAAATTGACACCGGACAGAATTTTTAACATAGACGAAACCGGCATGACAACAGTGCCCAAGTCATTGCCAAAAATAATTGGTAGAAAAGGTAAAAAGCAAGTCGGCTTGCTCACATCGGCCGAGCGAGGCCAGTTAGTGACTGTTGTTTTTTGCTTAAGTGCTGAGGGATCCTATATGCCACCATTGTTTGTGTTTCCACGTAAGCGGTTCAAACCTGAACTAATGAATAATGCTCCTCGAGGGTCTTCAGCGGAATGCCATGAGAGTGGTTGGATACAAAAAGAAATTTTCACCAAATGGTTCCAGAGGTTCATCACTTTCTCCAGAGCCTCCAAAAGCACGCCAGTTTTACTTCTGTTAGATGGCCATGCTAGCCATACCAAAAATTTAGATGTGATTAATTTGGCCCGTGAAAATGGTGTGCATATAATTTCGTTTCCTCCGCACTGTACCCATAGATTACAGCCACTTGACGTGGGATTTATGAAACCGTTATCAACATATTATTAGGATGCCGCAAAGCAGTGGCTGAGAACACATCCTGGACGAATTATTACCCAGTTTCAAATTGCCGAACTGGTTGGCAAAGCATTTAAAAGGTCAGCCACTATACCCACTGCACATAACGCTTTTCGTGCAACAGGAATTTGGCCGCCAGATCCTGATATTTTTACGGATGCTGATTTCTTAGCAGCTGATACAACAGAAATCAATGTTAACGAGCAGGAGACACAGCAACAAATAGATGAACCGCAACCATGTTGCTCGAAAACATTGAGTCCAGCTAATGTTGTTCCAGATGCTGCTGCACGGGAGGAAATTAGTGACTCTGATGATGAACCACTTGCCAATCTTCGTCGAGGCTGTAATCAAGATTCTTCCAACGCAAGCAGTTTTCTAATCTCCCCTGCACAAATTATGCCAATTCCAAAATCCAACCAAACAAAACGAGTTACAAAAAGGAGGGGCAAAACTGCTATCATTACTTCGTCGCCATATCGGAAGGAATTAGAAGAAACGCAGAATAAGGGAAATCAAATAAAAAGGTTTGATTTGGATGAAAGTAGGGGTGTTAAATTTTCAGATAAAACAACCCTTAAGAAGAAGAAGAAGACCTTTGATGAGACTGACAATGCTAGATGCTTGGACTGCACCCATTTGTACTCCGAGTCTACAGAAGGATGGATTCAGTGTCCCATTTGCAGTCAACGGGCACATTGCTCATACGCTGGTGTCGATGAGGGGGACGCCGAGGTTCCTTATCAGTGTGAAAAGTGTTCCTAATTATTTTTTTGCAATGGTCCATTGTGCCTTCCTGCTGATGCCATTATGCCTTCATGTGGAGGCATAATGGACCAAAAGAGATTTTTTCGATTATTTTTTTTTTTTTGTGTCTCATCCTGAATGGATTTTTTGTTTGTATGTTATGGATATGTCAGAGCACATATTGTTTATTGAGAATTGTGTTTTATTTTTGGAATAAAATTTATAATGTTGACAAAACTTTGTGATTTTGTTAGCGTTACCATTTTGCCTCCCGTTCCCCTATTCTGTTGGTAGAAGAACAAGGAGGTGGCCTTTAGCGTATTTCTTTCAGCTGCTAAACATAGCAGGAATAAATAGTCAAGTTTTATTTAATGCCACTTATTCCGATTCTCCTCACAAATACAGAAGAATTTTTCTAAAAATACTCTCTTGATGAGACCACATCTTATCGAATGAGCTACAATTGCTACTTTGCCTCTTGATATCAAACATTTTTTGTCAAGATATCGAGAAATTCCAGAACAAAATGACGACGAGCAACCCACAAAAATTCGAGGTAGGTGCTTCCTATGTGGCAGAACAAAGAATAGGGTTACAACCATCTTATGCAATACTTGTCATCGATCAGCATGTAAGGAACATATCAAAACTGTTGTTACGTGCCACCAATGTAAGACAAGTGGCTCTTGTACCGAATAGGCCACATCCTAAAAATGCTTGTTTTCGTTAAAAATTTCAATGATTTCTTTCTACTAGAATATTTTTTTTTTTTTTTTTTTATAGTATAGGATATTATTTGTTTCTTTTCACATCTGTGTTTTTGGTTTTTTGTAATAATAAACATGTTTGCACTTGAGATATGTTTTTTTCATCGGTGTACCGTTTAAAGCATACGCGACTAGTTAAAGGTTAATTTTCATTTGTGTATAGTTGATAAGTAATAAAATATGTGTAAAAAAATTTGAAAGCATTGGCCATTCCCTTCATACAAATTTTTTTTTTAAATAGCCCAAATTTTAGGCCGCTAGATCACCGGGTCCCCTAACACGAAATTTTTAGTCACTTGATTTTAACATCCAAATATAAACACTATCGTTGAAACGTCTGGTATTTTATTTTTTGTAGTGGTATTTTATTTTTTGTATTTAGTAAAAAATACTTTATTTAAATTTAATTATTATTTAAGTAGGTACCTATATTTCTACACTGTGTGGTTTTTTAATACACGAGTTTAAATATTTTCAAAACAGCTTTACCAAGCCATAAGCGATTCTTCGAAACAATATTTTCTTCATTATACCATAATATTATTTTTTTGCTTTGTAGAATACACTTCACACTGATTTCGAAAAAAGCTAAATCATTTTCTTTATTTTATAAACGTTTGAATTTTACACAGGCAGCAATGGTTTATGAATTAATTAATTTTACATTTTTGCGTTATAAAAAAAGCAGTTTTCACAGCTAATTTGAATATTTATTTTTCACTTTTACAAAAAAGCAAATATTAAGTAGCAGCATAATATGTTTTTATTACGATGCAAAATACATTTTTAATGTTATTCTTATAAACAATTAATGTGTCAGAATATGAACATTCAACTATTTGGGATTTTTCAACCCCAAATAATTACTTCATCATGGTCTTTTAAATTTATTGTTTACACTTTAAGCACACTGAAAATATTTTTTTTAACATTATTTTATTCACAATTCACTACAATTTATATAAACAGTCCATGTTTTATAATGCTGCGATAGTTATTACCAGTATTAAAAATTAATACTTTCAAAATTTAACTGGTATTTTATGAAGGTAATTTTCTAATATAATTTTGTATCTCCTCCGCCATGTTAGTGTACTTCTCACTGAACAGTGAGCACATGGCTGCCGGCGTCGGCCGATGTCAGTGCGTAGGCATTTGGGGTTTGTTCTATGCATTCGCAAAGCACTGCAGTGCTTGACATAGGAGAGTCAATTCTATTGTTATGTGTTTATATTTGATGCTCAATGGTTTTGTGAAGCGGCGCACACACCATCAAATATATATACTAAAAACTAAAATATCAAATAGGAAATACAAACTAAAATCTACCAAAAACATAATAGGCTATTTGACTAAAAACTATTGTTATATTAATAGAGCACAAAATTCCGAATAAAATGGCACTTAAATGACTTCATTCTGATTTCAAATAAGCATAAGAATTTTTGAAATGTTTAGGTATATAAACGTTTTTGCTCTATCATTTTTTGACTTCATATGCTATAAGCGTACGTTTATATTATCATCTATTAATACAATTCTAAAAATCCAGAAACATGTTGAAAAATACTGTTTTGTATCTATATAAACAATTTAAGCTGTGTTTCTATGGTCATATATTTTATTTAATAAATAGAAATATACTAACTACTGATGTACAGGTTGATAAAGTATGCGCGAAGCTAAACAGAACACTAGGAACAGAGATAATATAAGCACTCCGCTTCATAAATTAGCTGCCATTCACTCCAATTTCGCCTACATTTCAATAAAACTATTTAATAGCCTTCCGGATTCATATAAGAATCTGTCCGACATAAAATTTAAATTTAAAATAAAGAAATTATTAACTCTCAACTGCCTGTACACAGTGGATGATTTTTTCAATGTAAATTTTTAATGTAAACTTTTAATCTGACGCTATTATATTCCATGGGAATTTTTAAATAAAGAAATTTATTATTGTTATTATTATTATTAAAAAAGAAAAAAATGAAAATGTAACAAATACCGTTAAAGACAATCTTGAATGTGAATTCAATAAGCCTAGTGGCGCTAAATCAGTTGACAGCAATGTCACTAATGTTTCTCCAAGTAGTAGTGTGACATATTATTCGGATTTTGAAAAAGACAATTCTATAAAAAGTACTAAATTATTGTTCTCTAATGACGAAGATGAAGTATCCAATAATCCATTCAGTACTGACGAGGATAGTGATTACATTCCTTCAGATGAAACTGATGAAAAAAATGGTGACGTGGGTGAGTAGAAATGTTTTTGTTTACAATATAATATTGTGTTAGAGCTGGGTCGAGTACAAAGAAAATATAATTGGAGTGCTATTATGCCCAAAAAACATAATTTTGTGACTTTGCCAGAATATTCTATGTAACCTTCGTTTCACATTATTTTATCACCATTTTTTATTTTCTTGAATTTTTATTATTTACAGAATAAATGGCTCGGCGTATAGAAAAAAATATATTGAATGCAAATGAAGTATCAGTAAACAATTTTACAATGTTACAAATCTGGCGTAGAAATATAATTAAAAACAGAAAAAACAGTGGGAAAAGTTATATTAGTTGGTCAGGAATAGTATATTGTGCGACTAGTGAGAGGAGAAGATTCCATGAGCGTGAGCGGTATATTATATAGAAAAGGTTAACGACACATCATGCTATTAAGCGGCCTACAGACGATCAACTTGGTTGTCAAACTTGTCAACATGCAATGTTGAAGACCATGTTGAACGTCTGTAGATAGGTTGGTGGTGAAACTTGATGTTGGTATGCAGGTTGGAGTAAAAATCAAAACGTTTTGATTTTTCGTGGGAGGAGCCCAATGTTGAAGCGTTTGTGGTTAGATTGACAACCATTGTATACATTCGTTTTATAGCTACCGTTGTATGTACATATCTGCTCGAAATTATACTATAGTTTTTATTTTTAAAAAGTGTTCTGTGTTAATAATGTGTAATATTGCCAAAAGTCGACCTTGGCTTGAATTTTTTGAATGTTACAAGAACTTACCAGAATTGTGGAAGGTAAAATCTGAAATATTTAAAGACAGAAATAAAAAAAAAATTGCTTGGGAAAAACTATTGGAAATATACCAAGGAATTGAAAATGATGCGAATATAGACAGTTTGAAGAAAAGAGTAAATAATATCAGAACATGCTTTAGAAGAGAGCTCAAAAAATTAGAAGACAGCCAAAAGTCTGGAGCTGGCACCGAAGATGTATATGTACCAAATCTATGGTACTTCCAGGAGCTTGAGTTTCTTCGAGACCACGAAACACAACTTCGTGGAATATCTACGATCGATTTGGATGAAGAAATAGAGGAAACAGATGTAAGTAGCTCAGTTACTACCTATTGAGTGTAAACAAAATTGAGTATAACTCGTATATCATAATGTTAGATATATTATGTTTTTGGCGAATTTCCTAATAGAAATGTCGATCTACGTAGGCACATAATATAGGTATTATATTTTTTTAACAATTTCTTAGCTTTTACTTATTCGTTTTAAATTTATAAAAAAATTTTTTTTTAAATCTGATCAGTTGTATCAGATTAGGTTTATACCTAAATTGTACAACTTCAGATTTTTTAAAGGTTTTTTTATAAAATAAAACGAATAAGTAAAAGCTAAGAAATTGTTACAAAAATATAATATATAATGCACATAGCTTAGTAATCAAAACATAGTTTAGTAATCAAATAATATATCAAGAAAGAAGTCAGTTAATCCACTAAAAAGCAAAAAAAAAAAAAAAATAGAACCAACTTTAAAAAAATCCACTGAAAAAAGTAAAATAATAAAATTTTGAGGTTGGATTTTAGTAAGTAATTAAATTGGCGCCGACCTTAAAATTTTATTATTTTACTTTTTTCACAGTAGGTTCTATTTTTTTATAATTTTTGTAACGATATTAAAAAATGAAATTATTTTAGGAATCGACTGAGAATTCAACGTTCCCGAGTCCCACTCTGAATAAAAGAAAGAAAAACTCTTCACAGCAGATGACTGAGAGAACTGAACTGAATTACTGAAAGATGCGTTGTGCCACCTCAAAAGGAAAGAAGAAAAGGACGATGCAAGCATATATGGCGAAAGCTGGGCTGCTTCTTATCGAAAATTGTCCTCAATTCAGCAAATCTATGCAAAAAAAGCGATAGAAGACATTTTAGTACAGTCAGTACACCTCGCAGTAGTAGTCGCAGTACACCTTATACTTCCACGCACATCTCTAGATCCTCAACTCCGCTACCCCTTCAAAGCCCATCATCTGCTCCTATTTACTACGAATCTCTTCCCTCGCAAATGGAAAATACTTTTACTACTATTCCCACAGGGACAGATGTATACAGAAATGTTCGCGATTTATTAAATGACAACACTTTTTCTACATAAAAATGATTTAATTATGTTATCTTGTAACATACTACAATTTATTTCATATATTTTTTTTATTATAATAAAAGATATGTAGGTATGTTATGTTCCATATGTAATTATTATTTTTGTGCGTTTTTTCTTAAATTGCCAAGCAATAACATTGTAAAAAAAATGTTTTTATTCTATTTTGTGTAATGCAACTTTCTTTGATTATTTTTTTTAAGAACAAATAAAAATTACATATACCTACGTAATTATTTGTGTTTTTTTTTGTACGTACGTAGATTGCCACGGAACTGCTCCGACTCCATTAAAATAAGCAGTAAACTTATTTCTCGTTTCCTTGGCAATGGAACTTGAATTTCTTGACCGAGTTGGTTGAAGTGTAGTCAACTGTTGGGAATCCGATCTCCAGCATGCAGATTGCATTTCACCAGTGCTTGTGTTTTCAATATCTACACTTCCACGCAAGTATACGGAAGGATTTTTTTTTTCTTAAATAATTGTGTAGGTGACAAGCTGCTAACGTTATTATTGTTGCTTTTTCAGGAGCCAAATTGATTTTATTTAACAGAACACGAAATCTTGAGGCAAGAATACCAAAAGCATTTTCAACAATTCGTCTTGCTCTAGACAATCTATAATTGAATATTATTTGTTCATCGGAGAGCTTATCTTCTTTGTAAGGTTTCATCAGGTTTCTGGTCATAGTGAACGCATCGTTTTTTTGTCGGTTTCGTGAATCATGCAAAGTTCGCTAATTTCGTGTCCTTATTCTTTTTTGAGGTATATTCGTGAACCACAGCTAATCTCAACCAATACTAATAGTGGAGTGCCGTGAGGTTTATACCTCGGAACCCGGGTCCACTTAACCGATTTTTATAAAACCTTTTGGGATGTGTTTTTAACACTAAATACTAAAATGTTTACCCATTTATTTTTGCCACTTTTGACATATGTAGATAAGCCACCCCCTCTCGGGGTTGGAATTTTTTTTGGAAAAAGTAACCCCAGGAATCAATACATCATTGAATTTTATGCAAAACATGTCTATTTATTTGGATCGATATCTATCCAATTATTTGCGATTGAAAATCTCGATTTTTCATTGAATTATGAACATTTTCGAACGAATAACTCAAAAACTATGCGTTCTATTAAAATACTGACAATTCTCGAAAAATATTCCGGCCCAAATTATTAGTGTCGCCTTAACGCTCAGTAACCGTAATATCGGCTAATTGTCTTTTTGTTTGTTTTGTAGATATTGGATCTAAGTATTGAAAACTGCGCATTGAAACATAGAGAACAAAATTTTCGAGTGGAAATGGAAAGAGTAAGGTTTTATAGTATATGGTGCGACTAGTGAGAGAAGGAGAAGATTCCATGAGCGTGAAATTTGCTGCACGAGCGTAGCGAGTGCGGTAACACGCGAGTAGAATATTCTCCTTCAATCAATGGTCGCACATAATACTTTATTCAACTGCGGCTCAAACAGTCGCTCAACTTCAGGAGGCGCCGAATGCTATTACCATCATCGCTTCGGTGAGCGCGCTAAAAAGTGCGAGACCCCGTGCTCATTCGGCACCCAGCATTCTCTGCAAAATTCGGGAAACTAAGGTCGCTGTCGACTACTCAGGCGGCCACCGACAGCGCCAACCCCAGCGCACGCCTCACCAAGGAGTACCGGTTTCATCTATACGACCGTTCCACTGACATGAAGTTCTTGGTCGACTCAGGATCGATGATATCGTTGGTGCCCAAAGCCGCCATCGCACGTGGGGTCAAAAGGGATGAGTTCCAGCTTTTCGCCGCCAATGGAACCGTCATCCACACATACGGCCAGCAGCAGCTCCTCACGCTGAACCTCAATCTCCGGAGTGAATTCAAATGGTCGTTCGTCATCGCAGATGTACAGGCAGCTTATCATCGGTGCAGATTTCCTGGTCCACCATTCCCTCCTGCTAGACCTCAAGGGAAGGTGGCTCATTGATCCGCTAACGTCACTCACCACTAGAGGTCAACTCGCCGAGGCCACCATCCACACGGTGTCTACCATCGACCAGACTGCTTGTGCTGGTGTCCAGGACAAGGTCTATGTCGACCTACTCAACCGTTATGTTGGCATCACGACCCAACGCTGTCCCTGTCACCCACAATGCAAACGTCGTCGCGCACCACATCGAGACCTCAGGTCCTCCAGTTTTCGACCGCCCTCGCCGACTCACTGGCGACAAACTGAAGGCTGCCAAGGAGGACTTCGACCTGCTGCTGCACCACGGCGTCATTCGCCCGTCCAACAGTCAGTGGGCCAGCCCGATCCACTTGGTCCCAAAAAAGCTCGGCGGCTGGCGAACGACTAGGGACTACCGTAAGCTCAACGCCAGCACAGTTCCAGACCGCTATCCGGTCCCACATGGCGAAGGCATTCTCCAACGTCTTCACGGCAGCTCAGTGTTATCCACGATCGATTTGGTGCGCGCCTATCATCAGATATCAGTCGCTCAAGAAGGCATCCAGAAGACTGCTGTGACGACACCGTTTGGTCTGTTTGTGTTTCTTGGCATGCCGCCGGGATTTTGCATGCCACTCAGACATTTCAACGGCACATGGACAACTTACTCCGAGGCCTGGATTTTGTTGGGTGTTTCATTGATGATCTGATTGTATTTTCTAGGTCACACGATGAACATGTGGAACATCTCGCAACCATATTCGAGATATTGCGCACTAACAAACTGACGATAAACCCGAAGAAATGCCAATTCGGAAAATCCGAGGTCATCTACTTGGGTTACAAGGTAAACTCTAGCGGTTATCAACCACCAGAAGAGCGGATCCAAGCCATTGCGACATACGAGAAGCCCGCCACGATTGCTGGTCTTCGTCGTTTCCTGGGTATGCTGAATTACTACCGCACCTGCATCCCCGGTGCCGCAGCGACTCAAGCCCCTCTCAATGACCTTTTGAGTGAGCCCAAGAAGAATGACAAACACCCGGTGCCGCGGACCACCGTCACAGAAGAAGCCTTCGAGGCATGCAAGCAAGGCATAATTCATGCTGTTTGCAACACCTTCCTCTGCCCAACAGCTCCACTGTGCCTCAATCGCCATGTCGAAAAAACTAGCAACAAACTGGCAAAACAACTATATCGCTTAAGAAGGCTTAAAAACATCGCTCCAAGCACATTTATTAAGAACTGCTTATTTCTCAAACTTCCACAGCCTTCTTAGCTATGGAATATTAATATGGGGAACAGCAAGTAGCGCTGAACGTATCTTTAAAACCCAAAAAAAGGCTATACGATTAATGTACAATCTTGGACTGAAAGAGTTTTTAAATTATAATTTTATGTGATAAGTCAAATGCATTTAATTTATGTTACTTTTTTTACTTATGAACCTTTTATCTATGTAGTTAATCTGTATTTCCGTGACACGTCATGTATTTCTTGATGACAATAAATATTATTATTATTATTATTAAAATACTGACAATTCTCGAAAAATATTCCGGCCCAAAATTATTAGTATCGCCTTAACGCTCAGTAACCGTAATATCGGCTAATTGTTTTTTGTTTGTTTTATAGATATTGGATCTAAGTATTGAAAACTGCACATTGAGACATAGAGAACAAAATCTTCGATTGGAAATGGAAAGAGTAAGGTTTTATAGTATCTGGTGCGACTAGTGAGGGAAGGAGAAGATTCCCTGAGCGTGAAATTTGCCGCACGAGCGTAGCGAGTGCGGTAACACGCGAGTAGAATATTCTCCTTCGATCAATGGTCGCACATAATACTTTATTCAACTGCGGCTCAAACAGTCGCTCAACTTCAGGAGGCGCCGAATGCTATTACCATCGTCGCTTCGGTGACCGCGCTAAAAAGTGCGAGACCCCGTGCTCATTCGGCACCCAGCATTCTCTGCAAAATTCGGGAAACTAAGGTCGCTGTCGACTACTCAGGCGGCCACCGACAGCGCCAACCCCAGCGCACGCCTCACCAAGTAGTACCGGTTTCATCTATACGACCGTTCCACTGACATGAAGTTCTTGGTCGACTCCGGATCGGTGATATCGCTGGTGCCCAAAGCCGCCATCTCACGTGGGGTCAAAAGGAATGAGTTCCAGCTTTTCGCCGCCAATGGAAGAGCGGATCCAAGCCATTCCGACATACGAGAAGCCCGCCACGATTGCTGGTCTTCGTCGTTTCCTGGGTATGCTGAATTACTACCGCACCTGCATCCCCGGTGCCACAGCGACTCAAGCCCCTCTCAATGACCTTTTGAGTGAGCCCAAGAAGAATGACAAACGCCCGGAGCCGTGGACCACCATCACAGAAGAAGCCTTCGAGGCATGCAAGCAAGGCATAATTCATGCTGTTTGCAACACCTTCCTCTGCCCAACAGCTCCACTGTGCCTCAAAACCGATGCCTCGGACACAATCGTCGGCGCCGCCCTGGACCAGCTACAGGATGGTGCCTGGAGACCCCTGGGGTTCTTCTCCAAACTCATCCCAGCCGAAACCCGCTACAGCACCTACGATCGTGAGCTTCTCGCCATCTACGCGGGTGTTCGGTTCTTCAAGCACATCCTTAAGAGCCGGCATTTCGTCATACAGACCGACCACAAACCTCTCATCTACGCCTTCAACTAGCGTTCAGAGAAAGTGTCTCCTCGCCAGATGCGCCATTTAGACTACATCTCGCAATTCACTATAGAGATAGTGTACACCAAAGGAGAAGACAGCGTTGTGGCTGACGCACTCTCACGCATCAACGTCATCAACATGCCCACAACGATCAACTCCGAGGACATCCACAATGCCCAGCTCGACGACAGTGAGTTGCCCACTCTCCGCACTTCCACCTCGCTCAACCTACAGACGCTGAAAGTTGACGGCCACGACATCAAATGTGACATTTCCGGGGGACTCATCAGACCATACGTGCCATCTGACCTAAGACGACACGCATTCGACTCAATCCACGGGTTATCCCATCCTAGTGGAAGAACCACCGCCAAGTGCGGAAATGGAGCAAGACTGGGTGTCATATTGCCTAAAAATGGACTACGTACGGTCTGAGTAGATCTGATATCTCGAGACTAGTATATCAGCACAAAAAAGGGACTTAAGTCATCGTTTTCCCGATAAAACCGAAAAATTTTTACACAAGTAAAATTTAATATTTAAGATTTGTCAAAGACATTATTATTTATAATAGTGCCAAATACCGTTAACAAATAATTGTGATTCTATGTGCCTTTTTAAAAAAATCCTTTCAGGTTCTTAGAATCAGAACCTACATTAAATCAAGACGAGATTAAATACGTGGATTTCGTGAAAGCGATCAAGAAAAAGTATAGTCCTAAGCTTATACCGGGATAGGCAGAGCTGGAACTATCGAGGTGTACTCAGAAAAGTCAAGAAAGTGTAGATCAATATTCCACATGGATAAAAGTCGTAGGAAAACGACTTCTGGAAGAAAACCTGAGTTTTGCCGACCACGAAGAGACTGCAGGAGTGAAAAAAATACATGAACGGGATCTGAATAACCAGTTTCTGAAAGAAGTAGATAAATGATTATGCTGGAAATACGGAAGAATTCTACAATGAAGAACGGAAAAGATTAAAAACAAGTGGTAATGAGTATAAATCACGAACTGGAAAAACCATTAAAGCAAGGATCTGTACCGCAAGCACTGTAAGTAAAAATATAACCTCTTTAAAATTTCACGTGGCTTTAACAACAATGTTTTTTACTTTTTAGTCAACATGCAAATGTCGTTACAAGTACAGAGATATTACTGTGAAGCACACGACTTTTTTGTTTAATGATTTTTACAAAATTTCGAACCATAACCAACAAAGCACATATCTTCTTGGGCTCATGCAAATTGGAAACGTTCAAAGACGACGTCACGGAACCTATGAAAACCCAGAAGGAAGTCGCCGGCAGTGCACCGTGTATAACACTGTCCCCGATGGAAAAGGCGTTCATATTCAAGTATGTCGAAAAACTTTTTCCGAAATTTTTGATCCATCGCATAAAAGGGTACAAGTTTTAACAAAAAAGAAACAGCTAGGCTAAACCGTCCACGTAGATAAGCGAGGGGCGGCAAAGAAACCCAGAAAATATTTTCCTGAGCTGCGTGAACAAATACGGGCTCATATTGAGTTATTTCCTATTGAAGAAAACCACTATAGCCGGAAAAAATCCGAAAAGAAATTTCTTAGTCCGGACCTTAACATGAATCGACTATATCTTGCATTTAAGAAAAAATATTCTGAAACCATAGCAACATACAGATACTTCTGCGACACATTTAAGAAAGATTTTCCTAACTTAAGGTTTGGTCGTCGAAGATCAGACACATGCCCAAATTGTGATTTATATCAAAATAAAATTAGGAGCTCCGCAGACCCGATTGAAAAGGGACAGTTTCGTCAAAAAAATAGAATACCATCAAAGAAAAGCAGACCGTGCAAGAACAGCAATGAAAGAAGATGACGCGAAATCTCAAGAACCAACCTCCATTAATAGTGTGATGAGTATCGACTTAGAACAAGTTCTCTTCATCCCAAAATTAACACATACTCAGATGTTTTACAGCAGGCAGTTGTCTTGCTACAATTTGGGGATCTACATTTCCGATAACAGCTCTGCACACATGTGCTTATGGAATGAGTCCATTACTGGAAGAGGGGGTAATGAAGTTACCTCTGCTCTTTTAAAAGTTTTGGAAGGTCAAAGTTTCCCATTCAAGAAAAACCTAAAAATATGGTCAGACAACTGTATTGGCCAAAACAAAAATCGTATGCTATTATTTTTGATAATCTATCTTGTAGCTACTGGGAAATTTGACACCATTCACCAAAAGTTTTTAATCAGCGGTCATTCATATTTAGCATGTGACCGTGATTTCGCCCAAATCGAAAAACGTAAGCGTGTTACCAACACCTTTGTCCCTAAGGATATTGAAAAAATGATAACAGAGGCGTGCCAGAATAATCCCTTTGTTGTTCATCCATTGGAACGGCCAGACTTTAAAGATTTTCAAAAGGCTTGCGATTCAGTCTTGAATACTACGAAATTAAATATTGCTTCAGTATGTTGGATCCAGATTTCAAAGGAATATCCTACAAAAGTGAAAACCAGGAAAACGTTTAGTGATTTGGAAGAATGGACCATTTGTAATGTATTAAAAAAGAGAAAAAGCTTAAATGACATTAAAAGCATTCAAATTCCCCAACTTCAGTGCAAAAACAAAGTTTCCGCAAAAAAAACTGAAAAATTTGGAGGACATGTTGGAATACATTCGCCTTGAACATTTGGATTTTTATACAAATTTAATCGAGCAAACAAGAGCAGAAAATGGCTGAAATGAATTTGCACATAGACCCTTTTTTGTTGTAATGGGTATTGGACTTATAAACCTTTTAAGAATATTTGATTTTGATTTTATTTTTCTGTGTCATATTGATTAATTTTAAGTTAATTTTTTTATAGTTAGTATTGTATTGCTTAATAATTACTGTAAAAAAAGTTTAATAAAATAAACCAATCCTTTTCATAAAAAAACAGTTTTTCTTAATTATCTCTAAATTCGTTTTTTGGCACTTAGACCCTTTGTAACTTATGGTCTTCAATTCCTAATGGAACTAAAAAAGACACAAGGCAAGCTTCTCTACGCAAAAAAACTAAAGAACATTCCACTTCATGCTCACATTTAAAAATACAAGAAACAATTATTCAATCTAACAAGTTTTACCAAATGTAGTTAAAATATTTAATTCTGAAGCAATTAACTGCAAAAATTTTTATCACAGTATAGTCTTGTTAAACGAAACAGACCATTGTCTGATATAGAAGCTGCTTTGGAATTACAAGAAAAAATTGTTTTAATATAGGAAATTGTTTACATTCCAAACGCACCGCCACTAGATTTGTTGAACATATTGCGATCATCGCTGAACAACACCCAGAAGAGAAGCGGCATAAATTGATAAGCTTGTGCGAAACTCGTTTTGTTGAACGGCATGATGCAATTACATTTTTTACAAGTATTTGATTCAGTACTAACGTGTCTAGATGTTATTGATAAAGAAAAGTCAACATCAAAATCTGTCTGTCTTCTTTTCTCAATACGTAGATTTGACTTTATCACCGCCCTTCATTATCGACTACGAGTTTAGAATTTTTCTGAATTTTTCAAAACCGGACTGAATATATGCTATTTATGCATTTTCTATCTTTTTAAGGATATGCACAAAGCGTGTTGAAGAATTAAGCTCTGCTATTGTTCAGTTATTTCCATAAGGATATGCACAAAGCGTGTGGAAGAATTAAGCTCTGCTATTGTTCAGTTATTTCCAAAAGAAAAAGAAACCTGTTTCTTATCAGTTCAATCAAAAAAATTTGAAAAGTAGTTTGACCCTGCAGGCCATCCCTGTAACTTCCCGCTATTTTCGAGTTCAAAACGCTCAAAAATATATCAAATATAGCAAGAAGTTTATTTTTTAGCTCTTCGAGCTCAAAAAAAAAACACTTTGTTACGAAATTTTCGTTCACGATATCTCATGAACAAATGAGCCGATTTTGATGCGGTTTGCTGCAATCGACGCAGTTTTTTTAACCTAAAAAAGTAAATTATTACAAAAAAATCGATTTGATAAGAATTTTACGAGTAATTTTAAAAAAATACTTTTTTCCTAATTTTTCGTTCACGTTATCTCATGAACAAATGAACCGATTTTGATATGGTTTGCGGCGATCGACGCAGTTTTTTTAGCTTAAGAAAGTAATTTATTACAAAAAAATCAATCTGATAACAATTTTAAGAGTCATTTTAAAAAAACACTTTTTTACGATTTTTTCGTTCACGGTTTCTCGTGAACAAATGAACCGATTTTGATGCGGTTTGCGGAAATCGACGCAGTTTGTTAAGGAGAAGAGCTGATTAGTTTTTGGAATTAATCGGTTTAGTAGTTTAGAAAATTTTTTACAAAAACAAATTTTTAAAAATTTTTGAAACTTGTTTTTTAAGATTTCTCAAAATTTTTTGGGCCGAATCGTTTCAAATTTTCAGGAATTCTAAGTTCACCAAGATCACGTCAGATGCCGCAAACCGCGTTTCAGTCGGACACTCCGTTCAAAAGATATAAAAGGTTTACATACATACATACACACACACACACACACACACACACACACACACACACACACACACACACACACACACACACACACACACACACACACACATACATACAGCCCTACGGACATCATCGCCAAAATAGAATCAATAGCTTCCTAGAACCTCAAAACGTCGAGATCTGGCGAAAACTCGATTTTCGAAAATCGGGGTGAAACCAATAACTTCCCGATTTTTGAAAAAAAAAATTTTTTTTTTTTTTTAATGCGGGAAGTTAAAAATGTTAAAGGTCAGGGGAAAATTATACACCAAATATTTTAGTCTGCGAAAAATGTTTCACAAAGGAGGCTTGATACAATCTAAAACACCAAACACCACTGCAAATCTGCAGCAGAGCACCGATGACATAAACGAATATCTCTTATTTTTAAAAAACTGCGCAACGCCATGGTCAACCATCGAAGCGTACTGGACAGTATAAATAGTATAGCAATATTAGAGTGTGAATGCGCAATACGATTGAACCCGTGAGAAAGAGAAACTCCTACCACATCTACAATAATGTCAACACAAGAATTTGGTGTGTATACTTTTGAATCAGATTTGTCAAAACAAAAATTGAAATTACATTCAAATCACCAATTCGTTACAATCCAAACCACGAATTAATTTTATTTTCCATTTTCTTGTTTATACAGAGAATAACGCTTATACTGCCACAAATTGTGGTTCTTCAAATTCTTCCAATTCCTCGTCTTCCAGAAGATAGTGATGATAGTATCAAAGACAAGTTGTACGATCCTAAAAATGATGAAGAGAGTGACGGAGATGAAGAAAGTTATAATAATAATAATCTTTCTTCACCCATGAACATAGGCGTCGCATTTAAGCCCCAGTAGCTATAATTCATCCACATCTAATCAGGACAATCCCATTTTAGTGAGCCCTCTCAAAAAAGGTGTTAAGCGAAAAAGAACACAGAAAAGTAGAAAAGGAATGTTTTGAAAACATTGAGAAATATAAAACTCATACAAGAAACAAAAATATTCGAAAGCGAAGAGAAATAAAAGCTCCTTCCGGAGATAAATATAAATTTCAGTGCTCTTCTAAATTTAGTAAAGAAGAAAGCCCAATTGCTCTTCTCAGCCTATTGGTCATTGGAACAGATCGAAAAACAGAGACAGTTTATCAACAGTTCTATGACGGTTATTGTACCACAATATCGATATGTTTGTGTTGGAGGTACAAGAAAACCCCGAAAAAATAATAACGCGTACTACTTTAGTAAAAATAGAAAAAAAAGTCCGAGTTTGTAAGGTATTTTTTAATAATACTTTAGACATACATGATCGGACAGTACGCACAGTAGGGTACACTGGGTACGATTGTGACAGTCGTCATATTAGCGAATTTGTAGCGTGAGGGGGTAAAAGGACAGAGACGAGCGGCGTGCCCGTCTGAACGTGTTTCATAATATTGCTTCAGCCATCGCGAGATATTAACGCTAGCATAGGCCTACATTACTTTTCAATTGTCAAAAGTAAGTATTTTTATTCGATTTCTTTTAGTAATTGTTATATGTGTACAGATAGAGTAGTGAGTGTTTTTCCTCGATATAACTTAAACATTAGTAGTTAAATATCAGTGATTACTTTGTAATTGCATTATTTTATATTGTCATGCCGATTGTTTTTTGCGAAAGAGTGCGCTGGGTGCGGTTGTGACATATTTTCTGGGTACGGTTGTGACACAAGTAAATTTTTTTTTACTTTTCAATGCCCAGAAGACGCTTGAAGAAGACCGAAAGACGACAGTGTGACATTACAAAATATGAAGATGCTTACAAAGAGGTGAAATGCGGGACTTCTTTACGGAGAGTCGCGGAAATCGCATGTCTTTGTTACGATACATTCGTAAACATCATGGATCGGGTCAAAACGAAGGCAGCAGATAAAGAAGAACTTTACTAATGAAGCAAACAAAGGAAAAAGAAAAAATAAAGCAAAGAAAATGAAGACATCACCACCAACATCAGATGAAGAAGAGTGTTTCTGTCTGGTTATAAAGACTGTTAGAATAACTATAGATGCTAGTTATATGAATGAATATGCACATCACACACAGATTATGGACACCCCCCCCCCCCCGATGGTTGTCTTATCATAAGACGAAACTAATAAAATCACGTGAGGCACTAGAAAACAGGTTCAGTTAATTTTAGTTTATACAGCGTAAATGTGTAGTTAATTAACTGTCTCCGTTTCGAGAAAAGGAAACAGGTTACATTTAAGTAGTTCCTGGACTCGATCCTAAAATAATAATTCCGTTTTAATAAACATAAACTTATTATTTTTATTAATAAATATTAATAAATAAACCATTTTAGAAAGAAAACCAATTAATAAATAAACCATTTTATAAAGAGAACCATTTTTATAATCAAACTATTTTTTGTGAAAAAACTATTTTATAAAAATAAAAATTATATTTTTTTTGTTAACCACAAGAGTCCGCAGTTAACTGGCGCAGTCGGGTAGGATTACTTAAGTGAAATTCTGTGAGTACCCATAGTGATATTTGGTGTGTATTCACACAGTGAAAAGCAATCCTTCGAAACAAACAATAAACAAAAGTGTAACTCATCAATAGAGGCCGGTGAGACCTCTCACCTCACCATCTTTAAAATTAGAGCCATATTGCTCAGTTAGGCGGGTAAGCTCTTACCAGCTGTAAAACAACGCCAATACAACAACAACGTCATTAACACCAGCTTTAAACCCTTACCAACTATAATGTCTCTACAACTTACTTCTATTATATAGTCATCATGCAAACTAGCATAATTTTATTAACGTAAGTTTAATTTATAAAAAGGTCTTTCAATAATATTATTATATAATATGTCAACATTCGATTTATCTCAACTAAACCGATCCTTAAACGAAATTATTGAAACTGAAAATCCCTTCCTTCCTAATTCAAATAACCCTAACAACTCTTAAATAATATCGACACCATCCTTTGACAGACATGCTTTTACATTCATACCCGAATTTGATGGTACAAATTCAGACGTTCTTAATAATGGAATTAATGGTATTGATTTAATCGTAAATCGTTTTGCGATTAGAACGCAACCTATTGATTCAGATGGCCAATATCAAAACTTTCAAATTTTTAACGGTATTTTAACAAAGATAAAATGTGAAGCAAAACAAGTGGTTACTGCAAATCTTTGTAAAGATTGGTTATCCATCAAAGACATACTTAACCGGATATTCTCTGACCCTCGAGAAGAAAACGAAATATTGTATGAGTTAATAAATCTTAGACCAAAACCATCTAACCCATTTATTCAATATTACAATCATACTTATAAATGTGTTAGCCTATATGCATCTAAATTACCTTTATCAGAAGCCGAAAGAAATAATGTAAAGAAAGAAATAGCACATACACTAGCTTTGAAAAATTTGTTAAAGTTTTCCTCTGAATCCATTGGAGCATTATTACGAACAGTGAGATCCACAAGTTTAACAAAAGTGAAACTACTAATCGATAATGAAACCAAGAATATAGGACAATATCCAAAACAAACTAAGGTTCCTTTGAACTCTAACGTTAATATAAATTCCAATACTAGACCTCAAATGATACATCGATACCCCTCTCAAAATCGAACAAATAACACTTGGCAAACTTTACCTGTCAATCCATCTGCAAACTTAAGATCACACTTATAAGATTCCGAATCAGAGATTCTCTACAGCCGCACAAACATTTGGACAAAGTAGACCAAATAATCAAAATAATTATAACACAACAAAATAATAGAAATGTTTATAGACCTAACCCGGTACAAAGAGCAAATCTCCCGCCAGCTACTCCGATGTCAATTAGTTATTCTAACCCTCGAACTGTTAGAGTCCCGCAATACAAAAACAGTCATCACTTTTGAGGTGAAAGACGGAGCAAATGTGATTTTCTCATATTCAAATAAGGAGTCCTTCTATACAGATATAAAGTTCCTTATTGCTCTCTTCGCAGTAAGGGGATCCAATATCTCCAAGATCAAAACTAAAACTGATCCTGAAGCTTCAAAAATAATCGATATGTTAGTTTCCAAATACTCAATCTCAACTCTGAAAAGAAAACCAGGAGACTCTCTGAATGCGTCTACTGTCACCCTCCCTAGGATAGCGGACTGCTTCCCAGGGATTCTACTGGACCTTTTCCATGAGGAAAAGGCCAAGTCCTTGATTTCTCTTCCCCAGCTTGGCTTATCTGAGACATCCTCTAAGGTTATTCTTAGCCCTATGTGTGTATGTATAATCCCAAAGACATCTGAGAACCCACCTCTAATGGTGTGCTTCCTGTGTCACGTTTTGGTCGATAATGTCATTCAATCATCTTCCTCTAGAACTCCTTTGCCTAGGATTGCCCAGTACTTAAAGGCATCTTATGATACTGCTGCACTGCCGGAGAGTACCAGACTAGGGTATTGTAGGAAATATAAAATGATTGGGGAGAGACTGATGAATTTCCCCTTCAGTATAAGGAGTAACAATGGTGGCAGCGGCGCAATCTGAGTTTGTTATCTAACAATTTAAGTAACAATTAATTGACTGACGGTATGTTGAGTTATAGGTTTGCAGATGTTACATTTAATCATAAAGCTGAGGGAATAGCAGTGTCAGACTTTCAAGGCTATGGAAATGGTCCTCGAGCCGGGGGATCGGTCTAGCACTTCTAAAGTACCGGAAGTTCAGCGTTAATTGCAAGGGGTGGATTGAGCATTGCAAATAGCAATATTTAAATCTATTTCTGTTGCTAATGAGCGCTGGATTTTGTTTATGAGTATGAGATAAAGAGTATTTTATATTTTTTTTTATTGGATGTCGTATATATTTTATAATTAATCATGCCTAACGTCGATATGAACCCGTCCACAAGTGGGACCAGACAGTCCACAGATGGAATTAGCCCCACCGTAGTAACCCTCGAGTATCCAAGACCGGGATTGGGACAGTTTGCGAACGCAATAGAAACATTTTCAGGGAAAGAAAATATTAGAGAAGTCCAGTCAAGTAGTGGCTATTACACACTAGTAATATCAGTATTAACATTAAAAGACGTAATAAAAACTTGACTTGACTTGCCGCTATGATATTGGTCTAAGAAAATATTCTATAGTGTTATATTTATTAAACATGTTGGACTCACCAACCCTGAGGTTTCTTATTGGAAAGGTCATATCCATAATATGTAAAGATCTTTTTACTAAGGGGGGAGGGATGTTACCACCCAGAAATAGACGCACTATCCTGGGAAGCATTTTTGTAAGATAAAGTTACAAACCATAAAAACAGTTCCCACACAATATTGTTGACTTTATCGAAGAATTTAGGACAATCTGCAATTTTATGCGATTTTTATTACTTTCGTTTCCTTTAAGATACATAAAGTGAACAAATATATCAGGAGTCAGTCGGGAATCAGTTGTTGAAAATCAATCAGTTGTTGAAGATGAATCAGTGGGTGAAGATCAGTCAGTAAAAGTCGATCAGTCAGTCGGTGAAAATCAGTGAGTGATGTAATCGCGACTTACAAACGAGTGTTTGTACTGACGGGAGGGTAAGTCAACATGTTTACTGTGTAATTTCGATGTATTAGTATAAACCAAACAGATGTATCTTTATTGTAATTTTTCTTTGTTTACTATTAAAACTTCGTTAAATATTATAAAATGCTTTTACTCAATGTAACCTATGACTCAATCAATTAACCTGAAGTCTCTCAGATAAAAGAACTCACAAGCGTTCGTGGTGGGGGTGTAATACCACACTTACGATGATATAACAATGGTGAATACCACGCTGATAACAAGTAGTGGTATCTGTGGAAAATGTACTCTCTTCCACGACGTATGAGCTCTGTCGCCAGTGGTAATATTTACGTTACTGACGACGGGTTCGTAACATGATATTGAGTACAAAAAATGATGACTCTACTACTACAGTACGCAGACGTGGAAAAGATATGGAAAAACCGGAAGCTATAGTATATTATAACAAACTGAAAGGATTTATCGATTTATCCACCAACTCAAAGCTTATTCTCCTAGCCTTAGAAGAGGTGTAAAGTGGTACAGAAAACTAGCAGTGGAAATTATAACAGGAATGTCGGTAGTAAACGCCTATTTTCTCTTTCAGGAAGTGACTAAAAATAAAATGAGCATTACTAGATTCAAGGAAGAAATTGCAACAATGTTGTTAGGCCTAACAGTAAACCAAAACGAAAGTATACCACCCATTTGGCTCTACACTTTTTTTTTCGCCAAAAAACTGTTACTTTCAATTTCAAATAACTCAAAAAATATTAGTTTTAGGAAAAAACGTATAGAACATTTTTCACATAGACCACATGTCTTATAATTCAAAATTTACTTAGAACAAATCATTTGAATCCCGAAGAAAAAGAAAAACTTATAGATCTTTGTACAAAATATTTAAATATTTTTCATAAAGAAGGTCAAGACCTTACGTTTACAAATCAAATAAAACACGAAATAAAAACAAAAGATGAGATACACATTTTCACAAAATCTTATCGTTATCCCTATGTGCCGAAGTACAAAAACAAATAAAAAATTTACTCGACCAAGGTATTATACGACCATCTTATTCTCCATGGTCATCACCAATTTGGATTGTTCCAAAGAAGCTCGACGCTTCAGGCCGTTCAAAATGGCGAATGGTAATCGATTTTCGAAAATTAAATGATAAAACTATTGACGATAAATATCCACTTCCAAACATAGACGATATATTAGATCGATTAGGACGCTGCACATACTTTACAACCTTAGACTTAACTCAGGGTTTCCACCAAATTGAAATATCAGAACCCGATATTCCGAAAACAGCCTTTTCGACAGAACATGGTCATTACGAGTATACTAGAATGCCTTTTGGACTCAAAAATGGACCCGCGACATTTCAGAACGCAATGGACAATGTGCTCCGAGGTCTCCAAAATTCTTGTTGCTTAGTTTATATGGATGACATTATTGTTTTTTCTGCCTCGCTAGACGAACATTTGTCAGACCTACAAAAAGTATTTCATCGCTTAAACGAAGCAAATCTAAAAATACAACTAGATAAATCAGAATTTCTTACAAAAGAAGTCGCATTTTTAGGAAACATTATAACACCCTCTGGAATAAAACCTAACCCGGACAAAATTGAAGCAATCTTGAAATTTCCCATCCCTAAATGTCAAAAAGAAATTAAATCTTTCCTAGGACTGATCAGTTATTACCGGAAATTTGTAAAAGATTTTGCTAAAATCACAAAACCTCTAACCTCATGTCTTAAAAAAGATTAAAAAATTATACATACATCTGAATTCATAAATTGTTTTGAAAATTGTAAACAACTGTTAACGAATGAACCGCTTTTACAATATCCCGATTTCTCAAGACCCTTTCTCATTACTACAGACGCCTCTAACTTTGCTATAGGCGCAGTTCTATCACAAGGACCCATAGGATCTGATAAACCAATTTCATATATTTCTCGCACCTTAAATTCTCATGAACAAAACTATTCCACCATAGAAAAGGAATAGCTTGCAATCGTGTGGTCAGTCAATAAATTTAGACCTTACGTCTTTGGACGAAAGTTTACGTTAGTAACGGATCACAAACCTTTACAGTACTTATTTAATTTAAAAGACCCGAATTCTAAATTAGTACGTTGGAGACTTAAATTGTTAGAATACTATTATGAAATTGTTCATAAAAAAGGCAAAATTAACTGCAATGCAGATGCAGATGCACTATCACTAAAGAAACAGACGACAATACTATCGATACATTTTCTCTAATACCAAACCCTGGAGATATGAAATTCTCACAAGAAGAACTTAACGAAGTTCTAAACGATTTAGATGACATGATTGTCAGACAAACAGATATCACTCCAAATCCAGATTCTGAAAATAAAAATCCTGATCCCAACGAAACAGTTCATTCAAACGCTAACGAAAATTTAATATTACAAATACCTATAGGCGAAAGAGCACTAAATTACTTTGCTAAACAAATTATCATAAATTTTGTAAATTCCAAACTTAATTAACCCAAAGTAGAACACTTATTCAATAACAAAAAGATTAGAATAACAGCCGACATATCAGACGAAGATTTTGAAAACGATGTGATAACGCTTTTCAAAGAATACATCGATCCAAACAGTACGTATGGAATCTAAATATTTCAATAATTCTGCATCGCAAGTGCAATACTCACGTTTTATCACATTGATACCTCTTATCGTTTAAAACAAACTAACACTTTTGTACAGGATGTCTATGATGCCGATGAACAAGAAAACTTAATATCGACATATCACATATCAAAAACTAATCACCGTGGAATAACAGAAACGCATTCGCGACTTTGTAAAATTTACTATTGGACAAAAATGTTCGATCATATCACTAGATTTATTAATAAACGTGTGATATGCCAAAGATGTAAATACGACAGAAAACCTATGAATCCACCTTTAGAAATAACGCCCACAACAACGAGACCATTCGAAATTATACATAAAGATTTATTTTCATATCGTAAAGATAAATTCTTAACAATTATTGTAGACGCTTTCTCAAAATTCGCCTCAGCCTATTTTGTGCCTAGCAACGCTACAGTTTCAATAATAGACAAATTAATGCAACATTTTTCTTTATTTCCAATACCAACTACGGTAATTTCTGATAGTGAATCTACGTTTACAAATTCATTATTTAAAGAATATTGTAGAACACACAATATTAAAATACATTATACGACAGCTCTACATCCACAAAGCAATGGTTTAATAGAACGCCTACACTCGACACTTGTCGAACATATTTTGAGAATAATTAATCTCGAAAAGAAAATTCTTACTACCGAAAACCAAATGGCCTATGCTATCCTTGCTTATAACAATTCGATACATTCAGCAACTAAATTTACACCTAAAGAATTAGTTTTTGGACACATTGATAGAAAAGATTCACTAGAAATAGATTTTTCGGGTAGATATTACAATAACTACACCGAAAATCACAGACAAACTATAAAAGATTTGTATAAACATGTGCATGAAAAAATGACACAACAAAAAGAAAACACAGTAAATAAACTAAACATTAATAGGAAAATTCCACCAGCATTTAATCCTGACACGAATGCATATGTAAAGTTACAAACTAGATCCAAACACGATCCCAAAACAACAACTCCCAAAATAATAACTAGTGACGAAATTAATAAAGTTCAAACTGAAACTGCAAGTTACCATAAACAACAAATTAAGAGACCACTACGCTTTCAGGCTTCTACTAGTCGTGACACACCTGACGACGGCACAATTGAGCGAAATAAAAACTGACTTAAATGACAATCCAGGACTATTACCTTTCCTATTAGGAAATGCTAGAAAACAATATTCCAATCATCACACAATCCATTACCTGGATATAAAATCTATCAATATTATACTATTAACAGTCGAAATGTTATTAAATAATACTATACAACCAGATATTAAAACATTCCTACAAAACAACCCACAAGTTCACGAATCATATACCAACATGATCTCACTCATGACTTAGATTACTGTTATCTACTATTGTCAAAAAACTACCAAAAATACAATAATGTTTTACTAATTCATGACAAGAAAAACAGAACAAAAAGGGGCTTAGTTAATATGTTGGGCAGTGCAATAAAATTCGTATCCGGAAACTTAGATCATACAGATGCAGAACGCTATGACAAACTAATAACTATCTTAGAACAAAACCAAAATGATTGAAAATTGCAAACACTCACAGCAACTTCGCTTAACACGAAATTAATGAATAACTTTAAAAATGCTTTAGAAAACATAACACACAACCAAATTCTGTTAGAAACTCAAATCAATCTCTTAATTCAAAGAGCCGACGCTCATAACAAACAACTGTTATTAAAATTTATAAATAATCAATTAATGTACATCCACAATCTGTTAACAGACATAGAAACAGCACTAAGCTTTTCAAGACAGGGTACCCTACATACTTCTGTCGTTCAACCACAACAATTATACGATCTCCTGATAAATGTTATTAAAGTATATGGCCCAGATCAGTTATCATTTTCGAGTGACGATTTATTACGATATTACGAAATAATCAAAGTACATGTGTACATCCAGGATACTACAATCAATTTTATTTTGGATATACCTATTGTAAAAATGCATACGTATAAATATTATTTACCTGGTCCCTATTCCTAATAAGAATAATACCATGATCCATTACCTAAAACCTTATGTACTAATTCATGGACAAGACACATGGTACAGCGATGACGCATGCCAACGTTTTGGACAAACCTATATATGCAGTCGAAAACTTTAAGAAGCTCTCAAAGATGATTGCATCGGCCAGCTGATCAACAAACAGAATATCACTTGCCATTTAGTTAAGAATAATAATAACCTAGCTTTAAGTAAAATTGAACAAATAGATCAAATGCATTACTTAATCATTCCTTCAGAAACACTACCAATCGATAGCAATTGTAAAAATAATAATTTTATAAAATATCCATCTTTACTGGAACTACCAAAGAATTGTTTCCTTACAATAAAAGGATTAACATTTATTAACTCTAATACGAATAAAATAAAAAACGAAATGATACTACCAAATTTAATCTTTCCAAACTCAACAATAACGAATCAAGTTAATTTAAACAAAGTCAATTTAGTAGATGTTTACAAAAATTTGCAACAATTAGAAGAAAATCACAAAGTTCCAATCATTGAAACAGTTAATAAATATTCATATATTCCAATTTATTTTCTCATCATTGTTTCTATTATTGCAATTAGCTAATATTACTATGAAATTAAAACAAGAAAAACAATTTCTATCGAATCATTGAAATTGAGACTTAATGACCTCATTTCATCTCAAGAAACTGCGACAGCTTCTTCTTAACGATGGAGCTGTTATATGAGAAATATACGGTTTATCTTTTTTAGATAAACCTACGCTTTCCGGTGCACATCAGAAATGAGCACCTTGATTAGCAATGATAAATATATTTCATTAGACTTCGTATAGAACAGCCAACGGACATGGTTGTCTATTCGATCCTCACTTAGTTTTAAGAAAATCTTGTTCAACATTTTATAACATTTAAAATTATATTAAAATATACTTAAACTTGACAATAAACAATTAATATTATTTAAAAACAAAATATTCTACACTAAGAATATAACTCGCTAAAAGCATTTATTTTTTGCTTAGCTATTTTATGAGCGGGAGCGCCTAAAGAAGTTATAACAACTAAGGCTGGGAAAAAAAAAATTCTTTCTCCTAACACTTCAAAGACAAAAAATACAGTCAGGAGACGCTGTTTGTTGGGTTCCAAAGTATTTGTTATTTATATTTTATCTTTTTTTTTTTGTTTTATTTGTTATTTAAATTTTATAGTACGATCAATCCAAATTACTTACTGCCTCTCGAAATGGGATGGGTTCGGGAGTTCATTCGTTCACCAAGTCGGCATCCCACCTCGGATAACGTGTGTTACATTTCACCCGACAATGTGAAATGCTACGGCTGGAAACAACTCTACGAACACACACGCAATACTAACCTAACGAAAGATAACTTTACATTCACAAAAGAGTTATTAGGAGCGGGAGCGCCTAAATAAGTTATAACAACTAAGGCTGGAAAAAAAAATTCTTTCTCCTAAAACTTCAAAGACATAAATACAGTCAGGAGACGCTGTTTGTTGGGTTCCAAAGTATTTGTTTTATTTGTTATTTATATTTTATCTTGTTTTCTTTGTTTTATTTGTTATTTAAATTTTATCTTGTTTTATTTGTTATTTATATTTTATCTTGTTTTTTTGTTTTATTTGTTATATAAATTTTATCGTACGATCAATTCAAATTACTTACTGCCTCTCGAAATGGGATGGGTTCGGGAGTTCATTAATGAATCGATGAATTCTAAAACCCCACATGTTACATTTTTTTCAGAATTGAGTTAGTACCGGTATTATAATATATAGACGTCGATCTATCGATTCGTGCAAAAAACTCACATGTAACACTATTCTAAATGTGAAAAATCTTGTTCCGAAACTAAAAGTCATTTCAAAAACACCACAAGTGCAATAACATGTGGTGTTTCTGAACGCAACTGTCATTTATTTTATTTTCCTGTAGGCGCCCATATTTTACTGTGACTTTCTGAAGTATTCCTATCGATTCGTGCAAAAAACTCACATGTAACACTACTGTAAATGTGAAAAAACTCATTCCGAAATATACTCATTTCAAAAACACCACAAGTGGGATAGCATGTGGTATTTCTGAACGCAACTGTCATCTGTTTTGTTTTCGATTAAGCGGCATATTTTACTTTGACTTCGACGTTTATTCGCTTTGTTAATGAAAAATAATATTAATTTGCTGTGATTGTGGTTTAAGTATAATGTCTTCTAATGAAAGTGAAAACTCAGAACCAGTGGTCCGACAGAAAAAAAGGTTGAGGAATGTGGAAAACTACAAAAAAACAAAATCAAAAAGACTCGTTTCCAAAATAAATCCTATTATAACCATCGAGGCCGATATGTGCAGGCGAATTCGCACGGTAAGTTAATTTCATATTATTTTAGTAAGTATTTATCTACTTATATTTACATTGTGTAGCAGATATTTAATCGTATATTTATCTTATTACTTTCAGATGCAGACAAAAATGTTTCCAGAAAGTTTCTGAAGAGGATCGCACAGAGATTTATTCTAAATTCATTTCATTTACAACAAAGAATGAACAGGATGCTTATCTTCAAAGCCTTATTGGAATACAACCCTTTAAAAGACAGCGGAAGAGATCTGCAGACTTTATTCCCAAAAAAAATAAAGTATCGTCGTTTATCTATCAAGTTTCCACGTCCTCCAGTGTTACAACCGTGTGCAAAAAAGCCTTTATAAGCTTACATGGAATCACATCAGACCGAATTCGGCGTCTAAATAAACTAACTCTATTGGGAAAAGGACCTCGGGATATGAGAGGAGCTGGCCCATCAGGAAATGCTATTCCAGGAGCTACTGTATATGCTATAAAACAACACATTTCAGAATTTCCTGTTAAGGAAAGTCACTATTGCTCACGGCAATACAGATACTTAGATGAGAAATTGAATGTGAAATTGATGTGGAAAGCATTTTTAGAAAAGCATCCAAATATCCAGGTACAGTATGCTTTTTACCTCAAAGTTTTCAATGAAAATTTTAATGTTTCATTTGGAAGACCGCAAGTGGATACATGCTGCCAGTGCGAGGAACTCAAGTTGAAGCTTAAAAATCCAAGTTTGAATGATGCTGCCAAACGCACTGCTGCAGCTGAAATGATGATACACAAGCGACGAGCAAAAAAGTTTTTCTCTAAGATGACAGAAGTCATAGAACAATGTAAGGCCAACCCGGAAGTTTCAGGAATTTATATGGATTATATGCAAAACTTGCAGCTACCTGCTATTCCTATTCAGGAAACATTCTATTTGCGTCAGCTAACTGTCAATGTCTTCAATATCCATGACTTGTTAAGTGGAAAATCACTGTTTTATGTCTATCATGAAGGTGAAGCCAAAAAGGGTCCTAATGAGGTGTGCTCCTTTATAAAGAAATACATAGATGAAAATATCCCAAGCACAGTAAAGCATTTATATGTATTTTCCGATGGATGTGGCGGGCAGAATAAAAACAACACCGTCTCTAGGTTTCTGTTGGCATTGGTTGATTCTGGTAGATTTATCTCAATAAATCAATACTTTCCCATCAGGGGACACTCTTTTCTTCCCTGCGACCGAAATTTTAGTGTTGCTAAACGCAGACTCCGTGTGATGGATCGTTTGTATTCAATGGCAGAAATCTGAAAAGTTATTGAAGAATCTTCATCTAAAAAAAATTTACTGTCGTTCCCATTCAAAGTGGTGACATTATAAATTTCAAAGATTGGTGGAGTGAATTTTACAAAAAAAATATTATATCTGTGGAGTCTCATGGTAGACATGTCAAAAAAGAAGCAAAAGAGAATTTTAATATATCAACTTATATGCACTTGTTTTATCAAGAAAGGGGAACAATCATTGCACGGAGATACATTGACAGTGATATGAATAAACACACGTTCAAATTTGGATGTAGAACTGATGTGCATCTGCCATCTACAAAGGCTTACAGTGAGGGCTATATACCCATCAATATAAAAAAAGATTAACGATTTAAAAAAACTTTTCCCTTATGTTCCAGAAGAATACAAAAACTTTTATTTAGATATTTTTGCTAAACCAACTTGTGATAATGAAATATCAGAAGTCTTATGCTCGGGGTACACGACGACACTGACACTCGACACAATTGTCGACACCAGTATCGATGGTGTCCACACGGTAAGCAATTTTTTGTGTCGACATCGGTGTATACATCTAGTGTCCCAGCTCAAGTGTATTGGCTGTCTACACGGGCACATGCGAAACTGATTGCAATTCAGTGTCGTACATTAATGAGTCGCCATGAATAAACGTGCTGCCGCGATCGTCGCTTTATGTGCAATTAATAAAATACGTCGTCGAAAAAGAGATTCATATGGGTTAAAGATTGGATTAAAAGAAGAGCACAGTTAGGGGCTTATAATCAATTGTTATCTGAACTGGAAAATGAAGATCCAGAATGCTACAAAAACTTTCTTCGTATGTAACACGAAGACTTTCAATATTTATTAAACAAGATTTCACCTGCGATAAAAAAACAAGATACGAATATGAGATCAGCTATTACTGTGGGAGAACGTTAATTGTTCACCAAGTCGGCATCCCACCTCGGATAACGTGTGTTACATTTCACCCGACAATGTGAAATGCTACGGCTGGAAACAACTCTACAAACACACACGCAATACTAACCTAACGAAAGATAACTTTACATTCACAAAAGAGTTATTAGGAGCGGGAGCGCCTAAAGAAGTTATAACATATAAGGCTGGGAAAAAAAATTCTTTCTCCTAAAACTTCAAAGATAAAAAATACAGTCAGGAGACGCTGTTTGTTGGGTTCCACAAATGGTGAAAAGAGATTCCTAAGTCCATTCCAATTTCGAGGGCTGCCTAAAGCGGGTCCGCGTAAAGGTGGAAGAACACATCGACGAAAAGGGAGTTCAATGATTGCAACTGACACACCCATTAAACGTGAAATAGAAATGAGAGGAGAAGAAAAGAAACGCAAACAGATGAAGGCGACAGCAAAAATAAAGAAAAGAAAAATTTTGCAAGAGATTTCCAGCGAAGATGAAGATCAAATTAGTATTTATTCTGAAGAGGAACCGACGTTTGAAGATGAAGAAGACGACTATGCGTCGGTAGATCCCGACAATTTTCTTGCCCTCAAAGATTTGCCAAAGGAAGGTGATTTTATTATTGTTGAATTTAAAGTAAAAGGGAAAAGAATATATTACGCAGCTAAAGTTATAGGAGAAAAGGGAAATGATGCAGAAGTCAGTTTTCTTAGAAAGTCTGACATAATACCAAATAATTTTCACATGCCAAATGTGCCAGACATTGCCACGGTTGCACTGAAAGATATTAAAATGATTTTGCCAAAACCTAAATTTTCTGGCAACACAAAGAGAAAACAATGTATGTATCACTTTGACATTGATTTTTCTAATTTTTTAAATTTGCATTAATTTCTTTTTTGACATCAAATTAAACCCCTCAACATTTATTTTGCAGTTCAAAGAATGAGTATATTTTTGTTAAATTTTAATTTTGTGTTAATTATTACTAAAAAAGTAAATATTTTTGTTATTAATCGTTGATATTTAAATAATGTTCCTATTAGCTTAATATTATTTGCCGACTAAAAGTTTAATTAAGAGAAATATATTTTTAATTTCATTTAATTGTGATCTTTGTTAAAATTTTATAAGACTGTTTTGATTATATAATAAGACTGCCTAATAGTACAAATAAATAATATGGAAATTGTTGTATTTTACTGTTTTTTTTTCTGTAGATTCAGTGTGCCCCACTTGATTTACTGTCACCCATGCATTGATCCAAAGTGACCCCACTCCCGGGTCACAGTGGATCAGTTCCCATTTTTTTAAAAGTGGCTACAACTTTTAAGTGTATGTAATATTCGCCAATAAATGCCTTTTTCTTTGAAGATTAGACACTCATATTATGATTTAATTTCAGAGATTAATCATTTAGCCATAAATTTTGGAACTGCGGGACTTAGGAAAAAAAGTGATCCACTGTTACCCAATCTCCCCTACATATCTCGTTTAACCACACGGAAAACTTTGTGGATCCCGTAACTGGGGCATGTACCAATCATGTAGAGGCATTCTGAAGAAATGCGAAACAGAAGAACAAGATGACAAGCGGCACCACTTCAGAATTGCTGCACAGCTATTTAGATGAATTTATGTGGAGGCAGCTTTAGGGGAAAAAAACAATTGAAGCATATGAGAATATGCTATTAAATATTATCCATTTTTACGATGTTAATTAATCTTTGTTTAACCATTTATTTTTGATAAACAAAAAAATGCCAAAATAATTTTTTACTACGTAACGTACACGTAACGTTATTGTGAATGGAGCATGATTGTGAATTAAGCATTAGAGTGAAGAGATGCATATTATATTTGAGTGAAGTTGCCTGCTTTGTAGGTACCGTAAACTGGGGCTACACCGACATTCCAGATAACTTCGACACGTTACGGGGCAACTTTACATTGCGTTGCGCATAGGCACACCATCACAAATAATTAAATTGGCTGCACTGTTGACGCATCTAGAGGTTACGTGCCTATGTTAAGTGTATTTTCGTTGATTGAGAGGTTATGTTTACTTTAGTGAGGTTCCCTAAGAAAAAAAGTATTATTTACTATGTAGGAAAAGTTGTCGGTCACTATAGTCAGACTGAATTTAAAGTATCTTATCTAAAAAAGAAGCCAGGCTTTTCGCGGACATTTGTTTTTTCTAATGTTGAAGATATTTATACTGTTTATATAACTGATGTTGGAATGATTCTTCCTGAACCTAAGCCTCCAACAGTTTGTACTTCTAGAACATCAAAACTTTTCACTTTTTCAGTAAATTTTTCTAATTTTACTGTTCAATAGTTTTTATTATCTTGTTAATTAACATTAACTTTTTGCAGTGCTAATCCGCGCCAAAGATTAAAAAATGCGATTCTAAATTTAAGATAACTAATTTAAATAGAAAATGAAGCAATTTTATGTTTCATTGTTAGAGGAAATTAATTTAATTTTCGTTAATTTTAAGAAAAGTCATTTAAGTTTACATAAGAAAAGTATTTTATTTTTGTTTAATAGAAGTTAATTCTTTATTTTTGTGTTTAATTTCATTGCTAATAAAAGAATTTATATGTGTCGTTTTAACACTGTATATAGGTGTCCCGTTGTTGGGGCAGATTCGTACATATTCCAGATTTAGTTTAAATCATAATTATGGTTGAAACGTCATTTTTTATATGAATCTCAGATAGTTAGACTATAAATTTAAGCTGTCAGGTGATTGATTTATGAAAAAATAAAAAATAAAAAAAATAAAGTGTAGAAACCGTACGAAGGGTCCCCACTTTCCCCTACGTATGTTTTGTTTTTGTTTTGTGTTACTACATAGTAGTAAAAAAATGGTTAGAACGTATACAAAAAAGTTAGGCGGCAGGGGATATCGTAATTATAGCGAAAATGATATCAAAAATGCGGTTGCTGCAATAAAACAGGGTATGTCTCAAAAAGCTGCAAGCATTCAATTTAAAATAGCCTGAACAACATTATTAGACAAAGTGAACCAAAATCACCCTGGCAAAGTGGGTCATCCAACGGTCTTAACCAAAGGAGAAAAACAGTTAATTGCCAAAACTCTTGGTGTAATCAACGACTGGAGATATCCCATGAGTAGTGTAGACATTACGGCGATTGTATCTGGGTTTGTTACGAAACAAGGTAGAAATGTGCGTGAGTGGAAAGACAATAAGCCGGGTTACGATTTTGTTAAGGACTTTGCGTCCAGAAATAATTTAACAAAGCGTTTAGCAACTAATATTAAACAGCAACGAGCTTCTGTTGGCGAAATACAAATTTCGGAATTTTTAAATAATATCAAGACCCATTTGTTGAACGCTAAACCCTGCAATGTACCTATACAACTATGATGAAACCAATATTACGGACGATCCGGGCGCAAAAAAAGTTTTAGTCCCACGAGGTAGAAAAAGGGTGGAAAGAATAAAAGAACATTCGAGGACAGCGGTTAGCATTATGGTATGCGGTTCAGCTGATGAAAATTACTCCCACCTATGGTTGTATACAAGAGTGGAAATTTGTATCAGAACTGGACAGCAGGGGGTCCTTTTGAAACGGTTTATGCAAACAGCAAAGCAGGTTGGTTTGACATGAACTTTTTTGAGCAGTGGTTTTTCGATGTTTTGCTTCCACACGTAAAAGCAAACTTCGAAGCAGGTGAAGAAGCAATTGTTATTGGTGATAACTTGGCGTCCCATTTCTCTTCGCGTGTGATAGAAGTTGCTCTGGCGAACATTTACACGACTTCACTGCCACCGAACGCAACACACCTTATGCAACCGTTGGATGTGAGCTTTTTCAGTCCAATGAAAAAAAAAATGGAGGTCAATTTTGGACAGTTGGAGAAAGGAATCACGCCGAAAAGGTTCCATACCAAAGGAGGAATTTCCAACACTCCTAAATAAACTTTGGGTGGGAATTTCATCCAAAGTTAAGGAGAATTTGAAATCAGGTTTTCGAACTACAAGGTTATGTCCATTTAGCCCAGCAGCTGTGTTGAGCAAGCTTCCTAATTTGTCATCGTCAGGTTCAGAAAGATTGTTGGACGAAAGTCTTTTAAACTTTCTCAAGGAATCTCGTAGATTTACAAACAACCCCGTCGAAACCAGAAAGTGAGGAAGGAAGATTCCCGTGCGACCCGGCCAGCAAATGCGTATCACAGCAGATGAAAACAAGGAGGCATCACTTGAGGCTGTGTAGAAGATCCATCAAGTAATTTAACAAATGCACAAGGAAACGATTTTACTGACGATGAGGATTTATCATTTATCTGCCTTAAATGTAGGGACAGATGCGCTTGCGCAAAAAAGCAGAAGAAGACTAGTACACCTGTTAGCACCGCTTCAGAGGCTGGTCCTTCAAAGGCTAATGCTTCAAAGGCTGATTCTTCAATGACTGGTTCCTCAAACGTTGGATCTTTAAAGGCTGGATCTTTAAAAGTAAGAAAAACACATGCGCAGACAACGGACGACGAAAAGTGCTCAATGTGTAAATGTGGATACATGACGTATACAGTTCTTGATTGGATTTCCTGCATCTCTTGCCTCAAATGGGTTTGTGGCAAATGTAACTCCCCAATACGAATGCCATTCTTACAGTTCATGCGCAATATATCTTTGCGTCTTTTCATCGTACGCCGAGAAGAAATCGTGGATAAAATGTATATTGTGCAACAAATGGATCTGCGGTAACTGCAATGGCGGGTCTAAGAAGATCCAATATACATGCCCAATTTACGAAGACGACGATTAAGTACCTAGGTACTTAGGTACCTGATTTTGGTCGTTCTTTAATAAGAAATCCTTTTTTATTTTTATAATATTCCTTACTAGTATTCGTGTTCTTTAATGTCTAAGAAGGATATATATTTTGTTACTTTTTGAGAATTATATATTTTTATTTTTTGTATTTTTTTAGTCTATTAACGTAAATATATTTTTTAAAACAATCATTAAGTGCCAAAGTTGCCCAGGTATAGCCTTATTTCGACATAATGTGTATTTTAAAGTAGTAATGCTGAAAACATGTCGAAGTAGCCCCAGTTTACGGTATGTAAACTTATAGCTATTTTTGTCTCGAGACATGACGTAAACTGCAGGATTGTCCGTAAATGATCAGCGACCACATTTGACACAGGCGACAAATCAACAAATCGAACGGCGGAAGCTTTGTTAAAGAAGTTATTCGACAGACTGTGCATCGTTCACAATCACATGCTTGAAGCACAAAAACATAAGTTAAAGAGTATGCAGGAATTCGAGCATACAGTAAACAGTTAAACACACACGTTCATGAGGCATGAAGTTACATTAATTCAATCAACAAGAGACCAAAAAATCAATACAAGTTAACGTCTAAGTCAAATTTTGAAGAATAGATAAACTGCTTGGAGACAGAGCTTACGAGCTGGAGTTTACTTGATATGATTGATCCAAGTCAACCAGCATCGACTGGATTTTCAGAGTTTTATATTATACTGAAAAAGAGCTCAGAGAAAGATATTATTATTAGTCACATAGACGAAGACTATCATAAGAAGATTGTAGATTTAACTTAGGGCAAAGTCAGTTCAACACCAACATCTATCAGAACTCGACTTTACAACCTGAGCATGTCCAAAGATGAAGGAGTTCACAAATTTTGTGAAAGGTATGATCAAATAATCACGGAGCACGAATTGAGTGACGACCCTCAAAAACTGACTGACGACGAGAAGCACGCTACGTTCTATCAAGCCATTATTGGAGCCATGCTAGAAGTAATACCTATTGCTTATTACAGCCGAATCTGTATGTACAGATTCGGCTCTAATATCAACCACTGGATATGGAAGCCTTGAGAAAAACGATGTATCGTATACAAGAGGATAACGATGCAGCTGGAGGATCTTCAGATGGAAAAGATGTAACAGCCTCAAGAGTTATGGTGCAAAAATTTAAGAGTAACAGAAACAAGTGCTACAGATGCAACAGAGAAGGGCACTGGCAAAAATAAGGTGCCTGGGGGTATTAAAGCCCAGGGGGGAAATAAAACCCATGGCGATTACGAGCCAGATCGTATGATGAGCGATTTTGAGGAATTTTTTTCCTTGCTTTTAAAAAAATATTCTCTGGAATCCAATTATCCGGATGCTATTTTCACTTCAACCAGTATGTTTGGCGTCACATTCAAACTTGTGGGTTGCAGAAGGCTTATGATTAGACATCGGACTTTTAGTACAAAAACGCTAAAAAGTCAGAGACGGACTTTTTAGCATTCAATAACAATAGTCAACTGAAGTCAGAGACGGAATTCACTAGACTATTGTTATTGAATGTGTTTGTAGAGTATTGCATAAATCATTCCTAATACTGAACGTCTGAACATTTTATAGTGACACATATCAAATCATATCTAGATAGGTTGTACTTCCCCATCAGTTACTGGCCACGTGATCTTTGCTTTCATATTGCAACATTCAGAGTTCTGGCAGCACACAATAAAATAATTTTACTTTGGGTGTTGGGACACCCTGGAATCGAAAAAAACAGAAAAGCTCATGAATTGGCAATGAAAGGACCGTCAATTTCATACAATGACCCTGGGAGTGTCTAAAAGCACAGTACGGAGTCAAATAAGGGAATTGATAAAAAATTAACATAAGACTTGCTGAATCAGGCAGCAACGTGACAAGGCTTTTATTAAAGGGTCATCCCGAAAGATGACTGACGAACTACTAGTACAACTTAGTAAGAACAATCTTTGTCTCGCGGTAGATCTCCTAACAGGACATTGTGTTCTGAGAGAACACCTCCGAAGAATCGGCCTGTTTAATGGAGACTTAAGGTGCAGATAGTGCAATAGGGAAACGGAAGCGGCGTACCATATTCTGAGCGAATTCGAGGCTCTGGATCGCAAAAGACAGATAATAAAAATAATAATAATAATCTTTATTAGTACAAAGAAATGTAGAAATTAAATACAAGACATACACTACAAGAAAAGGGCTAAGACCAAAAGTTTGCAATATGTAAAGTGCCAATACGAAAACATGTACATCAGCTGGGAAGAATGACATACATGAAATGACTATATGGTCAGATAATTACTCTGGCCAAAACAGACATATCAATTTGATTTTTATGTACATATGGGCATTACACAAATCTCCTCACATTCACACAATTAATCCTAAATATTTGCTTGGCATATCCACATTGGAAGTGGATATGGCTCATTCTATTATTATAGAAAGGCAAAGAAAATTTCTGAAACTAAGCAAATTTGTACAATACATGACTTGGCGCAAATGATTCGCATGGTAAGCGAGAAAATCCTCTGGTTGTACACTAGATGAACATCGAAGATTTTATGCTTTAGGATCAAACAATAATTCTCCTTTCGTAAACCAAAAAAGGGATAGCTTATCTAAAAACGATCAAATTTCCAAGATGGTTTATTTACAATGTATAACAGATTATGTCGGTATGCTAAGATATAAAACCAGTTTCGAGGACACGAATTTTAAGAAAGTCAAATACGTCATATTCAAAACTGCAATATTGGACACTATTTCGATTTGTTCACTATTTAGTTCACCATACCAAACGATTAGAAAATATTCAAATTAACTTTCCAATACGAGGACACTCGTACCTTGAGTGTGACAGAAACATGGCTAATGTCAACCAAAATAAATGGGCAGAATTACCTAAAGATTGGATTGAAGAACGCGAAGGAGTCACCGTTTCGTGTAATTGAGGTTAACAGACAATTAATTTCGTGGATGGATTCAATTTCTTGGCACGCGCTACTTGAAAAAATGCCCATTTAAATCCAGACCGATTAGGGAATTAATCGCTGAGAAGGCACACCCACGCATGTTGAAACAAAGGTCGTCGTACCATGGACATTGGGACACTGCAGTAGTCAACAGCCCTGGTTTACACCCACCAACAAATAATCCTGAATTACGACCAAGCGAATTTATTCTTCCTGAGGTGGCATATCAAGGTAATTAATAAAAAAATCTATATTTATACTTAGGTCTCATTTTGTTATCTTTACAGCGCCTCTGCCAATCACGCATGAAAAATTTCAAGATCTCAAAAATTTCTGCGGCGAGGAAGCTCGACAATTCTATTGCGAGCTTCCAAAGATGACCCCACGACCAAAGTTGAAAAGCAGCAGCGAAAGAAAAATAACACTGCGTTTATAAAGGGGGTGCAAGCATCAAATTCTAAGAAGCGGCAGACCAAGAAAGACTAAAAAATATTATTTTAGTTTGTACATGAGGGACTATCGTAGAAATTAGTTTTCTCATAATATTTGTTTCATTTTTGGGAAAGAGCATTTTTTTTATAAAATTATTCAAGTAAACTTTTGGATTAAACTAATTTTTCTTTTGTGCGAATAAGCAAATTTGTTTTCATTTAAGTAACTTTGTAATAATAATTATTATTGTGTTAATGAATGAAGTATTCAACAAAATAAATGACAGATGATAAGAGCTTATTTTTTTTATTTCTACGTTATATTCCCCCTTTTTGCATAAAATAATTGTTCATTACTTTAAAAACAATTTTTTAATCGAAACATATTATTAAAATCAAGATTAAAAAGCGTTATTAGACGTAAAATACAATGATAAAAACATAAAAAAAATCATTAGTGCATTAAATTGAACGAAGCAGTAGTATAAGAATGAAAGTTATAAGCGCGTTTTCTGTGAAAAGCTAAAAAACAACATATCCCCTTTTTCCCATGGACCCCTCATATAGGAAAAAAACAGGAAAACCCGTCTATGAAAATACTGAAAATCTTATTATTGACATTAGAAATTCAATAATCCACAATTACGGTGAACATGAAAAGGGTAATGAAATAAAATATTTTTGCGAAGCCCTCTACAGTAATAACTCTGAAATCAGTGAAATGAACCTGTGCGGATTATGGAAAGATGTAATGTCAGTCATCAGCAGATTATCATTACAAGCACCGAGTCTGATCATGAATATGGATTCAAATATTGCGGAATGTTATAATTCCATCATAGCAAAATTCACAGGGAGTAAACGAATAAATTTTGCTTTAAGAGGATCTTACCAAACTCGATGTGCGGCTGCAGCTATTGCTGTCAATTCTGAAGGGGAGTACTGCAACATCGTCCACCGTGCTGTGAAAAACTACTCCGGGGAAATATACGAAAAACTTCACTCCAAGGACAATTGCCCTACGAAAAAAATTATAAATGCAGGCGCAATATACTAAAGCGAAATCGTAAACGTACCGTGAACCCCGTTTCTCTTGTAGATGCAGATTACGGACCTGAGGCAAGTACGCAATAAGATATGTGTCCATCTGAATACGAAGAAAAACAAGAACAATTTTTAAAAAACACACACCGAGGTGTCCGGAGAAAAAATGTCACATATCAAATTATCTACAAGAGGTCAAAGCGACCTACTACTTCGTGTGCAAATACAATACAAAATTTGTTATATTCTACTTTTAGTGGTAGTGTTGCAACGCGCTATGGAATAGACAATGAAATAATTGCACGCGAAGAATTCCATAAACTCACTGGATTGACGGTCGTAGAAAGCGGTTTCTTGGGAGCTAGTCCGGACGGGTTAATTATAGAAGATGCCATTTTAGAAATAAAGTGTCCAATGTGTGCGAAAGATTATACGCCTACAGGAGCAATCGAGAAAAAAATTATAAAGTTTGCTATTGTCACTAAATCTGGCGAAATAGTTTTGAAACGAAATGATAAATAATTATTTTATTTCTATCAGGTACAAGGCTTGCTGCATGTTGTGAGCATGTCGGCGGGTTCTCTGTGACTTATCAACACGTGGGAGGTCTGATTGGTCAATCAGATCGAGACGAAGTAGACGGGAGTAGCATAAGCGAGGTCAAACAGGAACGCAGACAGGGAACGCGAGCCGAGGACACGGACATTTTATTGTGATTAAACGATGGACATAAATAAAAAAACGTTTGCACTTCCCTCTAGAAGAACTATCTCTAAGCTTTTGGGGCGTGTTACCTTTCGGTGTGGTATTAACGTTCACATTTTAAATAATCTTCAAGCAGTTGTGAAAGGCATGTTAACAGGCATGTTAACTTTTTGTAATTAAAGTAGATAAAATGTTTATTCTAAAATTTAATAGGTACTGCAGTCTAATTTTTGACGAAATGTCCCTTGAAGCTGCCCTTTCATACAACCAAAGGCACGTTTTATTTGTGGCTTCCAAGATAATGGGGAAACTCGGCTGCCACATTTCGCAGACCATGCAATGGTTGGCATATTGCGAGGGATGAGAAAAAAGTGGAAACAGCCCTTTTGTTTTTATTTTTGTAAAAGTGCGATGAGCACAGCAGAGGTGGCATTCACTGTCCTTAAGAGAATAACAGAAGCTACACAGTCCATTGGACTACAGTGACTTGATATGAGACAGTGATGACAATTGGGTGTCTTATTTCTTATTGGTTCGCCATGTCACATGGTGTGCGCCGCCATGTTGAGGCTATTGAAGTCTTGTTTACTACTGCAAAGCATTGTATTCTGTGTTAACACGTTCTGTTTACGTTGCTGGTGTTGTTTTAAAAGTGGTTTTGTCGTTTTGTGCTCAATTAATTAGATTCTAGCGATCTCAAGTGACTAAAAAGGACTATTTTGTGTATCGAACAAAAATTGTAGTTGCGGTATTGCCATAATTTTCAATCGATTTCAATTTTCAGGTTAAAGCATTGAGGTAGGTACTTTGTTTACTTAGATTTTGATTTTGCTTGTAAAGTTTTGTACAAAATTTAAGTACAATAATAAATCTTTTCGATTATTGTATCCATCTGTAAGTATGTATCAGAAGTTTTGTTATCTAAACAGAAACTTGTGAGGATTTAAATTATAGTTAATTTTTTTTTGTAGCTAAAAACTAATATGCCTGGCTGTGCTGCAGTAAACTGCAGTAATTCTGCAAAGAAAGGTTTTTTAATGAAACGTTTTCCCCGAAATTCTGTGAGAAGAAAGGAATGGTTAATTAAAATGAATAGAGACAATTGGAGTCCTACTGATTTTTCGTGTTTATGTGAGGTTAGTGTGCCGCTCTAGTTTTTTCAGTTTAAAAATAACCCTTGGGTTTATTATTATTCGTACCTATTTAATATTTTAAACGCAGGTCCATTTTGCCCCTGAAATGTGGGAGAAAGCAAGAGAAGATGGCACCCGTAAACTGAAGGCGAATGCAGTTCCAACAATTTTTTCTTTTTCACAACCAAGAAAGCCACGAAAGCCTCCAAAGCGGAGAGAAACTCCAATAAAGAAACTGAAACCGATAACTGGTAAGTTAATTTTTAATTTGCTTGATTTAAATAACATAGGATGTAAGTGATAAGGTAGAATTTTGCCGATAGCCCAATGCTGATGATTACACTTGAACATTGACCGATGCCAATTGCAGATGCTTGACATCTGTATTTGACTCTCAAAAAACAAAATCTACAGAAACTGTTAGTTCATAGAATTTATAATTTGGTCGGTGCGAGCGCATTAATTATTAATTTTGATTCTATTTTTAAGTTATGTCGTGATCGTTTTTGTTTTAAGTCATTCTGAGCCCTAAATCAGTCATCGGCGTTGAGTTCTCCGATGCCGATGGTTAAAGTTTTGGACTATCGGTGCTGAAGCCGATGCCAATGTATTGGCCGAGCCGTAATGTAAGCTTTAAACAAGATGCGAGTAGTGAGAACAGTTTTTGATGTTTTTTATTTTAATAGTGATGGAAACGGTTTCGTTTATAAGCAATTGTGTACCTGCCTATTTGATGTTTTCTTTGATTAACTAAAAAAAAAAAAAGAAGTAGGCTGATATTGTTATTATTATTTAGGATAAGATACGGAAAGTGTTGAGATACCGGAGGATACGGAGCTAAATCCTGTTGATTTAATGGCGCAGGCTCAACCATCTACAATGTAGAATTGAAAGCGAGTATGGAGATTTACTGTTTTATACTGAAGTAAGATGGCTTAGTCGTGGATTGACACTGCAGCGGTTTCTGAGTTTAATTGAAGAAATCGAAATATTTCTGACGGAAAAGAAAAAGGACGTTCCTGAACTCAAAAATACTGATTGGTTATGTGACTTAGCTTTTCTAGTAGACATCACAAATCACCTGAATGTCTTAAATACGCGACTTCAGGGCAAAGATCAACTGATTTCCCAGCTATACTCTCATATTTTATCTTTTCAATGCAAATTGACTCTTTTCAGATCACAAATAAATTCATGCAATTACGTCCATTTTCCTAATTACAAGAAAATGGCAGTAAAATTTAACAAAACTAGTGTCAATCTCGCTTATCTAGAAAAATTAGATATTTTGATCAATGCTTTTCAAGAACGATTTTCAGATTTTAAACATGTTAAACCGCTGTTGGACATATTCAGCAATCCTTTTATCATTTCGCCTGAAAATGCACCAGAATCAATGCAGCTTGAATTGATTGACATGCAAAATGATAATATTTTGCGCAATAAATTTCATGAAGGTGACTTGGTTAACTTCTACCGCTGCATTGATAAAAACGCTTATAAAGTATTGCGAACAAATGCACTCAAATATGTAAGCTTATTTGGATCTACATATATTTGTGAGCAAACGTTTTCGATTATGAACACTAATAAAACGAAAAATCGAAACCGACTAGCAAATGAAAGTTTGGAAGCAATTTTACGTGTAGCAACAAGTAATATAGATGCAAATATCACGAAAATTGTTAGCTCAATGCAATGCCATGTCTCCAATTAAAAATTATAATGTCATTAAATTGGTTTTAAACTTTTATTCAAGTGTTTTTATTTGTAGCGGCCCGCCTTTAGTTCATAATTCGCCCGAGCGGCCCTTAGTCCCAATAAGTCTGTGCATCCCTGATCTACATCAACTGCAGACTCACATACCATCCAGTCATTCACATCACAGTCCACCTCCAGTGATGATAATGAATCTGGTGTCGTCCCTTCACAGGAATCAATTCAAAGTTCACAAGCAGAACTACTTACACGTCTGAACACATATGAGAAATTGTATTTTAAAGAGAGAGCAAAAGCCCAAAAATACAGAAGCTTGTTAAGAAATACTAAAAAGAAGGTCAAGAAATTGGAATCGAGTGCTGAGTTAAAACTTCGTAGCTCTCCGATATTACAAAAATTACTTAACAAAGACCAAATCAACAAAGCTTATGAAATGGTCTAATGAAACTGTGACAAAGTCATTAAAATTAAAATTCAGTTGTGGAAATAACGGCTACAAAGAATTGCTACAACAAGGCTTTCCATTACCATCTATTAGAACTCTTCAAAGAAGGCTTCAAAACCTAAAATTTGATTCCGGAGTTCTTGATGAGGTATTTGAATTTTTAAAAATAATGGTTAATATGTTTGAATCACAGGAAAGAGATTGTATATGTTAGTGCTGGATGAAATGGCAATTACTCCGGGAAAGGTATTTGATACTTCTTTAAACAAATATTTTGGAGAAGTGACACTTCCTGAACACAAACACACAGAAATTGCAAACCATGTATTGGTTTTTATGCTTGGTGGTGTCACAACACGTTGGAAACAGGTGGTGGCTTACCATTTTACTCCAGATTCTGTAAAGGGCGCAATTTTCAAAAACATAATCGAGTCTATATTTCAAAAGGTAGAAAATTTAAAATTAAATATCTTAAGTGTGACATCTGATATGGGATCTTCCAATCAAGCACTTTGGAAAATTTGGGGAATTTCAGCAAGCAGAAATTCACCGATTACTTGCAAAATACCCCACCCTTTGCATCCAGATAAATTTGTGTACATTTTTGCCGACGTACCTCATTTATTTAAAAATAATAGCTAAAAAATATAATTTACCAGCACAAGAAGTATTGTCAAGTCACATTTCTGAAATTCTTGCGCATCAAAAAACGCATATTTTTAAATTAGCACCAAAATTAACCGAAGAAGATTTGCTTCCAACACATTTTGCAAAAATGAAAGTATCCACATCAACAAATGTTGTGAGCCACACAGTAAGTAGTGCTTTAAAGTTTTTAGCAGAAGAATTAAAAAAGCCTGCATACCTAACCACAGCTTGGTTTTTAGACCAAATTGAAAAGTGGTTTTATATAATGACTTCCAGACATCCATCATGTGCACTTAGTAAATTTAATATGGAAGCTTATAATGAGGCTATTACATTTTTAAAAGATTTCATGGACATATTTTCAAACATAGAAGTTGGCTACAAAAAACTGTGGAAACCTTCACAAACTGGTGTTCTTATTTCCACCCAATCAATGTTAGAATTGCAGGCTGAGTTATTAGATCAGAAAGAATATCAGTTTGTTTTAACCAGTCGTTTTTCTCAGGACTGTTTGGAAAACCTATTTTGTGTTATGAGGTCCAAACAAATTATTCCTAATGCTGTTCAAGTAAAAAATAATTTAAAACTGATTTGTGTCTCACAATATTTAAAAAATGCCAGTACAAGCAGTTACGATGAAGACGATAGGTAGTTCATGTCTGGGTTTTTAGATTCCATTCAAACAACGCAACCAAAATATGATGTTGTTCAGTTACCGTCTGAAATAGAAGAGCCCATATTTAACTTAAGTCACAGTGAATTAAATTCAATGTACAATATATGTGGTTACATACTTAACAGTATAAAGAAAACTTCAAAAACATGCAAAACTTGTATAAATGCTGCGGGCTCTAAAACTCCAGCGTACAATAAATTTACAAAATTTACATTAATTAAGCGATTTAGAGAGCATTCCCTTTTTTTCTGCAATGAAATTTTGTTTTATTTTTTTTTAGAAATGGAGAAGATTTTCAGAAAGTACATTTCAATTGTATCTCCTCAAAATGTAAATTTAAAAGACTTTTTCTTTAAGGAAATGATTAGTTTACAGATAAATCTCCCGGAATGTCATAATTTAAAAGAAAAAATTATTAAAAGATTTATTATATTTAGATTAAAAATACATTCGAAAAAAAGCAAACGTGAATCAAAAAAACATGCTAGTAAGTCTGTAGCTGGTTCTCTTCTTTAGAAATATCTTTAAAAACTTCGGCTATATTTTCTCAAAATGTAAATTTTGTAGATTGTTTCTTTAAAAATAAATGTAATAATTTAAATAAAAAGATTATTAAACGATTTATTATATTTTTTGTCGTTTTATTTCTTGTATTAAATACCATACCTACAAGCTATGCTGCAAGTCTACAAAGGGAAATTTTCTTGTCAGATATAAGTAGTTTAATTTGATTGATTTCTAGTTTAATTGGATTGATTTCAAGAATATTTTATTTTATTAAAATCTTACATATAATAAACCGTTTCTAATTATGATATTTCACCCATAATTTCTTTTAATTTAATTATTTTATCCATAAATTCTGCTAATATTGTAATGCTGCTAGTGTTAAATTTGCCTCAACATGGCGGATGGGCGGAGCTTCGTTCCCATTGTCGTCACTGTCTCTATCAAGCCACTGTACATTGGACTAACAGTCGTTGCAACTGTTTGTGATCAGCTATCAACCAATTCTGCTGCCATAGGCTTACTTAAAGCTGAAACAGAAGAGGAAAATAAAATGTTTGGTTTTTCCATCGGTGATAAGGAGATTATCCCGTTTACTGAAAGGGCTGAGGAACAATTTCATAAATGCTGATAAGGGTACGTAATTTTTTCTTCTATAAAATTAAAATTTGTTAGGTATTATTTTGATATCAAATCAATTAATTGTAATGTATGTTACAGTAAAATTTACATGGAAAAAGGAAGTCCAAACAGCGTACTGGAGTGATGTTGTTGCACTCTATATGGCCGTATACACGGTCAGGCATACCTTCGCGCCTACCTGAACGCACGGAAGCTCGCAAGCAAGTGCGATCGTGTGTATGCTGAACTGATGGTGCGTTCAGGCCATTTGGCGCGGTGTGAAGCGAACTGGCGATTCCTGATTTTTCGAGCAAGCTCGCAGGCAGATTTTAACGTGTGTACGCTTCTATGTGCCAAGCCTTCATTTTCAGTCAGTTTTATTGAAACTACCTCAGTTTACTGTTGATTTGTGTAAAGTAAAATAATAATTTATAATATAAAAATGAGTACAAATAAAAGAGAAAGAACAATACTAACAGAATTTATAGAAATGTACAGGGAAAATACATGTTTATGGAAAGTGAAAGGCAAGGAGTACATGGACAAAAATAAAAAGGATACTGCGTGTAAACTTCTGTTGGAAAAATTAAAAGAACTCAATCCAGATGCTGAAACAGAAGATGTAAAAAAAAAATCAATTCGCTAAGAAGTTGTTTTAGAAAAGAATATAAAAAAGTAATAAATTCTATGAAATCGGGAGCTGGGACAGAAGACATTTATCGACCGCAACTGTGGTATTATGATTTATTAATGTTTTTAAAAGACCAGGAAATACCTAGATCCAGTGTGGGTACGAGTAACCCAAACTTTTTGGAAGACCTTTCTGAGGTAATTATCGGATTACGTATTATGCATAAAAATTAGTGTATATTCCATCTAACGAAGGAAATTTATTTTTACAATATTTGTTTTTTTTTTTTCTTTTTCATTCGCTTAGTGTATACATATTATTTTTAAATCAATACATCACAATAAAAGATTGGCTAATTTCATTTTTATTAAACCGTAATGTGTTATTTTAGGATGGAAGTCAAGAAGACGAATCCGCACGCAATGTTGAAGTAAGGAGTGAAGACAGCATTAGCAACGTGGAAAGTCCAGAATTACCACCGACTCCATCGAGCTCATTTTCAAATAAACGAACAGGTCACAAAAAAATAAAATCAAATACTGACTCTATTTTGGAACTCGTGTCACGGAAACTTGATTCTGCAAAGGACGACCAACATGACGTTTTTGCAAAAAATGTTGCAGAAAAGTTAAGACATCTAGATCCAATAATGAGGATTTTGGCGGAAAAATTAATAAATGATGTCTTGTTTGAAGCCCAAATGGGGTCGTTAAATAGACGTACTTGTATATCTATTCCACCATTAATTGACAATTATTCAAACAGATTATCTTCCAACGAGTCATATGTAAGACAACCAAGTTACCACCAGTCACTACAAATCCAAGAGACTAACCCCTTAAACTCTAATGAACCCAGTTACTCATTAACGCAGAGAAATACTGACTTAAACCCAGAAGAAACAGACAGTTCAATAAGTCAATATTTTGCATCTTACCAATGAATGTCTGTTTTTGATAAGTATTATTTTTTATCGTTTGACGTTTCTATTGTTTAACTTCATATAATGATTTCTTTTCTGTTGTAGTTATTGAAATAATTTATTTTGTATTATGATTACATTTTGAGGGTGATATTTATTTTTGATTACCTACTTTAAATCTGGATTTTTTTGTTATCCTATAAATAGAAATAAAAATAAGAATATTTTTTTGGAAACAAGGTCAGCCAATTTATATTTTTTATAAAATTGTACAAAGAATTGTCAATTTATAAATATAGTAAACGTTTCCCCAAACTATGTTATGAAAATGAAATTCATTCAAAGAAACGAATTTAATGAATTTCATTTTCATAACTATTTTTATAATATTAATAATTTCATGTACTGAAGATGCCACACAGTTTGGCGAAACGTTTACTATATTTATAAATTGACAATTCTTTGTACAATTTTATAAAAAATATAAATTGGCTGACCTTGTTTCCAAAAAAATATTCTTATTATTATAACAATTTAAACACTATAACAATGATATAAAAATAAATAAATAAAATTATGAAATATTTACTAATAGCTGTTTTTATTTCTTTCGATGATTTTTTACATATTTTTAATAGATTACTTTATTTATTAATTACATTTTATTCTGAATCAATTATTAAATTATCTGTATTACTTATGAATTTGTAAATTAAAATTTGAAAATGAAAATGCCTATGAAAATTTGCAAATTTAATGAAAAAACGACTATTACTGAGTTATGCGATCATGCTGCCAGGGCACTTTACCTTCTTCATTGAAATATTTTAAAAATGACTCCCTGACTTCTTTCGCTTGTTGATTTGCCCGGCGATTATGTCCCCGTTGTAAATTTGTCAAATTTGTTGCACAGTTAACGTCATCAGTATTATTTGCATTTTCTTTTGTATTTAATGATGCCATATAGGACTCACCACACTTACGACGTAAATAGTTGTGCAATATACAAGTCGCTAATACTGCCAATTCTGTGGTTTTTAGATTCATGTTTATTTGGGTATGCAGTAGCCGAAAACGAGCTGCTAGAATACCAAAGACAATTTCAACTACATTTCTAGCCCGAGACAGGCGGTAATTAAAAATTTTTTTCGAGTAGTCAAGTTCTTTAACATTATAGGGTTTCATAAAATTTTCTCGTAATGCAAAGGCTTCATCACCAACGAACACCAATGGTAATTTTATTTTTTTAGGGCCAACTTCTTTAAAATCTGGTATGTTCAAAGAGTTATCTATTAGTTTGCGGAAAAAATCGGTATTTTCCAAGACGCCACCATCTGAAACACGACCATTTGTTCCAACATCAATTAATATAAACTCGTAATTAGCATTAACAATTGCCATTAGAACGATGCTAAAGAATCCTTTATAGTTGTAATAATATGAGCCGCTATTTGGAGGTCGAACAATACTAATGTGCTTGCCGTCGATGGCCCCCAGACAATTAGGGAAATTCCATTTCTCTTCAAAACCGTTAGCTATTTTCTCCCATTCATTTTTTGTTGATGGAAACTGTAATAAATGAAAAATAAGTGAAAAATAAATACATAATAGATTGTCGTTAGTCTTACTTTTGCAAACTCCTTCCAAAGTACAGTACATATTGCTTTACAAGTTTCTGGAATAATTTTTCCTAGAGCTTGTGGAGATATTACGGCACTGTACTTTAAATCCTGTAAACTGCGCCCAGTTGCCAGCCATCTTAAAGTGGATGATAATCTTTCGTGTGGACTTATAGATTGTCGCATCACAGTATCTTCTTTTTGGATGTATGGTGATACCAAATCTAACAGTTCCATGTACACTTCTTCGGGCATTCGCATGTAATTTCTGTAATCATCTGGTTCTAATTGAAGCTCTTTTAATAAGTTTATGTGGGTATATTTGTTCCTCTTAAGTAGCCATGCCTTTACCCACTTTCTTTTATTACATCTTTTTTCTCTGGCCCTTTTCTCACTAATCACACACGCAATTGCAATGCTAATTAAACATAAGTCTTTATTATTCAATGACATGTTTTGACTGCGGTTCGCTCAAAATGAAGTGGTGTCTCTCAGTCTTTACGTGAACGTGTGTACGCTTGATGAAGTATCATACTTACTCGCAGACTTGCCTCTTCAGGTAGGCGCGAAGGCATTCCTGACCGTGTATACGGCCATTATGAATTGGATGTTGGTGACTATGACACTCGTATGTTGAACAAACTAACGGATGCCCATATTTACGAAGACAAGATGAAAAAGATGAAAGTTAATCTTGTTGCGCAAGTATTCTCTCATCGTGTATCTTCTACAATGAGGGGATTGGTTAAGTATGGTAAAGAATTATTTATCATTAAATGATGACATTTTATTATCTCTGAATAATTTTTGAATTCTTCTAAGTGCAACTGATAAAACACAAACTGTCTTCGATAATACATAAAATTGCAATTTTTTTACAAATATTCTCTCTTTCATTTCAGGTAACGGATCTCTTTCTCCAAGTGCAGAAGATACTGCTGATTTCTTGCTCTTTGAAGACAGGGTATTCGACAGTGTAAATGGAGTGTTATTGGAGCCAACACACGACAAAGACCTTCGATGTGTAGTGAAGAAAACCTCGAAACACGTTTCATTTTGGTACGAGGCAATTAAGGTCTTTGAATCCATAAAATTCTTCTCTAGGGCCCGTGAATTCATACCACCAACTATAAAAAATTGGGCTAAGACATTGCGTGGGATGATCTATCTTTGGGAGAAGTTGCAGCGAGACGGTTTTGAATTTCTGACCTCACGAAATATAAACCAGGATCCTCTTGAAAATTTTTTTGGAAGCGTTCCTAACCATGGGTGCAGAAATATTAACCCCACATGCAGTGCATTTGAGGCTTCCCTCAAGACTCTGGTTATCAATAATTTTCTTTCGCCGCACTCTCCAGGTCGAAATTGTGAAGAAGATGCAAGTGATGGAGCCCTTTCATGTCTTAAGAATTTTTTGAGTGAGGAAGAAATGCACAAGCGTCTAATCCCCAAGCCATATTGATCATCTGTGCACATGCGCCAAAGGCATCAGCTGTTAGACAAGGAACGAAGCGTTGGCAGTGTTCAGTTGACAACTATTGTTTGTTTATGTGAATTGTGAGCCTAAAAAAATAGTTTTCGTTTTGTATGTACATTTTGTAATTTGTTTATTTTCAAAAATGAATAGCAAGCAGTTTCCCTGTTCTTCGTGCGAAAGTGCATTTTCTAACTTTTCAAACATGAAGAGACACGTGTTGAAATTACACCGTAGTGAAGTGAATAGTAATGATAATTTGAAACGTTCAAAGAGATGTTTGAATGATAACTTTGTGTGTGATATCTGTTATAAAAAATTCATGTACAATAGCAGTATGAAATTCCACAAAAAAAGTCATGAACAAGAAGAGTCTCCACATAAAAATGTTACAAATAACCAGAAATGCCCCTTGTGTGATTTCACTGGTGATAAAACAAGGGTAATAACACATTTTACAGACGTACATGACATTACATTTGTTAAAGAGACAATTCGTTTCGATACTACGGAACAATTCGAAAGCTGGAAAAATGATTTTGAAAAGGATTCAAAAGCAAGATTTGTAAAAGAATATTCGAAGAGTAGTACAAATGCCTATAAAAATATCAGTTTTATTTGCCACCGTTCAGGTAAATACATTTCGGAAAGTAAAGGACTCCGTCATTTGAAAACACAAGGAACCAATAAGATTGGTGCATTGTGCCCGGCAAATATTAAGCTTCAAATTAACAAGGGCGAGGGAACATGTAAAGCACTTGTAACAAAAACTCATGTGGGTCACGTATGTGATGTTGGACATTTATCGCTAACGCCAGCAGAACGGAGACAACTAGGGATCCAAATTGCATCAAAAATTCCATTCGACGATATTTTAGATCAAGTACGTGATTCTCTTACTGATGGTAACCTCCAACGAATAAATTTGATAACTAAAAAAGACCTGTATAACATTGAAAATAGTTTCAATTTGAATTCATCGTGCGTAAGACACGCAAATGATGCTGTAAGTGTCGAGTCGTGGGTGAATGAAATGCAAGAGAAAAGTGATGCCATATTGTTTCATAAAATACAAGATTCGTTAATAGAAGAATGGCCAGAATTAAAATCAGAAGATTATTTGTTGGCAATAATGACTGACGCACAATGTGAAATGTTGAAATTATATGGCAGTGATGTTATCTGTATTGACGGAACACATGGCTGCAATAATTATGATTATGAATTAATAACACTCATGGTTGTAGATGACATGCGCCAAGGGTTTCCATGCGCTTTTTTAATAACAGCTGATGCCTTTGGCGCATGTGCACAGATGATCAATATGGCTTGGGGACTAGACGCTTGTGAAGAAATGCAAGGAATTCAACCTTTCCTAGGCATGAATGACATAGTCTTTTGATCCCGATTTTAATCTAGGCCAACCTGCACCAACTGTTGAGAAAACACGTGCGTACATTGCAGGTTACTTTGCCAAGGTTATTTTCAAGGAAATTGGAAATTGCACTTCGTGCGGAATACTTGACATTGTCAACCGAAGAAGAACACAGACTTATAGAAGCTCGGGAGAACAGACCCGGTGCATTACTTCGACCGTCAACTAACTTTTTAGCAATTTATAGGTAATGCATCGTTATCTTCCGAAGTTGTTCCTCCAAAATGATCTTGCTGTAAAACTTAACTATGTAGTCAAAAGATATATTTTTGAAAATTTTCAAATGTTTGTGATATACACATTTTTATACAAATTTTCATAACTAGATTTGTAAGATTTTACATTTTTACGTGGGTTAAAAATATTAATCGAATCTTAAAAGGATTGGAGACTAGAGCGTCTCATATTAATGACGATTTGAAAAGAAAAGTCTATGCTAAATATAAGAAAACAAAGGGACGAAAAGAGAAAATAAGAAAGTTAAAAAATTAAACTAAAATGTAAATAATATTTTTATTTCTTATTTCGTATGTACATTTTTTTTATTACATAGCATTATAAAGACAACAGCAGTCTAATAATTCGGGCTTGATGGTTTTTACTTGTCGAATTTGAATGTGGAGTTTTAATTATTATACCTATTTTAGATGATCAATGACAAAAGATGCTCGATAGTCACTAAAAATTATGTTACGCTCACGACTTATTAGACTGCCTTTACCCAAATATCATTTTTAAAAATCAGATGCACGGCCGCTGTAAACAAAATCTCTGCATATGACTTCAAAAGGCACACTCTACTTCACTATCGTAGTGTTTGCACACCTTTATGCATGTGTGTAGGAGTCTCAATTGCGAAACTGTTCTACTGTTTCAATTTTCATATTCAATGAATATACGCAAAATTTAGTCTCCCATCATATGTTGTTTTTTTTTTTTTTTTGGCTATTGCTGGTTGTCATAATAATCCTTGCATTAACCAACAATTTATAACATTATTAACGTAATTGTATCTTAATAAACATTATTATTATTACTTAATAAGTGGTTCCATTGCTTAAAGTTCCTTCACCTACTTCATTAACCTCAATATCTCATCTACATTCTTGTAATTTTGTAATAAAACGCATTTATTGTATTTTAATAGCATCATATTATGTATTATGATTTGTATTTACACAAAACGATTCTGTTAGTGTTAATACGATTCATAATACATAATATGATGCTATTAAAATACAATAAATACGTTTTATTTCTGAAGTAAGTACTGAATGAAGTATTTTGAATTCAAATTTCGCGCCGTCCGTTTACGACAGGCAGCGCCACTTGTGACATAATATCGTACTATAGCACTATTTGGCCGATAAAGTAGGAGTTTCCAGTCTATATTGTTCCTTGTCTATGGACACGGAAGTCGCGAACATACAATTGACTGAGTCACATCTCTTGTACAGTCTAATGGACCAATAAATATTGTTAAAATTTGACTTCGTCAAATAATTTTGGTTTTTGATTACTAACTTTGCAACGCTACTTTAACAATTCGTCGGTTTGGTACTAGTAGAGTAATTTAAGTCGAAAAATAAGGATTATCGGTAAAAATTTTTAGATTTGACGCGACCCGGTGGGAAAGTTGTGTTTTGGTGAGTAAAACAAGAGTCCAAAATTTCTACCGTCCAAACCCGCCGCATCCCCCTTTTTTTGGCGAAAAAGGGGTAATTTGGCCTTTTTTAGGGGTGGAATATCAAAAAAAAATTAGTAACTCTGGTCCTAGTAAAAATTAAGGTACCAAACTAGAACCCTTTTATTGTCATAGTCCATAGAGCCTCCAGTTCAAATTTCAAGTTGATCCGACATCCCCCCTCCTCTTAATAGATATATATATACGTGTTTATGTGACCAATCTTGAAAATGGGCTAACTCTGGCAAATTTCAACCGAATTGGCTGAAATTTGGACTGAAGCTGGGGTTTATGGTCACAAAATAGCTCTCCAAATTTCAAGCTGAAAGATTAAATAGTTTAGCTGAAATTCGAGTTTCAGTCAATTTTTTAGCTAAAATTCGAATCCAGATATCTCATGTCGTTTTCATCCAATCGTGACGTGCTTGGGCGGAAAATGTAGGTAATTGCATATACTTTTACCCGATATCACTCACGATCATAATTATTTTTATATTCTCTCATTTTTTTGACGTTTTTTATATATATATATTTGTTTTTATCAATAAATAAAGGAAAAAAGAGTGTGTTTTTATATATATGTGTATGTGTGCATATGTGTGTGTGTGTGTGTGTGTGTATGTGTGTGTGTGTGTGTGCAAGAGAGAAAGAAAGAGAGAGAGAGAGAGAGAGAGTGTGTGCACGGGCGATTAGAGTCTAGGGAGACCCTCCTTTTATAGAAACTCGTTTTTTGAAAGTGCCTATAATATATATAATATGTATAACGTAAAAATATTTTTTGAAATAACAAATGTGAACCTTTTTGAAATAACAAATGTGAACCTTTTTGTGAAGCAGACAAAATATTTATGTACTACAGTTGTTATTATTTAAAAAAAACACGTGTGCTCTTAGTGGTCTCATCTCGTGCTTCAGTCTTCCTGTGACTTTATATCGTATACATCGTTTATTTTTTCATTGCTGTACTTACATTATCCAAGTTATTAATAAGTCGTACTGCTTATAAAATATTATAAACACTTTATAAATAATGGAAGCAAATCCAGATATTTGCATTTTGTGTCCTGATGGACCACAGCCAATCTTAGAAGATAGCCATACGGCGAAGCAAGAGGCTTTGAAAAAAATTCGCTCCATCAGTCGACATATCAAGTGTGATGGAAAGTTCCGATTATTACCAGCATCATTGACTGAAAAGAATTTTCATCAACGATGCTATAAGGCTTATACATCTTCTCATCAAATAGAGGCATATAAGAAAATTCAAGATGAAGCCGAAAAGAAAACTACATCAACTCGCCAAACACGCGCATCAGTGAAGGTTAACGAAGATAAAAACAGTGTAATTTCTCAACCAAGTGTAAGTGCATGTGCAAGTGAACAAGTGCCAGAAAATGATAATTCAGAAGTTGATTTTCAGAAAATGTGCATTTTTTGTTATAGTGATGCATCTGAAAATTATAATAAAATGGAGAAAAAAAACAAAAAGAAACCAAACTTAGCTTATTCTTTTATGAAAAAAGAAACCTCAGATGCAATTTTGGACACTATAGATAACTTGGCAGCAGTAGATGTTGACAAAATAATTGATTGGCTTGAAAAAAATAATTTTAGTGATTTAGTGAACGGACTTGCAAGATATCACAAAAACTGTATGAATACTTTCTATTGTCTAACTAAGAAACAATCGATTACAAAAGTTGATGAAGTAGTCGAATTTATTTTGAGCTACGTAGATGATCATTTAGATGAAAAGATCATGTGTGTGAAAGAAATTTTGTCTACGTTCAAACTTGAAGAAGGAGTTACTTTGCCAGGTATGAAGTATTTAAGGCGTAAACTTGAAGCGGTTTTACCTGATGGGATTTATATTGCTACGAATAGGAAAAGTCAAACCATATTATGGCGTCGTGATATTGGGGCAGAATTGTCTTTCCAAAGTTTAAATAGATCAAATAATAACGATGAATCAGAACGAGAATTGATAAGTGTAGCTAAACGAATTCGAGAGGATATCGACAGCAAATTGAAAAATTTTGAAAATGATAAATATCCATCACCTCCCCAATTCTTCTCACAAGCTGATCAATATATACCAGAATCACTCAACAAATTACTTGAAATTGTAATATTACATAATAAAAAAAAGGGGAGTAATCTGGAACAGTGGGTGCAAAGAAAGAATATTATTGGCAATATGATCTTATGTGCTGTGCATCCGAAAATATTCATGTCACCTCTACAAATGGGAATTTCACTGACTCTGTATCATCGTTTTGGATCAAGAGATCTCATTGAAATACTTTCAAATGTAGGTTTAACTTGCAGCTATCGCGAAATTCTCATTTATCAACGTTCGTTAATCAGTTCGCAGAGTAGGCCAATGCTACAAGAGAATTGTTATTCTCAGTTTGCCTTTGATAACGCTGACCACAACGTTTGCACTATTGATGGACGGGATACTTTCCATTATATGGGTGGTATTCAAATTGTCACGCCCAAGGAATCAGTACTTCATGTTAATTTTGATCGGAACGCGAAGATAAATGTAAAAGATATTTGTGATATAGGCAGTGTTGCTGTTGAGAAATTTACCAAGCATCCCAACATGAGTTTAGCAGATATTGTCTTTGAAAAAGTAAACTATTCCGACTTGCATGGAATGCGATTTGTAAGTGACATTACAATGAAAAGTGATGATTTTTTGTGGTTAGTGTCAAAACACATGAATTCTGAAAGAACAATTGGTTGGAATTCATTCAAGGAAAAAGTGGTTAAAGATAAAGATGATTATAAAACAAGCAGAGTAATTTGTTTACCGTTCGTCAGGAATCCTCCATCTAATTTGGATACAATATACACATCGTTAATTGCCGCGGTAAAATTGGCTGAGGAAAGCAAACAAAATCATGCCTTTGTTACCTTCGATCAACCGCTATATTTGAAAGCTTTGGAAGTCCAACATTCATGCGGTGATCCAAGATTGAAGAAGATTACAGTGCGATTAGGTGGATTTCACATGATAATGTCTTATTTAGGTGAGAAAAATAATATTTTTATTGAAAATAAATTAATTTTTATCCATAATCGTATAGTCATGCTATCGTGTAATAAAAATTTTGAATCTATTTATTTTTATGCTTTTTTTCATCTTTTTTGAAATGAACAATAAGATCATAAAAATAAAATACAATATAATGCAGGTGCTGATACATACGATGTATTGTTATTTTCCAGGTATAATTTTTTTTTTTAATAATAACGTTGCTTATACCAACATACATATATAATTTTTTTACAAATTATTTGTTAAATTTTTAATTGAAATAATCAACGAGACATTCTTCTCCTTTGTATTGTTATTATTATTATTATTATTATTATAAATTTATCATTATTATCGTTATTGTTATTATTCATTCAGGTAAAAATATGTCTTATATATTTATAGGTGGAATCGGTTACATAATGGAAGGCAGTGGGTTGAGTGAATTATTATGTACTATATACGCTGAACAAACCGTCAAGCATATGATGTCAGGACATGCGTATGCACGTGCTATACGTGGACACTTTTTGGTATACACTGTGCTCGCAAAAATTTTACTGTCACAACTTGACTTAACCAACGATGAAGAAAAATTGCTTCAAGATTGTCATGATAAAGTAAATGATGCCTCTATATATACTTTGTTGGATGAGCCATCGTTCCTGAGCATCAAGGAGAAATTTGCTAAAAAATTAGAAGAGTACGCAACTGGAGAAAATGAGACGGCAAAATTATGGGTACAATATTTTCAGTGTCTAACGGTTCTAAGGAATTTCATAGAATCTGAACGAACAGGATGTTGGGAGTTACATAAGAAATCAATAGGCCAAATGTTGCCAATATTCCATGCTGCTGGACGCAATTTATATGCAAGATGTGCACATATATATTTGCAAGAAATAAGCAAATTATCTTTAGCTAATCACGAACAATTTATCAATTCTGGATATTTTACCGTTAGATTGTCAGACAAATTTCGCAGTGGATTATCCGTGGATTATGTAATTGAATCAGTTTTGATGGAAAAATTCAAAAATAGAGGAATGGGTTTGATAGGCAGAGGAACTGAAGAGAAGGATTGCAATCGGTGGATTGTAACATTACCAACCATGATAGATATAGTTGAAGAGTTTAAAAAGTATTCTAATATTTCCTTCGCAACGAGCGAACAACATGATGCTGAAAAAGAGGGTCGTGAAGAAAAGCAGGGACAGCATGTTGATGGAGGAAAATCTGCCATTGCCAGAGATAATGCAGACTGCAAAATATTATTAGATTGGCTACAAGAACGACCACCATTTGGGAATGCGACTCAAATCATGTCTATCAGTCGAGGTACAATAGGCAATGAAAAAGTCAACTGCCATCGTGCTTTTGATATTGGTTCCAAAGGAGTTGAAAAATTGCACAATCAGAAATTGATCGAAGTATCATTTTCGAAAAAAGATAAAGTGATTCCCATCAGTTTCATGTATTCGAAAGTAAGCTGTCGAGGAAAAGAACAACCGATAAATCCCAGTGCAATTTTTCAAAAAATTTTCTTATTGAAGAAGACTGACGAACAACTAACTACTTATTTCAACTATGAATTGGCAACGTTTCCGATGAGTTTATTCGACGAATATGGCGATATTCGCAAGACTGCTAAATCCAAATTTTACGATTTCTTCATGCCATTAACAGAAATACCAAACTTGACAAATCCAATGTACATAGTTGATGGAGGACATCTTTTGCATCGAGTTGTTTGGAGAAAAGATTTAACTTTCGATGAAATCGCAGCGACTTACCTGCAGTATCTAACGAATCACTACAAGGGAACACACTATGTTGTTTTCGATGGCTATCCCAGAGAAAGCATCAAGAATACTGAGAGAGAACGAAGATTGCAAAAAAACTACTGTCCCACAATCAGCGTTGATGGAAGGAATGTGCCATTAGTTTCACAGCAAAAATTTTTGGCAAATAGTGAAAATAAGGTTCAATTTATTAACTTATTATGTGCAAAGTTTGACGAATACCTAATAAAATATCGCAAATGTGACGATGATGCTGATCGCGATATTGTCAACGTTGCTGTCAGTTATAGAAAATCTTTACCTGCATATACCAATGTTGTTATTGTGGGAGAGGATATAGATCTGTTGGTAATTTTAACCCAAAAGTGTGAAGATTTTAAAGATATGTTAGTGGGATCGATATATTTCAACAAGCCAGCTGCAGGAAAAGTGAAAGAAAAATTTTTTACTTATAAATCATTTCAACATCCGGAATTGTCCAGAATAATTGAATTCATCCACGCATTCTCTGGATGTGACACCACATCAGCATTTTCAAGAATGGGAAAAAAAAATTGATCGATAAATTTCGCAACAATGCAGAATTGATAACAGATGTCAGGAACAATTTTTATAATACGACTTCTACAAGCGACAGTATAAAATCTTGTGGCCAGAGAATAATTCAAACGTTATATGGATCTAAATCGACCAGAAAGCCATTAGGACAACTTAGATTTGAATGTTTTCAAAGGTTATCAATTAAAAATTTATCGGTTGAGGTTAAACTAAGCTCGTTGCCACCCACAGAAGATGCTGCAGACTACCACAGTCTACGAACGTTTTATCAACTCTGCCAATGGAATTTTGATGAGGGTAAATCTTTCTTGGATTATGGATGGTGCCAGTCAGAAAATGGAATAATGCCAAAAAAAAATGACAAACCTCCACTTCCTCAAGACTTGATGAAAATTATAGCCTGTGATTGCAAAGCTGGATGTAAAACAAAGCGATGTTCCTGCAAAAGTTTGGGTATTCATTGTTGCAATTTATGCCATGCCGGTAAAACAACAGCGTGCCAAAATTTGCAAAATGTTTCAGAGGAAGTTACTGTTCAAATAGATCCATTTGAATGTGCAAATGCAGACGTTGAAGATGACAATGTGGAAGATGAAGATGTCGAAGAACAGGATGAAGAAGAAAGCGAACTACAGGACGATGTTTCTGATGTGTATGATTTTAGTGACACTGAAACTGAAGAAATATTCCAATCGAGGCCCACTGATTCAGAAACAAGCTGCAGCAGTACATCCAGTGTATATAGTACAACGAGTTCAATTAATCGGAAGAGAAAGCATCACTAATAGAGAAAAATATATGATATATCTGTAAAATAAAAATGTAAAAAAAACCAAAAAAATGATAAAAAAATAAGGAAAAAAAATAAAAAAATTCAAAAAAAAACAAAAAAAAAACGAAAAAATACAAAAAAACCAAAAAATAAATATATATAAAAAAATACATATAAAAAAAACCGTATAAGATAGGGGAGTTTAATGCTGATATCCCTGGGACGAAACGGTTAATTAATAATCATCCATAATAGGCTTCTTACTGATGAGTCCACCTATGATTTTATGCGATGGTATACCTCCTCCAACCAAACACATACACATTCACAAACATCGATATACACAATCATGGTCTCTTGCACACACACACACACACACACACACACACACACACACACACACACACATATGCACACATACACATATATATAAAAACACACTCTTTTTTCCTTTATTTATTGATAAAAACAAATATATATATATAAAAAACGTCAAAAAAATGAGAGAATATAAAAATAATTATGATCGTGAGTGATATCGGGTAAAAGTATATGCAATTACCTACATTTTCCGCCCAAGCACGTCACGATTGGATGAAAACGACATGAGATATCTGGATTCGAATTTTAGCTAAAAAATTGACTGAAACTCGAATTTCAGCTAAACTATTTAATCTTTCAGCTTGAAATTTGGAGAGCTATTTTGTGACCATAAACCCCAGCTTCAGTCCAAATTTCAGCCAATTCGGTTGAAATTTGCCAGAGTTAGCCCATTTTCAAGATTGGTCACATAAACACGTATATATATATCTATTAAGAGGAGGGGGGATGTCGGATCAACTTGAAATTTGAACTGGAGGCTCTATGGACTATGACAATAAAAGGGTTCTAGTTTGGTACCTTAATTTTTACTAGGACCAGAGTTACTAATTTTTTTTTGATATTCCACCCCTAAAAAAGGCCAAATTACCCCTTTTTCGCCAAAAAAAGGGGGATGCGGCGGGTTTGGACGGTAGAAATTTTGGACTCTTGTTTTACTCACCAAAACACAACTTTCCCACCGGGTCGCGTCAAATCTAAAAATTTTTCCCATCAAAATGCTTAGATTACTCCACTATACTACAAGGTTGTATGTGACATATTTTGGATATTTCAAGTTTTTCATTTAACAAGGTTGTATGTTTGAAGGGCAATCTTCAGCTATCAACGGATAGGTGACAGCACCACCTAAATTTTAGTATACAACTGAATTGGTGAGATTAAGAAGGGAAAGATTCCACATTTTGTTAAAAATAAAGTGAGATAGCCATTTAATTTAAAAACTGTAGATGCATCTATTGATCTAAACAGAGGAAAGATTCCAACAATCCTAACGTATTGACGAGCCGATGTAGTTTTTACTGAGATATAGAAAGAAAACATTCCTGGAATGTTTTCCTTCTTAATCTCAGTTCTCATTTATCTCAACAGAGCGCTCTGGTGTAGCACATACGTTAATTCATAATCCAACAGCTGTGATTACTGTTTAGTTGTATTTTGTTTGTTGAAGTAATATTATTTCTTTGTGTTTGACTCGGTTTATGTTAATTATCAATTTCGAGTTTTATAATCTATAGACAATGTCCGAATCTGAATGTGAAAGTCCAGTGAAAAAGAGAAGAGGAAGTGGAAATGTTATAAAAATTATGGAAGCAGCAAGGCGAAAAGGACAAGAGTTTGTGACAACAACCGGCAGATTAGTGGAAACAAAGAAAACTGGACCTGACTGTGAATGTAAAAAAATGTGTACTGTGACGTTCACTCATGAACAAAAAGAGAAAATAATTAGCACAGTGTACAGTGGAAGACCAAAGAACGAGCAGGACACATATTTAACAGGCTTAATTGAACGACACAATGTTAGTCGACATAGACCAAAACGCTCAGAGTCTAAACAATTTACCTCTTCGTTCAAATATTTTGCAATGAAGGACTCAGATCGTGTAGTAGTATGTCGCAAGGCTTTTCTTAGTCGACATGCCATTTCAAGCAAAGCAGTCTTTCGATTAACAAACATTTTAGCTCAAGGAAGTCAGCCAATAGACATGCGAGGTAAACACGATAACCATAATAGAATTCCAAAAGATGCGCTAATAAAACTTGATTTACATATAGAATCATATCCGAAAAAAGTGTCGCATTATGCACCTAATCCGATTACTTATTTGGAAGTTGGTTTGACGTGCAAGAAGATGTATGACATGCTTCTTGAAAAACATTCAGAACTTCAAAATTTAATCAAATATGAGTACTTTTTAAAATATTATAAAGAGAACTATGGCTATAGATTCGGAAGACCACAAATAGATGTATGCTCGACTTGCGAGGATTTAAACACAAAAATTAAATCTCCTGCCTTAAACGAAAACGCTAAGCGTGCTGCGGTGGCGGAGTTAATGGTACACAAGAGAAGAGCGGGTAAATTTTTTACTTAAATTAAAGAAGTAACGGAAATGTGTAGTAACAGAAACGATGTAGCAGGAATAGTATTTGACTATATGCAAAATCTGCCGCTACCTTTCATGCCTGTGCAAGAAATGTTTTATTTAAGGAAATTATGGCACTATGTTTTTTGTATCCATAATCTAGGACACAAGAAAGCCACATTTTACACGTACCATGAAGGGATAGCTAAAAAAGGTCCAGATGAGGTATGTTCCTTTTTAAATGACTATATTTCTAACCAAATCTCTCCTGAAGTCAAAGAGTTACATGTGTTCAGTGACTCTTGCCCAGGGCAAAACAGAAATCACACAATGATTAGATTTTTAATGACTTTGACTATGACTGGAAGATTCAGAAGTATAATGATTTATTTTCCAATTCGCGGTCATAGCTTTCTACCGTGTGATCGTGATTTTGCCGTAATAAAGAGAGTTGTTCGCCGCCTTGATCGTATCTACTCCCCTGATCAATATGACGAGATAATAGTTAATGCTAAGAAGAAACTGCCTGTTTTCGAAGTAAGGCCTGTTCAAAATGAACAAATAAAGGACTTCAAGCAGTGGTGGCCTGCATTGTTTAAAAAGACATCAAAAAGTTTGCAGGGAAAGCAGAATTTTCAAATCAGCAAATATAGACACCTAATTTTCAAGGAGGAAGAGAGAGGATATGTGACCTGTCGTGAATTTATTGATGGTTTTGTCTCTGAAGTGTTTAAACTGTACAAGGGTGGTGAAGTTGCCTTTCCAGCTGATAGAGCCTATCAAGGAAAAGTTCCTATAAAAAAGAAAAAAATCGAGGATGTCGCCAAAGTTATCCATTATATACCTGATGAGTACAAACATTTTTATCAACAAATTTTACTGTGGCCAATAACAAATGCTCAAGGGGACGAGAACAGTGAATAATAAATTTTGAAACTTTTTTGAACGTTTGCATTATTATTTTTTTTTTGTCTAGTAATCAATGTTGAACTTTTAAGGAAAAATGTTTTTTTATAACACATTTTTTTAATAAAAGAGGCCAGAATATTTTTTTTTGTATTGTAATGTGTGTTCTTCACGAATAAATGTTATTTTTAGTTTTTATAAATGGACCTTTTGTTATTTTCTAGTAGTGTTTTAAAATGAAATCAAAAAGGAAAATATTTCACCATCTTTGCATATATATAAATAAAAATATTTTATTAAAATTAGATTTATATAATGTGAACACTATCAATAAGATCATAAGGAATAACTTTGTAATTATAAGTTTTTTCTTTTAACTGGTAGTTCTTGAGTGAAACAGTTTTTTTCAATTTCCCGAAAATAAGGTCAGATGGAATCTTACCCTTCTTAATCTCACCAATTCAACTGTAAAACAAAGGTGTATGCGTTGAATAATCCGCGGGTGCCCGGTACTACATCATAATTGTATGTTTGTAACATACGACTTTGTTGCTCAATTGTATCAGGGTTTGGGACACCCATGCATCATACTACCGTGCAGTTTTTGTAAAAACAGCTAACAAACTAATTTAAACGTTTAATGAGAGTTAATATTAGAAATCCTTATAAAATTAGTCAAATGAGGCCAGATTATTTTCTCAATTTTAGCGAAGCCTCTGCTCATTTTAAGTACGGCATAATTCTGTAGATACTCTAAGGCTGTAGCGATGGAATATAAGAAGGCTTGTTTCGAAGTAGGTTACAAAACATCTTTTTTGAATGATTTTGACTTAGTGAATATGCGTAAAGCTTTACGAAATAATACCATTCTAAATTTTGATATAAATGTGTCTAATGAAAAAGCTACCTAACCTGATAATAAAGTAGCTGCCTTAAACGCTATTCTACACCATGGATGCCCAAGATAGATCGACACTACTACTATGAAGCAAACCTTGAAAACATGTTTCAGTACTTCGAAGAAGTTCCCAAATTTTTTTTTTCTTTTAGTTATGATGTATTTGTGTTTAATTTTTTTGATTACACTTTTATTTTGTGCTACTTTTGTACTACTGTTTCGTTTTTAGTTTAATAAAGTGTGTGTTTATGTTTTTGTTGTCTTACTTGACGTATGCAGTCTTTGCATTTTTAATTTTACTGTAATGATTATTAAATTTATTTGGCATTAATAAACCTGTTTTGCTCTTACTTTGCAATTTTGTATCCATGAGTTAAATAATGCAATGGTGTATGTGACAATACATTTCCTGTATAGTATAAAGTTGTAGCAAACAAAGTTGTATGTGCAAAGTTAATTTTTTTTAAAATATATATATACACCTATATCTGCTTTCATAAAAAATATGAGATTTGACTCGGACCATGCTATCCACTATTTGTTTTAAAGTATCAAATCAATCTACTGAAGGAAATTCTGTAGGACAGTCGTTTGGACGCCTTGGAGCTGACCTGTATATAATACCGTATTGGACCCAGAATATGAATTATTTGCTTACGCCGCTCCATATGGGATTACATGAGATGTCAAGCCAAGGCTAAACTTCCGACATGAAAAACTTATAAACACTATACGTGATTATTGTTAATTATTATTGTAAAATAATCGATATGTAAAAGAGTGCTGAGATGGTTTTTAGCCACGAAAAGAAACACACAAGAACAATGGAGTGTGAGGATACAGGACGTATTTGAATTGCTCGAATAAAATAAAACTTGTATAAAATAAATTCTATAAATTATTTTGGATACCATTTCCCAAAATATCCTACACTACCTAGATCTTATAGGTAAATTAGAACCCAAAATTTTAAAAGTCAAATATCTCGTTAGGGGAAAGGAAGGCAAAACAGCCCCTGCAGGCAAAACGGTCCAACTCAAATTTTTACGAACTTGTAGTGACATCTCTTTGTAATATATACCAATACGCTGATAAAACGGGACAGTTGGTTACCGGCCGGTAAAAGCAGTAGAGACGTCAAAACCAAGGTAAGTTGCTTTTCACACTTTTGCATCTAAAATCGCGAATAATCACTGATTTCGTACTTTTTTCCCGTAAATCATACATTAAAAATTGTTTGCATTTTATCACAGCTATGCATGCATGACCAGAAAAACATGTGAGCACTTTAATTTCTGTTGGCATAACCTATCACCGATTCTGTTTTTGTTCACCTGGCGCCAAGGTAAAACGGACCGGGCAAAACGGACCACTTTGGACCATACTGCCTGCGGGTGGTCCATTTTGCCTTCATATGCATTTAATGCATATTTTTATTTCCTATTTTATTGTAGATGGTGAGCACCTACAAACGTAAATCAGACCGACAAAAGTGGTCAGCAGAGTCTATGAAACAGGCAATTGAAAAAGTTTTCACTGGAGTTATGGGTCTTAGGAAAGCTTCCGATGCATATAACGTCCCTAAAACTACGCTAAAACGAAGAGTTCAGTTATACGGAAGAAACCAGGACATTACTGAAGCAACAGTAAAAAAATGGGGAGATTCAATAGTATTTTTACTAAACAGCAGGAAGAAGAGCTGGCCACGTACGTAATGGGCATGGAATCGCGCTTTTTTGGTCTCACAACCAAAGATCTGAGGTCCCTAGCATACGACCTTGCCGAGAAAAATAATTTAAAACACAATTTTGACAAGGGTACAAAAATGGCAGGCAGATATTGGCTGGAAAATTTTTTACACGAAATCCTTACCTTAGCATACGCAAACCAGAAGCCACCTCAGCTGCTAGAGCGAGTGGCTTCAATAAAGTTACTGTTGGGAAATTTTTCTCGCTGTTAGAAATCATTGACACATATAAATTGACACCGGACAGAATTTTTAACATAGACGAAACCGGCATGACAACAGTGCCCAAGTCATTGCCAAAAATAATTGGTAGAAAAGGTAAAAAGCAAGTCGGCTTGCTCACATCGGCCGAGCGAGGCCAGTTAGTGACTGTTGTTTTTTGCTTAAGTGCTGAGGGATCCTATATGCCACCATTGTTTGTGTTTCCACGTAAGCGGTTCAAACCTGAACTAATGAATAATGCTCCTCGAGGGTCTTCAGCGGAATGCCATGAGAGTGGTTGGATACAAAAAGAAATTTTCACCAAATGGTTCCAGAGGTTCATCACTTTCTCCAGAGCCTCCAAAAGCACGCCAGTTTTACTTCTGTTAGATGGCCATGCTAGCCATACCAAAAATTTAGATGTGATTAATTTGGCCCGCGAAAATGGTGTGCATATAATTTCGTTTCCTCCGCACTGTACCCATAGATTACAGCCACTTGACGTGGGATTTATGAAACCGTTATCAACATATTATTAGGATGCCGCAAAGCAGTGGCTGAGAACACATCCTGGACGAATTATTACCCAGTTTCAAATTGCCGAACTGGTTGGCAAAGCATTTAAAAGGTCAGCCACTATACCCACTACACATAACGCTTTTCGTGCAACAGGAATTTGGCCGCCAGATCCTGATATTTTTACGGATGCTGATTTCTTAGCAGCTGATACAACAGAAATCAATGTTAACGAGCAGGAGACACAGCAACAAATAGATGAACCGCAACCATGTTGCTCGAAAACATTGAGTCCAGCTAATGTTGTTCCAGATGCTGCTGCACGGGAGGAAATTAGTGACTCTGATGATGAACCACTTGCCAATCTTCGTCGAGGCTGTAATCAAGATTCTTCCAACGCAAGCAGTTTTCTAATCTCCCCTGCACAAATTATGCCAATTCCAAAATCCAACCAAACAAAACGAGTTACAAAAGGAGGGGCAAAACTGCTATCATTACTTCGTCGCCATATCGGAAGGAATTAGAAGAAACGCAGAATAAGGGAAATCAAATAAAAAGGTTTGATTTGGATGAAAGTAGGGGTGTTAAATTTTCAGATAAAACAACCCTTAAGAAGAAGAAGACCTTTGATGAGACTGACAATGCTAGATGCTTGTACTGCACCCATTTGTACTCCGAGTCTACAGAAGGATGGATTCAGTGTCCCATTTGCAGTCAACGGGCACATTGCTCATGCGCTGGTGTCGATGAGGGGGACGCCGAGGTTCCTTATCAGTGTGAAAAGTGTTCCTAATTATTTTTTTGCAATGGTTCATTGTGCCTTCCTGCTGATGCCATTATGCCTTCATGTGGAGGCATAATGGACCAAAAGAGATTTTTTCGATTTTTTTTTTTTTTGTGTCTCATCCTGAATGGATTTTTTGTTTGTATGTTATGGATATGTCAGAGCACATAATATTGTTTATTGAGAATTGTGTTTTATTTTTGGAATAAAATTTATAATGTTGACAAAACTTTGTGATTTTGTTAGCGTTACCATTTTGCCTCCCGTTCCCCTATTCTGTTGGTAGGAGAACAAGGAGGTGGCCTTTAGCGTGTTTCTTTCAGCTGCTAAACATAGCAGGAATCAATAGTCAAGTTTTATTTAATGCCACTTATTCCGATTCTCCTCACAAATACAGAAGAATTTTTCTAAAAATACTCTCTTGATGAGACCACATCTTATCGAATGAGCTACAATTGCTACTTTGCCTCTTGATATCAAACATTTTTTGTCAAGATATCGAGAAATTCCAGAACAAAATGACGACGAGCAACCCACAAAAATTCGAGGTAGGTGCTTCCTATGTGGCAGAAGAAAGAATAGGGTTACAACCATCTTATGCAATACTTGTCATCGATCAGCATGTAAGGAACATATCAAAACTGTTGTTACGTGCCACCAATGTAAGACAAGTGGCTCTTGTACCGAATAGGCCACATCCTAAAAATGCTTGTTTTCGTTAAAAATTTCAATGATTTCTTTCTACTAGAATATTTTTTTTGTTTTTTTTTATAGTATAGGATATTATTTGTTTCTTTTCACATCTGTGTTTTTGGTTTTTTGTAATAATAAACATGTTTGCACTTGAGATATGTTTTTTTCATCGGTGTACCGTTTAAAGCATACGCGACTAGTTAAAGGTTAATTTTCATTTGTGTATAGTTGATAAGTAATAAAATATGTGTAAAAAAATTTGAAAGCATTGGCCATTCCCTTCATACAAATTTTTTTTTTAAATAGCCCAAATTTTAGGCCGCTAGATCACCGGGTCCCCTAACACGAAATTTTTAGTCACTTGATTTTAACATCCAAATATAAACACTATCGTTGAAACGTCTGGTATTTTATTTTTTGTATTAGTATTTTATTTTTTGTATTTAGTAAAAAAATACTTTATTTAAATTTAATTATTATTTAAGTAGGTACCTATATTTCTACACTGTGTGGTTTTTTAATACACGAGTTTAAATATTTTCAAAACAGCTTTACCAAGTCATAAGCGATTCTTCGAAACAATATTTTCTTCATTATACCATAATTATTTTTTTGCTTTGTAGAATACACTTCACACTGATTTCGAAAAAAGCTAAACCATTTTCTTTATTTTATAAACGTTCGAATTTTACACAGGCAGCAATGGTTTATGAATTAATGTAAAATTTTACATTTTTGCGTTATAAAAAAAGCAGTTTTCACAGCTAATTTGAATATTTATTTTTCACTTTTACAAAAAAGCAAATATTAAGTAGCAGCATAATATGTTTTTATTACGATGCAAAATACATTTTTAATGTTATTCTTATAAGCAATTAATGTGTCAGAATATGAACATTCAACTATTTGGGATTTTTCAACCCCAAATAATTACTTCATCATGGTCTTTTAAATTTATTGTTTACACTTTAAGCACACTGAAAATATTTTTTTTAACATTATTTTATTCACAATTCACTACAATTTATATAAACAGTCCATGTTTTATTATGCTGCGATAGTTATTACCAGTATTAAAAATTAATACTTCCAAAATTTAACTGGTTTTTTATGAAGGTAATTTTCTAATATAATTTTGTATCTCTTCCGCCATGTTAGTGTACTTCTCACTGAACAGTGAGCACATGGCTGCCGGCGTCGGCCGATGTCAGTGCGTAGGTATTTGGGGTTTGTTCTATGCATTCGCAAAGCACTGCAGCGCTATGCCATAGGAGAGTCAATTCTATTGTTATGTGTTTATATTTGATGCTCAATGGTTTTATGAAGCGGCGCACACACCATCAAATACATATTATACTAAAAACTTTAAAATATCAAATAGGACATACAAACTAAAATCCACCAAAAACATAATAGGCTATTTGACTAAAAACATGTTTATTGTTATATTAATAGAACACAAAATTCCGAATAAAATGGCACTTAAATGACTTCATTCTGATTTCAAATAAGCTCAATAAGAATTTTTGAAATGTTTATATAAACGGTTTTGCTCTATCATTTTTTGACTTCATATGATATAAGCGCACGTTTATATTATCATCTATTAATACAATTCTAAAAATCCAGAAACATGTTAAAAAACACTGGTTTATATCTACAGGATGAGTTTTAAGTTGATGCTTTTTTTTCACAGCGTGTAAAAATCAAATAGACGAGCAAATATTTCAAATAATTTTTTTATCAAAACTCAAAAATAAGAGAGAAACAGCCTTTCGAAGTTTAAATAAATTTTATTAAATTTTCTTTAACTTTGAGGTCGTTCCTGGGGTTATATTATGTCACTATGGAAATATGTTATTATTATCAAAAATAATTGAGGCACACACAATTCTCTCAAAAACAGAACAATACACATACTTGATAATAACAACTTATTTCCATAGTGACATAATATAACCCCAGGACCGACCTCAAAATTAAAGAAAATTTATTTAAACTTCGAAAGGCTGTTTCTCTCTTATTTTTGAGTTTTGATAAAAAAACTATTTGAAATATTTGCTCGTCTATTTGATTTTTACATGCTGTAAAAAAAGCATCAACTTAAAACTCACCTGTATATAAACAATTTAAGCTGTGTTTCTATGGTCATATTTATTTAATAAATAGAAATATACTAACTACTCATGTACAGGTTTATAAAGTATGCGCGAAGCTAAACAAAATTTCATATTATATCACATCTCTGAAAAACACCTTCAGTACAGACGTGCTAATGTCTATTTATTATGCATAGCGGTCCCGCCCGGTTTCACCCGGGTGTAAAAGAACGAATGGGGAAGGGAGGAACATGAGTACACACATTCATCTTAGTTTACCGAGATGAATGTTGTGTCCAAATTTCATGATGATTGGAGTTACCGTTCAAAAGTTTTTGTCGATAAAAAGCAGTATTTATACTTTTTTTAACGAATATTTTTTTTTAATTAATTAAATAAAATTAAAATAAATTTAAATGTAAGCCTTAGAAGAAAGCAATGTAGAAAATAAAAAAAAAAAAAAATATATATATATATATATATATATATATATATTCGCCCAACGTAGGGCTCGAACCCAGTACCCTGATATTGACACTCGTGTGCTCTACCGATTGAACTAGCCGGCGTTGTATTCTGGTAACGCTAATATAAGTATATTTAGTTAGTGCATTTCACCTGAATAGAAGCTTATTTTTGAGATAACTTCTGCAACATTTTTTATTAATGCTCCGCCCCTAATGGTCGTAACCTGATTTTATATAGCCTATAGCCTTTCTCGATAAATGGGCTATCCAACAAAAAAATTTTTTTTTTCAATTTGAACCAGTAGTTCCTGAGATTAGCGCGTTCAAACAAACAAACTCTTCAGCTTTATATATTAGTATCGATTTGCATATAGCTCGATATCATGGGGTCACTCTTCCGAATGTAACAGGATTTTTATTTAAATCTTTGATTAACGCCTGATTAGAACTCTTCAATAAATAAAATTATCAACCAATTTTTCAGACAATATATTAACAAACAATATAAAAAATTAATACATTAACGTTTCGATCCGGATTTGGATCTTCTTCAGAACGGATCTAAAAATATAAAAAAATAATTAATAATTAGTTTCTATTTACTTTGAATGGAATTCGTGATAGATATTTTTAAAATATAAATATTGAAAAAATAATAACAAACAATGTTTTATTATGTAGTCATGGAAATAATTTGAGCACCTATAAAGAAAATTATTTCCATGACTACATAATAAAACATTGTTTGTTATTATTTTTTCAATATTTATATTTTAAAAATATCTATCACGAATTCCATTCAAAGTAAATAGAAACTAATTATTAATTATTTTTTTATATTTTTAGATCCGTTCTGAAGAAGATCCAAATCCGGATCGAAACGTTAATGTATTAATTTTTTATATTGTTTGTTAATATATTGTCTGAAAAATTGGTCGATAATTTTATTTATTGAGGATTTTTATTTGTCAAAAAAGAATAATTAGATCGATTACCCACGCGACAGTCGTGTAGAAATCTAACTTATTATGACATCTACATTTTTGAGCTTATTTTATATACAAAACATAACAATAACAATTTCATACGTAATTCTGACGTACATACCAACTTATAGTACCCGAAGCAATAATAATATAGGTATATATATATATATACTAGCGAATGACTCGCTTCGCTCGTGCATTTAATTTGTTTTTCATTTAAAATTTCATCGAAGACAATTTGACATTTGTAATTGAAAAAATATAATTTTATTCCAAAAAATAATGTATCAATAAATTTTTTAACAAACAATAATATTACATTCAATAATTCCGTGTACATTACACATTAATAATTAATCAATATTAATATACAGTATGGTTTTTTAAAAACCGAACACCATTTTATTTCTTAGAGGAAGGGTACACGATGGCATCAAATCCAAAAATGTTTGGTACAAGAGATGATCTCTTTGACCCAAAGAACAATAATCCGAGATAAAAAATACAGGGTCGTATTTAAGAAAGTGTAGGTGACCTTAATATTTTGGAGACACCTCCCCCAAACAAAAAAAAAAACTACATCACTGTTCTTCCCCCTTGATTCCCTGTAACTTTTGACCGACTTTTTTTCGAAAACCCTTCCTTTAAGAAATAAAAGGGTGTTCAGTTTTTAAAAAATCATATTATATACATGTGTGTATATCCACGTATAAATAAAATTTACCAAATAAAAACACTAAATATACATAAATAAGTAAATAAATCGATGATTATCACATCAAAATTGATTATTTTGATTTCCACCATTGCAACAATCTGAAAAAAGTACATTAAAATCAATAAATTAATATTTGAATAAATTTATAAAATTTATAAAAATGATTATAAACTCACTCAGTTGTTATAGAATTATAATCCAGTTTGATTTTTGAATTGAAATTCACACTTAGATTCCGTTTTTTTTCCGAAAACGTTCATATTGCCATCCAATACTGCCAGCACATCACCTCTGCTAAATTTGTAATTATCTATATGATTGTTCCACATTGTCAATGTAAACTGAAATCGAAAAATTAAATGATATGAGTAAACAGTTAAATAAGAGATTATCTGAAAAATATACGTATATTATACTCACAATTATCCCAGTGTCATCAGTAATTTGAAAATCTTGTTTACGATGGGTTCTTCCTGCTGACGTAATATTCTCTACTTCATGAACAGACTCAATTACACAAATGACGTCTGAAAAAGTAAAAAAATAACATATAAAAAATTTGTTGATTAAAAAATACCTGTAATTTAAAATGAAATATTTACCTAATTTTTCTTGATGATGCATGGTGTTCAATCGATCTAATTTAATGAACGTTAAGGAATTCTGCATGTCTGGTAGCTCCACGATTGTACTTGATTCTTTAATGATTGTCGATTTGTCTAAATGTAATTCGAAACGACAATTTTTTCTCGCGAATATCGGGTTCGACACTTTGATGGATGTATTACTAATAAGATACCATTTGTTCAACTGAAAAATGAAGAATTCAATTAGTCAATATAATATAAAAAAACAGTAAAACTTTAATTCAAGGCACAATCAATGAAATACGTAGGTACCGATAATTGCTGTCTTATCAATGCAGTCATCTCCAAAAACTGTTCCATTAAAAAAAAAAAAATCATTTCATCGACGAATTCGATTGTCATCACTTTCGTGGCATTTTCAATCGTAGACGGTCCCGTAATATTTGACACTTTCAGGTTGTAAGTGTAATTATGAAAAAAATATAAAAAGTAAGTAAGTACGCCGTATTTTAATACAATATTTATAATAGAAAAACACACCGAGAAAAAATATTACCTTAGAACTTCTTTTATCACTTCTTGAAAATTTGAAAATTTCGCTCTTTTATTACCGCTTTCGATGTTATTTTCATCCAATTGTCTTTTTTTATTATTTTCAACAGCACTTGTCATTTTTGAATATTTTTGTTATAAATATTGCACATACCGCTAAACTAGCGGTATGTGCTTTATTATCGCTTTGTGCGTCAGAGCTGACTTTCGTTCATATAAGAAGTTATATTTAAGTTAATTTCACACGAAATCCATTCAAATTGAAGCTTTTTGAAAAGAGGAGATTCTAATCTATAAAATAGAACCATTTTTAAATCAATTTGAGTTCATAAATACTATTAAAATTGTAATTGAAAATCACAAACAGCAGTTGTCGGTTGGTCTGTACGTATGTACGTATGTACGTACGTACGTCACGACTCTACAGATCGCAATTTTGGTCGGATTGCCTTGGGTTATATTTTATTCACTTTGTTTACTATCAGACCAGAACCCTATTTAAATTCACTAAAATGTGTTCAGTAGTTTAATTTTTATAAACAGTTTTATTTTTTATTATTTTTGACAGCTAATATAGTTTAAAAACAATATAATAATCGCTGTGAAAATATAGTGTAATCCATAAAACAAGTGCTACACTTGTATACCGTGATAACACCACTAGACGTACTAGGCAGCCGTGGCGTAATGGTTATGCCGTTGGATTCCCAAGGGCAAGGTCCTGGGTTCGATTCCTTACGGTATCATTGACTTTTTTCTTTTTTTTTTCTTTTTATTTTGTTTTATTTTATTCCACTTGATATTAATTATATATTATATTATGTATAGTTCTTAATTTTTTTTATTTTTGCAAACTTAAAAAAAAATATTTTTTCAATTTTTAATTATTTATTTCTTTAAATTTTTAAATCTTTTTAAATTTATTAAAAATATTTTTTAATTGTTATTTTTTTATCATACAGTGGAAAACTTGCGGGATGTGCACTTTTGGTTTTGCCAACTATTATAATTATATTATTGCACAATGATATCGATTCCTTACGGTATCATTGACTTTTTTCTTTTTTTTTCTTTTTATTTTGTTTTATTTTATTCCACTTGATATTAATTATATATTATATTATGTATAGTTCTTAATTTTTTTTATTTTTGCCAACTTAAAAAAAAATATTTTTTCAATTTTTAATTATTTATTTCTTTAAATTTTTAAATCTTTTTAAATTTATTAAAAATATTTTTTAATTGTTATTTTTTTATCATACAGTGGAAAACTTGCGGGATGTGCACTTTTGGTTTTGCCAACTATTATAATTATATTATTGCACAATGATATTGTACAAACACTGAGTTTTAACCTAGATTGTCAATATTATTACGCAATAATATTGCGCAAAAATTGAAATTTGCCCTATACAGCAGAATTAAATTGCACAATATTTATCTCTGAAAAGTCCTGATCAGTGAACATGCTAAGTGATGTTGAAACAAGTTGTGTTGCCATCGCAATGGGTTTATGCTTGCGAAAAAACACCAAGAAAAAGGGTAAATGGATGACAGAGTGGTATAAAAAAAGAGATAGGTACACCCACGAAAATTTGCTAAGTGACTTGAAAATAAGCGAACCAAAAGATTTTTGCAACTCTGTCTTTCATTCGTGGATAAATACCAAAAAAAATTTATTACGAATTTCGCCAAAATAACAAATTTGTTAAATGACACCCTCGTCATAAAGAACATTTGCTGTGGATATTCCAGATTCTTTGGAGCTTATTTGGGAAATTGAACAAAGTAGTTTATGTTACTGAGATAATAAAGAGAAAAAAGAATTAAGACAACATTTGTGGTGAGTAAAATTTAAAATTCATAATTGTGCAATTCAATTTTTAAGAGTTGAATATATCGATGTAACTAATTTTTAACGTTTGCGTACTTTTAAACATTTGATCAGTACTCTACACCTGTGTCGATAATACAGACTCTTGTCCTTGAAATAATTTGAGAGTCGTCCTCGGTGTGTCGACACGCACCTGATATGATCAACTTCAATCACTCGCTTAGCTGTGTTATTAGAGGCGCCATCCTTCTTTTATCCCTATAAATATACAGGGTGTTCACGCGAGGAACAAAGGCAAGTTTATTTCGGAAATAAAGACGCTTACAGAAACATGTTTCAGACAAAAGTTGTTAGGTTTGATCTGCTCTATAGCTGGAAAATATTTTCAACTATACAGGTTGTCCTATTTAAGCGAGGCAGGCCAAAGTTATGTTTTCTTTAATGCAGCACCCTGTTTTTATTTGATTTTTGAATTCTGCACCTAATTGTAAATAGAAAGTGTAAGGGAAACGTTGCTCGAAAAATTAGCAGTTTTTGAGTTATTCAAGTTTTTTTGAAATTTTTGACATATGCAGACCTTTACCTAAAATTCGAGATAGCACAAACGAAAAACTTTATCAAACTGATATTTTGGAGATCAATAGGTAATGAAAGAGAAAATTAATTTTTGTTTTCAAAAAAATAATTTACTATACAGGGTGTTCAAAATATTGTACTTCTTTTATCTAACTTAAATCGCGTATAACTTGTGAAAGTTAAATACAACGGGGTGGTTTTTATGCCCGAATTGCTTTCTTTAGGATATTTACTAACACTTTTATAAAGGGTTCCCTAGACCTAAATTTGGTATTTTCGTGTTTATTGCGACTTGAATGCGATATTGCGAAATTTCACCTTTTAAAAGAACTGTCGCAGTGTGCTGTGAAGTATTTTTACCTAAACAGTTGAAAATAGTCATTTTGTTTAATTGTGACAGATTTCGATTTGCAGTAGGTTCTTATTTTTTTATTTCAGTTTGTGTTTCCAGGGTAAAATTTAAACAAAAACGAATTCTCAAAATGCATTTTACTGTTAGTGAATACAGTGATATGATTTTAATTTTAGGAGAAGTAAAATGTGTTGTTGATCGGGCAGTACGTTTATATCTCGAAAGATATCCAGATCGTCGTCAGCCCGATAGATCTGTTTTCCAGAAAACGTTAGACAGATTTCGTGCTAATGGTAATGTCGTCTTGAAAAAAAGAAACAAAAGAGAAAATGATGAAAATGAAATTATGGTGTTGGCTGCAATTAATGCAGATCCAACTACGAGCCAGCGAATTATAAGTAGGGAAGTTGGGATTTCTCTGGGTAAGGTAAATAAAATTATTAACCAACATAAATTTCATCCTTACCACTTCAATTTGACGCAAGAACTTCGTGAAGAAGATTTTCAACGCCGAATAAATTTTTGCGATTGGTTTTATCACGAAAAAAATAATACACCTAATCTAGAAAATTTTATTTTATTTACGGATGAAGCAACATTCAAAAACAATGGGAATGTTAACCGACATAATATGCATTATTATGCTATAGAAAATCCGCACTGGATGCGGGAAGTTGCAAATCAAAAGATATGGTCAATAAATGTGTGGGGAGGTGTCATTAGTGATAAGGTGATTGGACCGTTTTTCTTTGAGGGGCATTTAAATGGAGACATGTACCTGGAATTTCTGCAGGAATCGTTACCACAGCTACTAGAGGAAGTACCGCTTAATATTAGAGCCATAATGTGGTTTCAACAAGATGGGCACCACCACACTACTATCGACAAGTACGCAATTACTTACCGACAATATTTCAGCAACGTTGGATTGGAAGAGGTGCTCCGGTTGCTTGGCCCCCTAGGTCACCAGATCTGACCATTATGGACTTTTTTCTTTGGGGTTATGTGAAGCAGTTGGTATATGCAACAGCTCCTACAACACCTTATGACATGAAGCAAAGAATACGTATTGCGTTCGCAAGTATCACAGCTGAGATGCTTCAGAACGTCAGAAACAATTTATTAAAGAGAATACAGTTGTGTATTCAAAATGAAGGCCGACAATTCGAGCACTTGTTTTAAGTTTTGATTCTGTTATGTTGATTTCATAATTATTTTTTTAAATATTACTTTTGTAAAATAAATACATTTGTTTAGTTGATATAAGTTTTAAAATGACTATTTTCAACTGTTTAGGTAAAAATACTTCACAGCACACTGCGACAGTTCTTTTAAAAGGTGAAATTTCGCAATATCGCATTCAAGTCGCAATAAACACGAAAATACCAAATTTAGGTCTAGGGAACCCTTTATAAAAGTGTTAGTAAATATCCTAAAGAAAGCAATTCGGGCATAAAAACCACCCCGTTGTATTTAACTTTCACAAGTTATACGCGATTTAAGTTAGATAAAAGAAGTACAATATTTTGAACACCCTGTATAGTAAATTATTTTTTTGAAAACAAAAATTAATTTTCTCTTTCATTACCTATTGATCTCCAAAATATCAGTTTGATAAAGTTTTTCGTTTGTGCTATCTCGAATTTTAGGTAAAGGTCTGCATATGTCAAAAATTTCAAAAAAACTTGAATAACTCAAAAACTGCTAATTTTTCGAGCAACGTTTCCCTTACAGTTTCTATTTACAATTAGGTGCAGAATTCAAAAATCAAATAAAAACAGGGTGCTGCATTAAAGAAAACATAACTTTGGCCTACCCCGCTTAAATAGGACAACCTGTATAGTTGAAAATATGTATTTTCCAGCTATAGAGCAGATCAAACCTAACAACTTTTGTCTGAAACATGTTTCTGTAAGCGTCTTCATTTCCGAAATAAACTTGCCTTTGTTCCTCGCGTGAACACCCTGTATAAAATTTTGAAACGTTTTTGTATTTTCCAATATACGTTCATAACTACACCTCTGTGTGGGAAGATTAACAATAATTGTTAATCTTCCCACACAGAGGTGTGTATTAACAGTTTTCAACCAAGGCAATCGCATTATACAAGGCGCAAAAATCCAGAGCGTATGTATTTGTCGGAATCTCTGACAATCAAAGACATGTATAGAATGTTCATAGCAGAATATTTTTTGAACATTCCATATAAAGCATATTGGCATATTTTTAGAACTAAGTTCAACATAAAATTTGGGTATCCGAGATCTGATACGTGTGCAGAATGTGATTCGTTGTTGCATAAACTTAACGTTAAAGATATAACAGATGAAGAAAAAGGCAGGCTGTTAATGCAAAAGGAGTTACATTTAAGGAAAACTGAAGCATTTAGGAACATAAAAAGGAACTACAAAGCTAAAGCTCAAGCTGGAGAAGTTTTATGTCTCACTTTTGATTTTATGCAAAATCTTCCGCTCCCTCACATTCCAACGAATCCAGTATTTTTTTCTCGGCAATTGTGGTATTATGTATTTGGAATTCATGATTTGGCAACAAATGAGGCTGCTATGTATACTTACCATGAAGGCCAAGCTAAAAAAGGCGCGAATGAAGTCACATCCATGCTTCTACATTATTTGAATAATAGAAACTTACCTTCTCGGAATTTAGTACTGTTCAGCGATGGTTGTCCTGGTCAGAACAAAAATTACGTTATGCTACATTTCCTGTACATGCTAGTACACTGTTTAAAAATATTTGATACGGTGAATTACATTTTTCCCATGAGAGGACACTCGTACCTACCAAATGACCAAGACTTTTCTTTGATAGAAAAAAAGAAGAGGAAAGTGGGAAAGGCTGAAGTTCCAAGCGACTGGGACAAGCTTATCCTTGATGCTCGAGCCAATCCTACACCTTTTGACTTGGTAAAAGTTGATACTAGCCGTATATATGATATTAAAGCAGCTACAGAGCCATATTTTATGAAAACTGCCAAGCCACCGGTAAAAATAAAAGATGTTAGAATGATGAAAATCGAAAAAAATCACCATTAATTTATGTGAGAGATTCTTACCATGGCCCGTGGAGATCCAGCATTGTACGCAACAAGTTACGTATGCCAACTGGATTGGACCTAAAAGTTGTTTATGATAAACCTACCGATATAGCTCCAGTAAAAATACAAAATCTCAAAACCCTTATGGGATTTCTTGAAAAGCCTGAGAACAGGGAATTTTATGAAAACATCTTTTCTCAGAATGGTTGCACCGAAAATGGACAGCCAGAAGTTGAAAATGATGACAATAGCAGTGGGTGTGACGAGTAGGCTTATTTTATAATGTTGTATTTTTTTAGAGAAGAATTTTGTTAACTTTGTATTTTTTTTAGTGAAGAATTTCGTTTTGTTTTTTTTAAGAATTTATTTTATGTTATCTTGTCAGTATTATTATTAAACGAGTTTATAGAAAAAACATTGTTTTTCACTGAAAAACAACATATGTCCAACAGTTTTAATTTTTTTTTGCTTAACATAAGTAAATTAACAAAGTGATTTGCCACTCATTACTATTAGAAACTAATTATACGTACCGAAAAAAAATATGAAAACTATAAGTTAAACGGTTACTAAGATAAATAGTTTTTATTGATTTTCTCAAAAGTTCATTTTTGGACTTATGTTGTTTTTGAAATCAGCGCCTCAATTGTCGCGCAAGAACTTGTGACTCGTCCTCGGCTATTGATATAGTTTCGATGTCATATCATCTTTTGTCATATTTATTATATATTTTCCAGGAAATAATATTTATCATATTCCATCGGATGTTGCTGTGGAAATCCATGATTTGGAAGACACACTTGAAATGAAATAACATCAGCGTTAAATAATAATACTGATATGATAAATTTACACATGATTATGTGGACACAGTGATTAGAAGTTACTATATTAAACGTAAGTTTACAATAAATGCTACAATTAAAAAAAAAAAAAGGTTTGCACTCCGGGAGTGCCGAGAGAATTGAAAACTTGAATAACGTCTGACGAATTTTCGATCAAAATGGTTTGTATCATAGATTGCATTTTTATGTAGGTACGATATTTTAACGCTAGATATCTAACGTTGTATAAATAAAAGTTGTCGTCTTAGATCAGGTCTCGTGTCCTGACGCCTGACGCGAGTTTAACAATTACCCATTTGAAACTGTGATTGAAAACTGCGATTTTGAATACTTAGATGATCCTGTACTAGAGTGTGATTTAGAAAGAGAATGTAATAATATAGAAAAACCTAACCAAAATCTACCTGTGATAACTGAGAACGAAGTTCCTTTATTAAACTGCAGTCAAAGTTCAATCTTGCCAACTTTAGATATTCCTGCCAGTGAAGTCAAGTTCCTCGACTGACTGATTTGAATATTTAGATGATCCTGTATTAGGTGATTTAGAAGGAGAATATAATACTGCCCTGTTAAGGATAAAGGTCGTATCTGCAAAAATGGTCATATCTGAGTTAATGGTATCATTACATAGGTCTCATCATTTCCCATCTGTATGTTAAGCCAGAAAGTCGTAGCTCGTGTTTAAGACCGTCTAAATAGCCATAAAAGGAAAGTCGTATCTACAATTGAGACAGCTGTGCTAAGGGATTTTGTCGTATCTGTATTATGTTAAGTTGAAATGTCGTATCTGCTGAAAATTTTGTAGATACGACAATTTGGCCTAACATTGACTTTGACATTCTAAACATAACCTCAAAAACAAGTTTATTAATTATTGCAGTGTGTTAAACAGTTGTGTTTGGTAGTTCCAGTTTGTGCTTCTTTTGTGCGTTTTCTCAGAAGGTTCTTTAGCTCCTATAAAGAGTAAGTTTATTAAAAAAATATTCTCAGTAATTATAATTATTCGAAGAACGTATTTTTTTTTAGACAATTAAATAATAATATAATGAAATGAATACTTCAAGCAGAGCTAGCAAGTTGCTGTTTTTGGCAAAGAAAAATTATGAACTCCAAAACAAGCTGAACTCTATAAAAACTGTTAAAAAACGGTTTGCACCCGAGCCTGATCCAGATTTTTCAATTTTGGATTATTCTGCAGATGCAAGCTCCGACTCCGAGTTCTCAGTCCGAGGCTCATTGGACAATGATGATTGTCCTCCAACTCGCGAAGAAAATCAAATTAATAGTCAACTGAATGCACCGAGTCCTAATCCAGATTTTAAAATATCAAGCATTGTGGACTATTCTAGTTCAGCTGATTCCAATGATAATTATAATTCTGACAAGGTAACAGATGAGGTTCCACTTAATAGTCATTATTTAAGCAAGGAAATTAATATTATTCAACAAATAATAATTACGTCTGGTGAAGAAATAACTACGTCTGCATTCATTACCAATATTTTACATGACCTAATAATAATAGTAGTAAAGGAATCGGAAAATAAAAATGTGTATACAAAAGATGGACATGTCCGTAAAAGAAAGAGATTTGATAAACCACTTAAAGAAAGAAAAAGGCTAAAACTAGAAGAAAAAAAATATTGTCTGAAGACACAAGTAATTCAAGAATTACAAGGCGCGAAATTCTATAAAATATACCCCGGCGTTATGTTTGAAAATTGTTGTATATTTTTAACGACACTTTGAGCTTAATAATATAATTTAATTAACTTAATCTACGAAAAAAATTACAGTTGAAAATATTGAAACACAGAAAGGAAAAAATCATTTTAATAATTTATTAATAATTAGTCACAACCAACTTTTTTATAATTATTACCCTAAATTATTAAAATAATTATATTTCCATTTTGGTACATTTCAATAAAAACTTTATTTTTATTATTATTTTATTTTTCTTGTAATAACATATATCTTTGATGCGCATGCGCCGATTTTTCCCGAAATAAAATAGAAAAATTTCTTGTAAAACAGATAGAATAATAAGCCGCTATGAAAAGTATACCATTGTTATATAAAAAACGTTATAGCACATAATATCTCTTGCGCATGCGCCGATTTTCCCCAAAAATAAATTACAAAACTTTCTTGTAAAACAGATAGAATAATCAACCGTTATGAAATGTAAAGCATTATTATACTTATAAGAAACAACGTCATAGCCCATATCTCTTTTGCGCATGCGCCGATTTTCCCCAAAAAATTTACAATACTTTCATGTAAAAATAAATAAAATAATAAGTCTTTTTAAAAACTATATTATTATTATATAAAACAACATTATAAAAGATATACTCTTTTACGCATGCGCCGATGTTCCCAAAAAACAATAGGCCACTTAATATTTGCATATCAAACATCCTCCCAAAATTTGGTTTCAATCCGCTCATACGTGGTGTAGAAATGGTAAGAAATGTCAAAAATGACGTTTGCATATTCTGTCAAAGTATTGTCTATGTTCTAATAATTAGTTATTCAAATTGTTAACTCAGAAGGCGTTGCATTTCACAAATATTTAAAATGCCATCCGTTTTTGAACAAATGCAATCGTTTTATTTTAAGACAGAACAAACGTAATCTTTATATTACCATATTAAACCGTGCAACAGAGAGAGATAACCGAAAGATGTTTGCCATCGATTATATCAAATTGAATTTATTTCTAAATAAATTTGTATAAAAAACCTGTTTTGGCAAATTCTGTTGTACGATATTTATGTAAAATTTTCTCCTCTTTCGTTTAAGACAGGTTTCGAGCCGATCTGATTTAAATTGAGTGAGTTATAAGCAAAAAACTTCGTTTTTTCTTTATTGCTCCCCTCTGGGGTCAAAATTCAAAAATCGGGCGACGTTAGGATTTAAGTTACCCGGAGACGAATCGAACAAAAAAAAGTTTTTTAAAATCGGTTAAGGCGTTTGGGCTGTACGCTGGATACAAAAAGCGTGACTCACAGATTCACAGACAAAGCGAGTACATATAAGGCGCTTTAGCTTACGCTAATCGCGCCTAAAAAGAAAAAATGTTTTTGAAGGAGTCATGTAAAAATTGTAAAAAAAATGCACAGATAAATTTTCTAAAGACCAACGAGAATATATTAACGAATCTTATCGGAACATGTCATCTAAAGACAAAAAAACATTTATTTTAAACACAACTGCAAGGTTCCACACTAAAAGAGCTACATCTGGTGGCCCAAATTCTCGAAGGCAAAATACAATTTCTTACACATTAAAAGATGAATCAGGATCATTCCATGTTGTTTGTAAACGATTTTATTTATCCTGTTTGGGATATGAGGCACATAATGATCGCATTATTCGAGATGTTCTAAACAAGTATTCAAATTCAAATTTAGCAGCCCCAGTATCGAAACAGGGACATGCCACTCCAAAAAATAAAATTGACAGAAAAGTAATAATGGACCATATCGAAAGTTTTCAACCCACAATTTCACATTATCGAAGGGAGCATGCGCCGAATCGCAGATATTTACCGAGCGACATAACAAAGAAGTTTATGTATATGGATTTTAAAGAAAAACATCCAAAAATTAAGTTTTCTTATGGTCTGTACAGAAGAGTTGTAAGTGACATGAAAATTTCTTTTGCAAATTTGGGTCATGAGGAGTGTTTTAATTGTGAAGACTTCGAGCTTCACAAAAAATCTACAAAACACAACCAAGAAATTAATCAAGACTGTGAAATCTGTAAGCAGTGGGTTATCCATATAGAAATGGCAAAATCTGCACGTGCACAGTATCGCAAAGATGTTGAAGATTTTTCATTGAATGAACAATCATCGTTAACATGTTCAGCTGATCTCCAAAAAGTAAGTTAATCTTAAATTACTGTTTTTTAGTTTTTGCTGAAGATGGAAGCATAGCTCTCAAAATGTATTATTAAAAATTTGTTGTGGTTCAGAAGTGACTAGACCGCTAATAATTCATATTTAAATTATTTGTATCTAGATTCTTAGTAAAATTTTGTTAATTTGTCTTTCAGGTTATTATGCTTCCTCGATGCGAAATGTTTAAGGAGGTTATTTTTGTACCCCGTCTAATTGCCTTCAATTTAAGTTTTGTTCCTGTTGGTAAACATAAGAAAAAGAATCCTACTGCGGTTATTTGGCATGAGGCCATTTCAGGAAGGATGAAAGAAGATATAATTAGTGCATACTACGCTTTTTTTCTACAACAAAGAGACAAAGAAAACATAATATTATGGCTGGACAATTGTTCCGCTCAGAACAAAAATTGGGCTATATTTTGTTTTTTTGTTTACATTGTTAACTGTTCAGAAGTTAATTTAAATAATTTAACAATAAAATATTTCCAGTCAGGCCACACTTTCATGTCTGCCGATCAATTTCATCACCAAGTAGAGCAAGCTTTAAAGAGAAAAAAAAAAGTTTATGATTTTCAAGATTTCCATACCTGTGTACAAACAGCCAACTCTGGAAATGTCGACGTTATACAATTAGAGTTAAAAAATTTTTTTAACTGGAAAGATTCTACGTCCCAATATAAATTAGGTAAAATTAATCCCAGACCTTATTTACAAAATATGGTACAGGTAGAGTTCAAGAGGGGCAAAACTTCACTTTTGTACAAAAAAAAATTTGAAGGCCAAGAAGAAATGGAACTTAATTTTTTAAATGCTAATTGTCAGAAACGTGGATTAAAGAAACCGAATTGCAAAGAAACAGCTCGAGGAATTTCCGTAATTAGGAAGGAAACTCTAATAAAAAGGCTAGAACCTATAATACCCAAAAGTCGATTGGAATTTTGGAAATCCTTGCCTTCTACGGAATCTGAGGCGGACTTATAATTATAAAAAACACATTACATAATTGAAGATTTTTTGTTTTGTTTTGTTAAGAAGTAGATTTGTTTATTTTACAAAATTAATATAAATTTCTCAAAATTTGTATTCTTTAAAAAATACAAACGTATAAGAATTTATTCGTTTTTCGTATGTATTAATTTTGGTGCATTTCTTATAATAAATATGTGAAACCTAATTAATTATAATGCATAAAATAATAAAATGTATGTTTTGTCGTATATACTGATTGTTGTAATATAACAATGATAATATGAGTGTTATGTTAAGCGTAAAAGTCGTATCTAACAAAATCACATTTTCAATATTTCGGAACTATTCAGTTTTCTCCCCCAAAACTTTCGAGGCAATTTTATGTTTCTATGCAAAATTTGAAAAAGAATTGTCAAAAAATGTAGATGGCGTACACCTGACAAGTTTTTCTTAATTTTCTTGGAACATTGCAAATTGCAGATACGACCTTTATCCTAAACAGGGCAGAATAATACAGAAAAACCTGGCCAAAATCTACCTGTGATAACTGAGAACGAAGTTCCTTTATTGAACTGCAGTCAACGTTCAAACTTGCCAACTTTAGAGATTCCTGTCAGTGAAGAAAATCAAGTTCCTCGACTGACTGATTTTGAAAACTGTGATAAGGTAAGGTGGGGCAAGAGCATTTTTGGGGCAAGTGCAGTATTTTCAATTTTTATTCAAGTTTCGTAACGAATGGTGCTACCATCTATGAAGACTGTCTCTAACTAATCCGCTCAACATAACTCAACCACTACTGGCCACTTCAGTATTCCGTTGTGTGAGTGACACGTTCCTCAATTTGAATGCGCATTTTAAGTTTATACTCGAGTTGGTACTTTTTTTCAAATCGATAAACATCAGTGAATTAGTGCATCTTTAATTCGTAATTTTTGGTAAGTACGTATGTTAATTAACCTGTTTTTCTAATATAAGAGGCATTTTCGCAGTTTCTAACCTAAATTGTTGTTTTTGTTTGTATGATGCACTTGCCCCGTCTATTTTCTCTAGTGGGGCTAGTGCAGCCAATTTCTCAGGGGCAAGAGCGTCATAGAGCGCACTTGCCCCATGGAGCACTCAATATAATGATTATTTTCTTTTTAGAAATCAATATGGTGCGGAAATATATCCGTAAAAGTAAACGAGGAGCTGGATATTCTGCTGAAACCTTAAAGTTGGTCGTTAATTACGTGAGAAATGGTACTATGACAGCGTATGGAGCTAGCGCGGTATACAATATCCTTATAAATACAATTAGAGATCACGTTAAAGGTCGAAGGGGCCAAAAGAGCAGTACATACGGTCGGAAAACCGACCTTAGTTATGAAGAAGAGAAGTCATTGGCTGACTGTATTCGCTGCTTGGAAAAATGGGGATTCGGTTTATCCAGGAAAGAGATACTACAGTTGGTAGGCGAATACGTTAAAATAAACCAGATTAAAACCCAATTTAAAAATGGACGTCCAGGAGAAGACTGGTTTTTAAACTTTAAACGTCGACACAATCTCTCTATCAAAACACCGCAAAGTGTTGAATTTGCCAGAAAAAAGAACATGGATCCATTTTTGATTAATGAATACTTTGACTTATTAGAAAGAACCGTGAAGGAGCTTAATTTGGAAAACAGACCTTGTCAGATTTGGAACATGGACGAGAGCAGTTTTTGCTCCGACCCGTCTAAGACCAAAATTGTTGGGCAAAGAGGACTTCCATCAACCCGTACGACAAGTGGACCCGGTAAACAAAATACCACAATTTTAATGTGCTGCAGTGCAAGTGGAAAGAAGGCTCCACCTCTTATAATTTTTAAGGGCAAACACGTATGGGACCAGTGCTGCCGTGCTAAGAGAAATGGTCGTATCTCAATTTTTTGTGATTTTTTGATAAGAGCATCATTGTATGCAGCAGAACGTTTTCCGTCTATGTGCGAAGCCAGAAAGTCGTAACTCAATTAAAAGCCAGTTAAAAACGTTAACGAAATCTGACGTATCTCCAAATATGCCTAGTTTCCTAAGCTAAAAACGCGTATCTGATGGATACTAAGTTAAACTGACGTATCTGGCAAATACGATGTTCTGTTGTTGTGCACAAAATATAAATGAACCTCATTTCCTAACCTAAAATGACGTATCTGGCTGCATGCCAAATCAAAGTGACGTATGTGCTCAGATACGACTTTAAAGCGTTGCAAAGAATAAAAATTCAGTGGAAGAGTGCATTTTGAACCGGTTACGACATTGACTTATTGTGCTCAACCTAACCTTAAAATATTCATAATTAATCGTGACAGTTGTTTTGTGTGGTGTTAGCTAAAATAAAAGTTATACTGAGGTATGTTGAATCATATTATTTTTCTAAATAAGAACAAATCTCTTAATAATGACTGTCAGATTATATCTATATGTTAAACACTTTATGATGAAAATACAGAATCATGATAAACACAGTATTATTAACAATTATAATAAGTAGGTAGTACATTATGTATTTACAAAATATTAATCAACCGGTTTCATCAAAAATATGAATATCAAACATGTTAAAATGACAAATTATGGTACACCCAAATTACAAACTAAATTAATACCTATAAATTATAGAAAATCCGTCTTCTAAAACTGTTTTGTATTTGAGGTTATAATATTTTGTTATTTTCACATTTAATTATCATTCATAATTTATATCACATGATATTATAGATATATTATTAATTTGATTAATTGATGAAATCGGTTGTGATTAACATTTTGTAAGTATTTGTTTAGTGTGATTCTGCATTTTCATTATACAGGGTGAGTTTTAAGTTGATGCTTTTTTTTTACAGCGTGTAAAAATCAAATAGACGAGCAAATATTTCAAATAGTTTTTTTTATCAAAACTCAAAAATAAGAGAGAAACAGCCTTTCGAAGTTTAAATAAATTTTATTAAATTTTCTTTACTTTTTAGGTCGGTCCTGGGGTTATAATATTATGTCACTATGGAAATATGTTATTATTATCAAGTATTCACAGAAATTGTTCGAAGTTGCCAAAAATAATTGAGGCACACACAATTCTCTCAAAAACAGAACAATACACATACTTGATAATAATAACATATTTCCATAGTGACATAATATAACCCCAGGACCGACCTAAAAAGTAAAGAAAATTTAATAAAATTTATTTAAACTTCGAAAGGCTGTTTCTCTCTTATTTTTGAGTTTTGATAAAAAAACTATTTGAAATATTTGCTCGTCTATTTGATTTTTACACGCTGTAAAAAAAAAGCATCAACTTAAAACTCACCCTGTATTATAGGTATAAATATTATATTTTATATACTTACCTATATTTTTAATTATTAACAGTGAACATTTTGCAAAGTGAAGTCATGTCACTTTCAAGAGGAAAGAAACTTGTACTATTGGCCCTAAACAAAAAACTCGCAGAACAGATTTCTTCATACAAATCTAAATCAAAACGTATGAAAAAAAATGATGATGATGATGATGATTACGTACCAGAAACTAGTAGAGAAGAAGAAACTTCAGGATCTGAAGAAAGTTTCGTTCCAGATCGTATGGAATGTGATAGCATCCAAGACGAAATTGGAGATATTATTTCTGATCTATTATCAAAGATTATTCTATCTGCAATAAACATTTCTGAGAAAACCAAGTCAGAATTATATACAAAAAAGGGGATATCCGAAAAAGAAAGAAATACGAGCTTTCACTTGACTCAAGAAATAAATTAAAGCATGCCAAACTAGCCAAACAACACGGGGTTCAAATATCGTGTGGATCCAATTGCAACCGTCAATGCACACTTGCAATTAGCAGAGAAAGGCAAGAAGTTATTAATCAAGAATACTGGAATTTAAATTATAATTTCCAACGACAATTTATTTTTAGTTCAGTAAAAAAAAGTGCCACACGTCAAAAAACAACCAATACAGAATCGAGAAGAGGACACACTTTACATTATTTTCTAAAAAAGGGAGACGGAGTACCCGTCAAAGTGTGCAAAAGGTTTTTCCTAGCGACGTTAGGATATCCTGCTCATAATGACAGAATACTGAGAAATGTTATAAACAAAAATGAGACCAATAATGTTGTTGTAAAATTTTGTAAACGTGGGCATCCTTGTCACAAAAAAGTGGATAGGTCCATTATAATAAACCATATCAATTCATTTAATCCGACAGTTTCGCATTACAGACGGGAACATGCACCCAATAAAAAATATCTACCGAGCGATATCAATATAAGTTTGATGCACAAAGATTTCTTGGAAAAACATCCCGATCTCCAAATTTCATATGAATTATATCGCAAGCAAGTGGCTGAATTAAATATCTCATTTGCGGTTTTGGGACATGAGGAATGTTGGAAGTGTGAAACGTTTGATTTACACTCGAAAGTTACGAGCCATAATAAAAATAACTTAAACTTGAATTGCGATGATTGTAAGGCATGGACAAAGCATAATGAAAAGGCAATTGCTGCACGAAGTGAATACCAGAAAGATTTGTTGCGAATCACCACCGAGAATCTTATTTATTCAGCAGATTTGCAGAAGGTAAAAATATACACAATATTTTTTTTGTGATCAGAAAATGCATTCAAGTTTACTGTTTTAGGTAATAATGCTACCACGGTGCGAAATGTTTAAGGAGATAATATTTATTCCACGAATTATTGGATTTAACGAAAGTTTTGTTCCTATAGGCCAGCAAAAGACATCAAACAAACCGATAGCGGTTATCTGGCATGAAGATGTAGCTGGTAGATCAAAAGAAGATATTTCATCTACTTTTTACGCGTTTTTCTTGCACAATCGTGATGCTCAATCTATTACAATTTGGCTTGATAATTGTGCAGCACAAAATAAAAATTGGAGTCTCCTTTGTTTTTTTTGTTTACATAGTAAACTCTTCCGAAGTTAATTTTGAATACATAGAAATCAAATATTTTGAACCCGGCTACACCTTCATGTCTGCAGACTCATTTCACCACCAGGTGGAAAAATCTTAAAAAAAAAAAGAAAAGTGCTGGACTTTGATGATTTCAAAGAATGTATTCAAACATCAAACAGTTCACGTGTACATGTGATTAATATGAATATTAACAATTTCTGCAATTTTACGGATTGTACGTCTAAATTTAAAATTAATAAGACTGTTCCACGACCGTACCTTAGCGATATGGTACACATGATATTCACTAGGGGTTCTAACTCAATGAAGTACAAAACGTGTTTTAATGGAGATGACATTTTGATAAATTTCTTAACAACAAAATATTTGAAGGAGGGCGTTCCACCACCGGTTCGTCGCTCTACACCTCGCGGCGTTCCTAAAGAAAGGAAAAAAACTTGGTAGAAAAACTGGTTGATATTATTCCACCAAATCGCATGAAATTTTGGCGAGAATTGCCTACAAATTGCAGTGAGAACCCCTAGTGAATATCAATTTTACCGTATGTTGAACGTGTTAGGTAAACATATGGTTTTACATAATATGTTAAATTAATTTAATTAATAAGTTCAATTTTAGATGGCTGTAATAATACAGTTTGTTAAGTAATTCTTTATGGAAGATTCGAACGGTAGTGCGTGAAGTAAAATTTTAACGCACTGCGTGCTATAAAATCAGCAAAACATTTAAAATTTGAATTGTAATTTTCTTTCCCCTTACAGCTGAAACTTATTATATTATAGGGAAAGTATGTTTCTGTTCCTAAATGAGTTATATTAATAAATAAAGTTTTTGTTCCAAATGTTTTATACTTACTAATTTCAATCTAATTCCAAAAATTCTTCATACCGCATTTAGATACGGCGTTTTCGCTTAGTGCTTCATTAAGGTTATAGTCGAACATAAGCCTAAGCTAAAAAGTCGTAACTAACTAAAAATCAAAATAATGTTCATATCAAACTGCTTTGTATATTTTCATATAGCAACAGAGATCTGTACAGACCTGACGTGAACATTCGTAAAAAAAAAATTCCAAAATGTTGAGCAACTTCAGTTTCCCACGATATTTTAGAAAACGTTAAATATCTCAGAACTTGTATTTTTGAGATACGACCATTTCTCTTAGCGCGGCAGAGTGGTTAGCACCGGCTGGAACCGAATTCCCGAATACTGCATACGCAGCCACTGCAAATGGCTGGATGGAGAGTGATGTTTTCAAAAATTATTTCGAAAAAAGCTTCATTAGTCAATTGCCTCCTGAACGTCCAGTATTAGTTATATATGATGGGCACGCCACACATTTAAGTGTTGATCTCATTAAAATTGCCATTGCAAACGACATAACTATACTAAAACTGCCTCCGCATACGAGTCATTTGTTGCAGCCTCTAGACCTGACTGTATTTAAATCATTAAAAAGTCGATGGGACGCTAAGTTAGTAGAGTGGCAACGTAAAAATGTAGGCATTAAAATTCCCAAGAGTATTTTTTCCAAGCTCATCGGCGAGATATGGACCGAAACAAAACCTGAAATATTAGTAAATGGTTTCAATAAAGCTGGTATTTGTCCAGTAAACCGGAATGTAATCCCTCTAGAAATTTATGATCCGACTGCATTAAAAAAATGGAAATCTTTACAAATACAGTGTGTCAGTGACCAACCATCAACATCCTCACAAGGTCAGAGCGACTCGAATGTGCCTCAAAATATAGTCGATATTAACAAGAGTTCTTCAAATATGACTATTATATTTGAAGAACTCTTGTTAAAATCTTTAAAACGAGATCAAGTTTTAAGTTCTAAGCAACCCAGAAAACGTGTTTGTTTAGGGGCAGAAGTAATAACAAACAAAGATGTTTTAAAATTTCGAGAGAAAATAGATGTCAAAACTGGGGTCAAACCCAAGCTTTCAAAAAAAAAAGAAAAATAACAAGGTTGCCGATAAAACGGACTCAGAAGAAAGCGATCTTGAATCTTGGAAAAGTGATCAAAGTGAGGACAAAATAACCGAGTTTGATGAAATGTCAGAGCCTGAAGATCCTGGAGTTGACCAAACTATATCATCACCTATTGAAGAGAATATTTCTACTGAACGGGAAACCGATTTTCCTAAAATCCAAAACGGAGACTTTGTATTAGCTAACTTTTTTGGAAAAAAAAAGTTACAAATATGTGTGCCTGATAACAAAAGTGTCTGATGATGAAGCTGAAGTAACATGTTTACGTAAAATGCGAAAACCATGGGAATTTAGGCTAGAAGAACAAGACAAATGTTCAATTTTATTGACCGATATTATTCAAAAACTAGAACAACCCAAATTGATACCATATGGAGATAATCAAAAATATATTTTCTCAAGTTAATACTTTAGTTAGCTATATTTTCTGAAAAATTCATTAAGTTACTCACTCATGTTTTATTACACTTTTATATTTTGATTTTCCGTTTTCAAACATTTATTTGTAATTTGCTTGAGTTTGAATGTGTACCAATAAAATTTAAAAAGTTTATGGCTCCTGCATTTTTTTTTTTGCCAGTTTTGTTTTAATTTTATTTGAAAGTAAACATTTTAATGAGATGATTGCTCTTGCCCCGTTTATAGTTCGGCACATTTAAGCTAAAATATTGACGAAAACGCACTTACCCCGAAATATGGGGCAAGTGCGTTTTTGGCACCAAAAAATAAAAAATTACAATATTTAGAAAAACCCCAACTCTTTTAAATTTTTATTCACATTGGTCAATAAAGCATACTATAACGTGTTAACTCTCATAAGCGGACAATCGCATGACACTAATATCAAATACATGAGTCGTTAAATTTCAAACATGGCCATCTCCATTCACTTGTTTTTCTATGGTTTGACTATAGACAGAAAAATTGAAATACATAAAATAAGCCTGTAAATTCAAAACTGGCCATATCCACACCTAAACAGTACAAAATTCGACTGTTTTTTTTGATTTTGGTTCAAACTTAGTCATCTCCACATACGGCTGCAAAACAGAACACGCCATATCCATTTCAACCAATCACAACGTAGTTTTGATGTTTTGGCCGCCATTTTAATTTGTCATTCTTAGTCATTGTGAGAGGTTGTGACAAGTGCTTCGTAAGATTTTATTATATTTAAATAGGAAAAATGGACAATAAAATAGTGAAATTACCACCAGAGAAAACTAGAAAGAAAACGGTATCGAAGAAAATCATTAAACGGAAAGAAAAGACAGAAAAATTGTAAGTAACTGCAGTTTTAATTTTTCAATTCTAACCTTCACTGGTATTAATGGTTATCAGCCAGGGTTTTCAAAATTATAATTTTTGAACTTCTTTCATACTTTGATTCCACTTTACACGAGACCGACTCGCACTTGACCAGTTTTATTGTAAATATTATGCAGATATAGTTTTATATGTCGTTTTCTCTTCGTTTCAGGTATTCTACCCTTGGCTTAGCAATTGCACCCCGTTGTTCGCAAAGTAGTAAAGCTTTTCAATGCAAATCACTGAAATCCAACGATTTTTTTTATTTTCACAACTCATTTTATTCAAATAAAACTAAACAACAAGATAACTTATTAATAAAATACTGCAACGCCACTTCTACCAATCGTAGGCGACCAACAACTTCTACTAGAGCACCCAAAACGTTAGCACTAAAATATTTTATACCACGGTATAAAAGTGGTAAATTAGTCCCGGTGTGTGTTGGGAAACATTTCTGAACATTCTTCGCTTGAAAAAAGGAAGGGTGCAAGGTGTCATGAAAAGATATTTCGAAAATCCAAAAGCAGCTACTGAGCGACGAGGAGGTGACAGAAAAAAGAAACTTTATGCAGCCAAACGAGAAGCTATTGAAAATTTTATAAAAAATTTTGAACCACTAGAGACACATTATTCAAGAGAAAAAAATAGAAACAGAGTATATTTACATCCTGATTTAAATATAGAAAAAATGTGGTTGATGTATAATGATCAGGCACAACCTGATTACGGCGTAACTAGAGGACTATTCAGGCTCGTATTTAACACAAGCTTTAATATAGGGTTTGGTAGTCCTAGACAAGATGTCTGCTCTACTTGTCTGCAGTTTTCAGAAACCATAAAAATAGAAAAAGATCCTGCTACTAAAGTTTCAATAATGACCCAAGCCAGAATAAATAAATTACGAGCAGCAGCATTTTTTGATTATTTAAAAGAAGACCGCGATGATTTAATCACAATGAGCTTTGATTGCCAAAAAAATCTCCCCCTCCCAAAAATACCCGATCAGGCGACTTACTACGCGAGACAATTATATATTTATAATTTCACCGTGGTCATAGGGTCGTCCTCACATAAATTAACTAAAGATAATGTACACGCGTACACTTGGACAGAAAATGAATCTTCAAAGGGGTCAAATGAAATTTGTAATAGTATTTTTCACTGCTTAAATAACATTGACTTGTGTGGCAAAAATGTCGTAAGAATGGTCGCAGATGGATGTGCCGGCCAAAATAAAAATATGATGGTTATAGGAATGACCATGAAATGGTTGATAAACGCACCCAAGAATATTAACACTGTGGAAATCATTTATCCTGTAACCGGGCATTCATTCTTACCACCAGATAGAGTGTTTGCATTGACAGAAAAGCAGATTAGACGGCTAGAAATAATTGTACAGCCAGAAGAATATAGAGCTATATTTTCAAATCATGCTACTGTTCATAAACTTGTTTCTGACATACCTGTACTGAACTGGAAAGAAACATGCAAAGAAACTCTAAAACCCACTCAAAGTTGGCACTTTCAACTTAGTAAATGTAAGCGGGTAATTCTTACGAGAAAACCGAATTCTATAACAGTGAGAGGCGAAATATCATATAAAAATGATTTGACTACAAATAAAAGCATTCTGAAGAGAGGCAAACGAGTTCAAAACATAAATCCGCAATCTATTACACCTGGAGTTGCAATAAAACCAGCGAAATTAAATGACGTTAAACGGCTATTAGATAAACATTATGGACAAGACTGGGAAAATAAATATGAATATTTAAATTTTTATAAATCTGTGTTGAACGTATCTGAAAACCTAACAAATTATCAAGATAACGAGGACCTAGAGAGTAATACCGAAGAAGTTTTAGATTTTGTGTAATACATTGTCTCCTTTAATTTTTTGTTATCAATATAACTATGTCCTATACCAACTTACTACTTTTATTTGTGTCAACCCTGATTACGTTATGACAGCGATGTCATTTCAAATTTATCCAACTCCATATAAATCAAATCAAACATAGCCAAATCCTGTAAGTTCAAATCAAACGGAGCCTTGTCCAAAAGTAATATCATAATTCTAAAAAATCTAGAGCATTTATAACTATTTAGATAGTTTTAATATAAATTATACATTAAAACATATTTAATAATACTAGCAAATGTGTATTTATCTATCACAATCTTCGATAATTAAAAATCATCCGTTTCTACGCTTTAAGTTATCATGGAGTTGGCCATGTTTGAAATTTAACGACATAATGAATTTACAAATTCACCTACTCATTTTTTGGTACGCTCTTACCCCACCTTACCTTATTGCAGACTTTATAATTATCTGGTTAATGGTTGCTTTTACTCAATTAGTGTTTTCCTGCAGTAGAATACTGACGCATTTACGTTATCTTTGAGATATTGATAGCTTTTTTATAATTATCGCATTGTTTAAATTTTAATTGTAACTCATTGACTATCCCCATAACAAAGGTTTACGTATGTCTATTTTCATGGGTGAATAAAGATTATTATTATTATTGTTTGCTTAATTGGAAGAAAGAAAGTAGAATTATTGTTTTTTTTTTTTTAATTTTTATAAGGTTCTTTAATTTTATTACCAAAGAAAACAATGGTACAATCAACCATCCAGAATACCCTACTCCGCATAATCCTAAAGAAACCTCGTCTGCACCCAACCGTTGAACTGTATCAAAATGCCAAGGTGTTGAATATAAACCATCTGTACCTACAGTC